>CM054936.1:24780496-24908376 GCA_029168755.2 Tillandsia fasciculata | reverse complement strand
GTACAAAAAATAAGTACCGTACAGAGTGAGACATCAAAGTGTACCGGTATTAAATATAGACTACCGGTACTGAGGGACAAATTCGATGAATACTACTTTCGGGTTTTTGAGGAACTAGGACGTGTACCGGAACCATTAGTACCGGTACGTAATGATGAGTACCGATCAGTAATTAAGATTGCAAGTGTGAGATTTCGGGTTATGAGAACTTGAATTTGTACCGGAAGATTGGCTTGCAACATCTGCTTCGGTACTCACTCTTTACCTATACAGATGGGTTTTTGTATAGGGATATACTTTTTGTACACCCCCAAATGGTGTGTACATCATACTATTCAGGACAGCACCAACGCTATCCTCCCAGGAAAGAAGGCTATCCCCCTATAAAGGTGTCCCCATTTTGAATATTGTGTGCACACTTTTCAAAACAGCATCAAATGGTAACCGTCTCAAAAGGCCCTATATAGATGTACGAAACCCATCTATACATGTTGCGGTAAGCATATATGACTGAGTGGAAACCCTCTTTAGATGTCCCGACGAAACCATTAAATTTGAATATACCTGTTTTATATGACTGTACGAAACCAATATATAGCTGTTCCTGTTTCATATATGGTTGTACGTAAAGCCTCTATAGGTGTCATCAGATTAAATATAGGTGTGCCCAGAAGGGAAAGACAATATACAGCTGTGCCATCAATAGCTGTCACCTTTTGAGATAGGTCTGCTGAAAGTCCCGGTACACACTACTACCCACTTACCCACTTTCCAATACAACAATCAAAGCAATTCCTCCCCATATCACACTATTACCCACTTACCCACTGTTCTAAACACCATATTCTAATATAGATTATTCTATATGAGAATATGGTATATAATTAGCCCTTCGCAAAAATGATCAAAGCCGCTGTATAGCCACCTAAGGAATTACGGCCTATATATGTAATCGCTTTGTATACCAATATCCGCAATATTGTAGTTAGGAACTCAATCTGACCCTGCAACCCGCTCACTCTATCTCACACTATCTTCATCTCCCTCTCAACTTCAAGCTCGTATACAATTATACTTATCATGGCAAGCTCTAGCTTTAGCCAAACCTCATATTCCTCCCGTCCTCGCAACACCTACTGCCTCATTCCTTGGACGCCTGCGCATGAAGAGACTGATAGTCAATTGGAGCGGACGGCGCAAATAGTTGTCGATGCCAATGCAAACGAAAATGAGCGTTCGCAGGCTTTTGTGGCCGCGTTGCTCGCAAGACGGATGGGAGGAAGGCGTCATGATTTCCAAATAGCAGGAGGTCCGGTCGGAAATTATATTGTAATTTTTCCTTCAGTGACAAGTATGCATATTGCTATTCGTTGTTCTCCAATTCGCACCAACACATTCGCGATGACGGTATCTCCATTGGATGGCAATAGTGGGACAATAACGCAAACATTACAATACTATGTATGGATTCGCCTACTTAATTACCCAATTTATTGCCATCAGTACGCAGAGGCTGAAACAATCGTCTCTAGTTTTGGGCGCTACATAGGTGCGGATGATCCTAGCCGACATTACGAAAACTTCAGATACTATCGCGTGCTTATCAAATGCATTGATCCTAACATGATTCCGGAGCAAGTAACACTATATGTAGACAATAGAGAATGGATCATAAGAGTTGTGATTGAGTCCTGGGAGCGTTGCGAGCCAACAGATTCTCCATGGAGCTAGATTGTAAATTATATCATGGATGTAACTGATAATTATTCACTCTTAATGAATATTCTTCACAATAAGTTTTGAACATGCAGATATGACTGTGTAGAATCACTCTAGGGGTGTTCCTTAAAAGAATTGGCAGAATTTAGTAGATGGGTGTTCCTTAAAAGTGTTAAAGCAACAGCTATTAGATAAGTGTTGAACATTCATATTTACAAGATTGAGGACTTTAAATTAGACTGCATACAAGTGTTCCCTTTTATATATATCAGTGTGCAGAATCCCTCTATGGGTGTTCCTTAAAACAATTGGCATGAATTACGTAGAAGGGTGTTCCTTAAAAGTGTTAAAGCAACAGCTATAGAAAAGTGTTGAACATTCATATATACAATATGGAAGACTTGAAATTAGACTGCATACAAGTGTTCCCTTATATATATATATATATATATATATATATATATGACTGTGCAGAATCCCTCTAGGGGTGGATTTCAAAACAATTGGCAGAATTGAGTAGATGGGTGTTCCTTATAAGTGTTAAAGCAGCAGCTATAGATAAGCGTTGAACATGCATATCAACAAGATGGAGGACTTGAAATTAGACTGCATAAATGTGTTCCCTTTTGCATATATGACTGTGCAGAATCTCGGTAGGGATGTTCCTTAAAACAATTGGCTTTGGTTTAGTAGCTGGGTGTTCCTTAAAAGTGTTAAAGCGACAGCTATAAATAAGTGGTGAACATAACGAGATAGAAGATGGAGGACTTGAAATTAGACTGAATACAAGCCCTGCATCTATGGGTGTACCAGCTTGATTGATATATATTGGATGGCGGCAATGATTAGTTCTTTTATATTACATATGGGTGTAACAGTCTACGAATTTATATATCAAAGGACAATGAAAGATGGAAGAATATCGAGATACATAATTACACGTGGTATGACAAATTGGAATACAGATTTGCCATATAAACTCAAATATATACATAGATCTTATAAGATAGATATTAAATATAAAAATTGATAGATTAATATAGGAAAAATGTAAGTATGTTATTACAAATATTCATCATGATATATATGCAATACTACAAGAGCAGAATGAAAAAGTTTAATGCTAAATATAAACTCTCCCAATATAGTCTACAAGGCATATCAATGCTTAATGGTTTAATAGCATAGTGCATTGTATGGATCTCGCTTTCAATTGCCCGTCTCATGTTTGCTCTGCTGCATTTATAGTTCTTGCGATATGTCATATTCGTACACCTGATAAAATATCAAATAAACTCAAATTAACGACAGAGCACAATTTTACATATAGAATTGAATCAATAAATTGGCATTACATGTCAGAACTGCATAGAGTGCGCCATTTGCATAAAGCAGGTAGGAATCTCATTAGTTTATTTTGGACTTGTATCCGACATAGGAGGGCGCCTTACAGGGTCTGTGGACATGTCCAAGTTTTGAGGGGCACACGGGGTCTTGCATATATAACAAAATAAATAAATTAGAATATGTGTATTAAAGACAAATTTATAGTAAATAAATATCTAGGAGAAAGTTAAGTAACATTACCGTTAATATCATGGCTGGATTGCTCTGCACAGGAATCCCATAAGGTAAGTGGATTATGGGCGAGTTGTTATTCATAGGACTTTGCAGGTGAACCTATTTTAATAAATCGGGAGGGAGGGGGCCAATATGGAAGACACATTAATTATGTAAACAAATGAGTAAAATCGAACTATGAATCATATATTAAGAGAATCAAATGAACATATAAAAAATTCTTAAACATTTACACTCTGTTGGGACGAGGCCGAGGGGGACGATGAGAAACGATTAAAGACTGAGCATTCACCATTATAAAACCTGTCCGTAGAATCTTGACGCATCTATTTAAATAGAAAAGAATATTTCAATTAATGTCATATACCATAAATTATAAGCCAACAATAATCGACATACGTATGTACAGATATACCTGTTGCTTGTTGCCTTTCATCTTAAGCCGACGTACAATTTTATCTGTCATCGACTCCTTTCGTTTGCTTGGTGGGCGGCCTTTACTTCGAACTGACAGCGGGCTCTTTACTCTTTGTTCGTTACATCTAACATCTGATTCGTGTCCCATACTAGAATGTATATTTCCGGAAAAATGGACATCATTGCTTCCCTTGGATGACGAAGTGTTCTCTAATTTCATCTTCATATCATCAAGTGAGCGTAACGTTGATATATATTTCTCATCACTCTCAGCAGCTATGAATGCAATGTCGTTAATACGACTACATATTGCCTCATATCGGCTTATTTCTGGACACATCCCTAAGCTTTTATGCCATGCTTTGACCCGAGTATACCTCCGTCTTACATCCTTCCTCCATCGTGTTAGTATGTAACAAGTTGGGACAATCATTATCTTTCTACTAACTAGGACGGCAATAGAATGTCGGCATAAAATACCCTTACAATCAAAAAGACGACAAATACAACTAACTCGGGAGCTAGACTCATCAAAATATAGAGTGTATACTATGTCTTTGCCAACATCGCCATATTGTACATACTCGTTAACCCTATACTCATGCACGCTACCATTAGATGATATTAAAAATGTCTCACAATGCAGTAAATCCTTTAACTCCGCCTGAAATTCTCGAAATTTAGCAATTGTGTACACATCTTGAAATTGCTTCTCAAATGGATAACGACTTATGGATGGGATGACGGAGGTGAATGATTTATAGTCTAATAGAGCCTCCTTTTCAGCTTTATTCTTTATAGCACTTTCATACTGCTCCACAAATACTTTTAGCGTCGTTTTGGAGTTCACATACCCATCAAAAAACGAATTCATGCTTTCACTTCGCTGTGTGGTGGACATTCCAGCCCAGAATGTATGCTTCACATAAACTGGCACCCACTTTCGTCTGTTCTCGTACAGTCCTGACAACCATTCATTCTTTTCAAGTCCATAACAAACTATCATACTCTTCCATTTTTCCTCAAAATCAACTTCTGTTAGTGATTCATAAATAGCATTCATCAATATGCCCTTAATAGAATGATAATCACCATAACTTTTTAGCTTCTCCGGTATCTTTTTTGTTATGTGCCACAAGCACCATCGATGTTTGGCATCGGGGAATACCAGTTCAATAGCATTTTGCATTGCTTTGTCTTGATCGGTGATTATAGCTTTGGGGGCATGGCCCGACATACATGACAGCCAATTACGAAAAAGCCATACAAACGAAGCTGTATCTTCACCAGAGAGTAAGCCGCATCCAAACAAGATTGACTGACCATGATGATTAACACCAACAAATGGAGCAAACGGCATATCATACTTATTCGTTAGATATGTCGAATCAAATGTAATTACATCTCCAAAAGATTCATAGGCTGCTCTGCTTCTAGGATCTGCCCAGAATATATTGCGAATACGAGAATCATCGTCCAAATCGATGGAATAAAAGAAATTTGCATTTCTCTCTTGCATGGTTCGAAAATAATTACAAATGGCTTCGCCATCACCTTCACCAAGTCGTAAACGCCGCATTTTATCAATATAATTACGGGCATCCTTCTCTCCAAATGTCAAATTTTCATACCCACCAGCCTCAACAACAAAAGAATTAAAACTTTTATTCAGTCTGATTCCGGCACAATCATTAACATCAAGCCGCCTCTTAACACTACAATCTATAACTCGATTGCAGGGAAAATATCGAGACTTGCAAGGACTTAATCCATGATTATGGTCAAGTTTGACCATACTTATTACACAAGATAAATCCAAATTTATTTTCACATTTATCCTAGCAGGACAGTCTGTCTTCGATGCCGAAGGACGAGGCCGGAGATTACTCAAGGTCCGATTTACTTTTCCATGACGAGAGCATGCGATGATTACATACGAAGGAATGCCGTTACTCATTTTAGTAGACCTCTTTACAATGCCAAATCCTAATTGTTGTGCGTAATTCTTATAGAAGCCCATAACCGCATCAATATTATTAAAATGCATTCCAACTTCTGGTACTAAATTGGATATGTCTGAGACCTCATTGTTTCTTTCTTCATCCATCTCAACCTCAACAACTGATAATACAAGTGCGTCTAGATATTTCAAAATAATTATGACCTGTAACACATCATATTTACTCCTAATACAAACTTGAAATTATGGTTAAAGAAGAAATTTTTGGAGAATTTACGAAAAATTATATATAATGTATAAATAGGATTTGTATATTTACCAAATATTTGTAAAGGCATTATTCTACTATACCCTCTAAATGTATCCTTACAGCTAATACATGTTCGACATTAATACTAACCAAATTACATAGGAGCATTATATGATGTACATGTTCTAAACCGTAAACTATTCTCTTCTTTTTCTTTTTTTTTTGCCCCTCCATCAAAGGTGCTTTTGAAATGATTTAACCAATAAAGGAAAATATATATTTAATTATTTAGGGATCTTTTCTGTGTCAGAATATATAATTCCTATAGAGTAATGCTAGCTGGGAGCTGATATTTAATCCCAGCCGTTCATTCAGGAAAATGCTATAATATTTTCACAGTAAGGAGCTGTGAAAATATCAGCTCCTTACTGTGCAGTACCAATAGCATTTTCCTTAAAGAGTAATGCTAGTGGTACACCCCTGTTAGGGGTGTATATCATACACCCCTACAATTAATTCTAAACCGTAAACTATTAACATATTATAATATATAATGTAATTGTCAAAAAATGCTATTACATATTATATAGTAGATTGGAATAAACCATAAATGGCCGCTCTCCTATATCGGACAAAAGTCAACATATTAACCCCTACTTTACCTTGTACCTGCTATTTGTTATCAACGTCATTCTATTTATAGACCAAACAAAGAATGTTTTCTTCCCTTGTACCGGTATTTATACACCCAGGATTAAAGGAAAAAAACCTTCTTTCATCTTTAATTCTAGGTGAAGCACATAGTTAAATAATTTTGACCCAGGATTGTCTACCCCATGTGTACAAAGGATTTGTGTATATTAAATAAATTTGACCCAGGATTGTCTACCCCATGTGTACCAAGGTAACCCTAAAGCAATATGTACCGGTACACACCATGGGTACCGGTACAAGGATTGTGTTCCCCAATGTACCGGTACAGAATCCTGGGTACCGGTACAAACAATGAGTTCTTAATTAGTACCGGTGCTAAATCCTGGGTACCGGTACAATGAATGTGTTGCCCATTTGTACCGGTACTAAATCCGGGGTACCGGTACCTTGAATGTGTTACCATCAGTACCGGTACTAAATCTAAAGTACCGGTACTTTTAATGTGTTCCCCATTTGTACAGGTACTAAATCATGGGTACCGGTACAATCAATGTGTTGCCCATTTGTATCGGTACTAAATAATGCGTACCGGTACAATCAATGTGTTCTCCATTTGTACGGGTACTAAATCGTGGGTACCGGTACAAGGATTCTGTAGAGGAACAAAGAGTACAGGTACACATTGTAATAGTAGGATTGTGTACAGTTACAATGAATGGAAAAAAGACATCATAATAGGATTTAGCCATAGCATTACTGTGGAAAATAAATAGAGAATAAAATGAGGGATTTTGAAATGTACATATGGCGTCGCCCTCGCGAAGGTGTCGTAGCTCGTAGCTTGTCGAAACAACTGAGAGTGAGAGGGGCAGAGGGGGAGAGTGGCCGAGGGGATGGAAGCATACACAGGATGTAATCGACGTCGTGGCCTGATAGGGGTCGTCGCCCTCGCGAAGGCCTCGCAGATTGGCGAAGGGAGGGAGATAGAGAGAGAGAGACTAGTATCGAGAGAGAGCGAGAGAGGGAGCGGGAGGAGAGGGTAGAAGTATTAAATGTAGGGTTCTGTGAATAGAAAAGGAAAGAATGGGAGGGAAAGAATATGTAATGAAAAATTGGAGTGAAAATATCACCTCATTACTGTGCAGTTTAATCCAAGCCGTTGATTCAGTGGGTGTACGATCTACACCCCTTTAAGGGGTGTACCAATAGCATTTTCCATATATAATATATATATATATATAATTTATATAGCATGCATGCAATGTAATGTAATCTTCTTTTTTTTTTTTTTTATCATAGTCATGAAATATATATATATATATTATATATATATATATATATATATATTATATATATATATATAATAAGTAATACTATTTGTACGTACACCCATTTATAGATGTACATCTTATATCCCCACCCATCCAAGAGTGAAAGCTTTTCTATATACCCATCATTTCGAAATAATGAATAAAATTTACTTCATTCTTAAATAGGTAGAGTGTAAGATATATATCTTTTTTGAAATATACAGAATATTATATATATATATAATATATATATATATATATATATATATAATATATGACTCTGTTCTCTCTCTTTCGTTAGAATCAATGAGACTATATCACTGTCTGGAGCAATTGTTAGATATTTTATACTCTATACTACACTAGAGTATAATGTGCATGCAATGTAATTTTATATTTTTTCAGGCATGCAATGAAATATTAATCAATAATTATTTTTTTTTTTATCTCGTCAAAATTAATAAAATCATAACTGTTTAGAGCAATTGACAAGTACTTTATGGTATGAGATCGATTAATTTCATTTACTTCTGCTTCGAGCGTATACTCACCTGTGTGCTGTAGCCTACATGCAAGCATCCTTTACCAAGAAAAAACCCAAAAAAATTAAAAAAACTAAAAAGATATTTCTTGTATTTTGTTTTTTCTTACTTTCATTTGGAAGATTTAATTTTTTGAGTTAACATGTAAGTATAACCTTAGGACTATATTCTGCAGTTGCATGCATGCAGTTTGATTCTGTACATATATACTTTTCACTAAAACGTTTCAGTCTTTATATTTCTACATAAATTGCCCTAAAATATCAAAAAATATCACAAAAAAAAGAGAAAATTGTTACATTTTAACAAAATTTACATTATCTCAAACAATACCGACGATATATATACGTTGTAGATATATAAATATTGTATGTTTATAAATATTAAATTAATTCATCAATGCACGTACATTAGTAAACATTGCATGCATGCATGCCCGCATAGTGTTCATCTTCTACGTACTCATACATGAAAAAATATATACATATATATATACATACCAGATGAGCTGCCCACAAAGCACTGGTCCTCGACGGCGCACCTCGCGGAGCTCAAGGCGCTCGGGTGCACCGTCGTGCATGGCGTCGACGTATACGACATGGACGAGCACGTCGCGCTGAAGCGGATGACGAAGTTCGACCGCGTCGTCTACAACTTCCCTCATGCTGGGCATGATTCTCTCTACCGTGAGTACAATGCTGAGCTTATCAGGTATGATCACAAACTTGTTCTTTATTTTGTTTCTTTTTTTGTTCTGAATTAATGTGTGTGTATTCAATGCAGGAGGCACAAGGAGCTACTCAAAGCATATTTCAGGAGTGCAAAATTCATGCTGAGTGAAGGTGGCGAAGTGCATGTCTCCCACAGGGATGACTACCCATACTGTGAGTGGAAGCTGCAGGAAATTGCAGAGAACGAAGGGTTTCAGTTAAAAGAGAGGGTGGAGTTCAAGAAGTGGGTTTACCCTGGCTACGAGAACAAAAGAGGTGGTGGGATTAGGAGCGACGAAACCTTCCTTTTGAAGGAGTGCTTCACATTTAAGTTCACCCTGAAAGAAGGAAAAGAAGATTGTGATTTGCAGATCACTCCAAGAAGTGGAGAAGAACATGTCGCATTGTGATGCGATCGAAACTTGCGATTTGAGTGCATTTATTTTGTCTAAAAAGTCCTGACAATTAAGTATCGAACTTCTGCTCCTATTTTTGCCTACTATTTTTGGCTTTTTTCGGTAGACAAAAGCGGAAATAGCTCTGCTGCTGCAACTAGAAGCTGTTGGGCAGATTTTAACGAAAAATTTTCATGTTGTTGGCTATTTTTGGCTTTATCTTTACAGACATGCTGATCAATATATGTTAGCTGTTGTCCAATCTATTCGTATAGATATGTTAGCTGTTGTCCGATCTATTCGTATAGATTGGATCTCGCTCTGTGCCTAAATTTTTTTTTTATTATTTTTACTGTTATTTTTATTTTATTTTTTGTTTTTCAGGTCCAGTTGCTCTAGCTAGTTTATTTTTTTTTTTGAATAAAGTGATAGCATAGTAGTCTTTTCTAATAATATATATATATATATATATATATATATATATATATAATATATGATATATATATATATATATGGAATAATATATGTTGCTGATCAATATATGGTATATATGGAATAATTTATGTGTGACATTTTAGTTTTTTGGAATGGAGCTAGAACAAGGAATAAGCTAGGTACATCCCTCTTATTCTATTCCCTTTATTCTACCAAACGTATCAGAAATTATTCGGTACAGTAGTTCTAGTACAAACAGAATAAGTTGGAACAACAGTTCTTATTCATTATTTTATAATTTTTTTTTACCAAACTACCCTTCCTCCCCTTCTTTCTCTCTTCCCAACACTTTCATCATCACAAATCCCTCTCTCCCCTCTCTCTCTCCTCTCTTCTTCCCATACACTTCATCATCACAAATCCCTCTCCCTCTCTCCTCTCTCTTTTTCCTTCTTCCCAGTACATTCTCATCATCACAAATCTCTCTCTTCCTCTCTCTCTCCTCTCTCTTTAATTTAATTGGATGTTAAATTAATATTTTTCAAAATTTTAGAAATTTTATTTTTGATTTTATTTTATCATAATTTTTGTAAAGCTTTAATTTTAAAATTTTTATATTCGAAAATTTAACTTTAATTTAAACAAATAAAATATTAAATTAAATATTATTTTTATAAAATATAATTTGAAATTTGATTACTATTTTGATTTTGATTTTAATTTTATCTTAATTTTTGTAAGGCTTTAATCTATTAATTAAAACAAAGAAAGTAAAAGTTATTATTTGAAAATTAAAAAATTTTATATTTAAAATTTATAATTTATAATTAATATTATAAAATTTTAAATTTTAAAATTTAAATGTTGAAATTTTATATTTAAAATTTTAAATTTAATTTGAGAAAATAAAATGTTAAATTAAATATTATTTTTAAAAATTATAATTTGATTATGATTTTGATTTTATTTTAATTTTTTTAAATGCTTTAATCCATTAATTAAAACGAACTAATTACATTTTAACAACTTTTATCACATATTAAATCTTGAGGGCAAAAAGGTAATTTATCCAACTTAACCTCTTTATTCCTCTTATCCTTCATTATCGTACCAAACACAAAATCTTAATAATTGTATAAATTTTTAAATTTATATAAATTTTAAAAAATTTATAAAATAATTGTATAAATTTTAAAAATTTAAAATTAATAATTTTTTTTACAAAACTGAATAAAATAAAATTTTAGATTTATTAAAAATAAGTTAAAAAAATAATTTTATTAAATAAAAAATTTTAAATTTTAAAATTTATAATTTAAATATTTTTTTAAATTTAAAAAATTTAATTTAAAAAAATAAAAAAAAAAACTAATTTTTATTAGTGTATGGAAAAGAAAGGAAAAAAAAAAGTGCCGTGGAGAGAGAGAGAGAGAGAGAGAGAGAGAGAGGAGAGAGAGAAGAAAAGGCTCCACGTGATGCTACACCCCCCCCCCCCCCCCCCCCCCCCCCTTTGCCTTGATTCCCGTGCCAAAAAGGTAAGTTTTTCTGTATTCCATGTGGGGGTGGGAACACCAATTCCCACCCCCATCCTCATTATTCTCCAAATATGAGAATAACTATTCTCATCAATTTAATTCCCGTTTGGGTATTAAATTGGGCATAAAGGGGTTATTCCCCCCTTATCCTCGTTATCAAACGGTACCTTAGGTAGCGTTTGGGTCGGGAATTAGAAAAATTTTGTTATACCGGGGATAGGTACAGATTCTGGTATTAGCAGGAATTGGTGTAAATTTGCGTTTGGTTCGTTTTATGAGTTATACCGGAATTAAAGTAAATTGTGTTTGGTAAATTATATAGGAATAAGGAGAATAGGAAGAATTGGTAAAAATTGTGTTTGGTTGAGTATAGAGGAATAAGAAGAATTGATAAGTAATAAATTTGTGTATTGACTATTTTGCCCTTTATGATATAATATATAAATAAAATAATTTATTATATTAATCAACCTAATAATAAATTTAAAATATTATTTAAAATTGTAAAAAATATTTAAATATATATAATAAATAAATAAAAATACTAAAAAATTATAGAAAATTACATATTAAAATATTTAAAATTTTTGATTGTTTTGACTATTTTGTCCTTTAAATTAAAGTTTAAATAGGAGTAAAAATTTTAATTTTTAAAAATTTATATAAATTTTAAAAAAATACATAATAAAAATTAAAGTTTAAGTGAGAGTAAAAATTTTAAGTGAGAGTAAATAAAAATTAATTTTTAAATTTTAAGTGAGAGTAAAAATTTAAATTTTTAAATTTATATAAATTTTAAAAAATTTATAAAATAACTGTATAAATTTTAAAAATTTAAAATTAATAATTTTTTTTCAAAAATGAAATAAAATAAAATTTTTAGATTTATTAAAAAATAAGTTAAAAAATTAAAAATTTTTAAAAAATTTAAAATTTAAAATTTAAATATTTTTTAATATTTAAAAATTCTAATTTAAAAAATTTATAAAATAATTTTTATTAATATGGAAAAGAAAAAAAAAAAATTAAAACCCACTTAAAAGAAAGAGGAGAGAAAGTATTTTCTCGATTCCCGTGCCGATTTCCAATTCCACCCAATTCCAGCTATAACCCAGAACCCAAATCCCCCTATCCATACCTGTTAATTCCCATCACCCAGAACCCGGATTCCCCAAAAATTCATACCCGTTTGGGTATGGATTTGGGGATAAGGGGGGTATTCCCCCCTTATCCCCCTATCCAAACGAGCCCTTAGGGTAATGTCTATATATAAATTAATCTGTGTGGATATATTACTGTATCCATAAATCAACCGTCTATAAGAATAGTATTTTGGTTATCCATTATATATATTAATCATTCATCTATATATATAGTTATCTTAATTTGATGTACACTAATATGCTAAGCTATAAAAAAAATAAAGACACAAACATTTTATTTTTTTTTTAAAAAAATTAACTACTATATAGTTGGCAAAATTCTCAAATCGGCACAGCAGAACACTGATATATTCTCTTCAGAATACAACAACTCGATTCTCGTCTTTTAACTTCACCAATTTTGCACAAGTTGATAAGAAAGACTTATTTTTTTCATCTCTCTCAAATATAGAGAAATAACAAAATAAATTAAATAAATATGATAATTATTTTTTATGTGTGTTTAAAAGAGATAGATTATCACACACTATATATATATATATATATAGAGAGAGAGAGAGAGAGAGAGAGAGAGAGAGAGAGAGAGAGAGAGAGAGAGAGAGAGAGAGAGAGAGAGTCCGGCTAGTATACTATTAATAGTACGAAGCCATTGGTGCTATCAAGTTTTCTACCCTTAGATCAACCCTTTTGATAATTTTTATCCGTTAGATTTTACTATTTTCCAACACTACAACAAAATTAGGTTATAGGCACACATGTTTGTGGCACTTTTGTATAAGTGTCCTATTTATATTCCATCTATATCCAAAATTAGATTATAGGGACACATTTTTGGGACACATTATAAAAATGTGTCGCTATACACCTTAGCGACGGCACATATAGCAACACTTATAATAAGTGTCGGTATTTTTGTCAGCGACACTTTTTTTAGATTTTAGAAACACTTAAAAGTGTCGCTATAGCCTAATTTTGTTATAGTGCAACCACCTATTAAACCCAAGGGGCCCACCATCTTAACCACATATTTTTTTTAATCAAATGGTTAAAAACTTAATAGCACCTGACTTAGTACTATTAATAGTATTCTAGCCCCTCTCTCTCTCTCTCTCTCTCTATATATATATATATATATATTATATATATATATATATATATATATATATATATATATATATATATATATATATATATATATATATATATATATATATATATTACTATAAAAAAGTTAATATTTAAGGACTTTTATTTGTTGTTTACTCAATATAGTTTAGCGTCGCGTTTAAAAGCGTCGGTTAAAACGTTAGTAAATGAAGAGTCGTATATTCCGACGCTTATGCGAAGCGTCGGTATAATATATTGTGACGCTTTAAAGCGTTAGTATTTTTTAAAATTCTGATGCTTTAGAGCGTTAAAAAAATTAAAAATAATAATAAAATTAATTAATTAATTAATTAATTAATTTAATATAATAAGAATTCATATGACGATATTTTTTGAAGCGTCGATATTTTTAATACTATAAAAATATTTGTAAACGCTTATCCCGAGCCTTAGAGAGTGAAAAAATTAAAAATAATAATAAAATTAAGTAATTAATTAATTAATTTAATATAATAAAGAATTCATATGACGATGCTTTTTGAAGCGTCGATATTTTTAATACTATAAAAATATTTGTAAACGCTTATCTCAAGCGTCGCTTAAAAAGATCCTTATACTAATATATATATATATATATATATATATATATATATATAGAGAGAGAGAGAGAGAGAGAGAGAGAGAGAGAGAGAGAGAGAGAGAGAGAGAGAGAGAGAGGCTTAATTCATATTCTATAGGTAACAAAAACGATTTAGTTGCAAATAGATTACAAGAATAAAATCATAGATGTACATAGATTACGAAATTTAAAATCGTAAGTGTATAGGTTATATATAAAATAAATTTCACTTACAACTTCACCATGCATGCATGGTCCATGAATACTAAGAAATTGTGATAGCTCCATATATAATGGGGTATATTTAATGAAAGGTAATATTATTTCATAATAAATTATATCAACACTGATTTAATCTTTATAAATTATTAAATCTGTAAATAAAATATTTTATACTGGCAAATAAATACATATACATAGTTGGCTTCACATATCAGTCTCAAAAGTTGTAGATACTCTATTTATTAAAAGAATTTTTTTAGAGATATAGGTGGAACATCACATAATTTAATTTGCTACACATTAGCATACAAAAGTCAAATAGAAATAATTTCTTATTATTTGAACTTGGGATCCAAAGAAGAGCTACGTACACTACTCAAAAAATTTTATGGAAATTGATTCAATTTTTTTATTATTATATTTATTAATTGTTATTATTTATTAACTATTAATTCGCTAAACAAAATAACAAACAAAATTACCATAAGTTTTTTTTTAGAATTTGTTTTTGGGCTCAATATTACCATCTTCAAAATTTTATTTGATGCAGTTCCTGAATTGTTAATTTTCATTTATTACTACTTGTTAGGATTTGATTTGATTAGATTTTTAGTTGAATTCTAGTTAGATTAAAATTAATATTTAAATCTGTTAGAGATGAGTTTATTAAGATTTAAATATTAATTAGAATAAAAATCTATTTAAATTAGAATTTGGATAGTTTTTTATGTAAGTTATAAATATAGTATAAGTGCTATTATTTGATGGTGGTGGCTAGGATTTAGCCACACTCATATAACACGGTGGTGCTGGTAGAGTTTAACTACACTCATATGACATGAAGGTGGTGGGAGCTAGGATTTAGCCATATCCATATAGTATGGCCAAAATGTCTATAAATTTGGATGCACGTACGGGTGCGTTCAAAAAGAAAAATTTTCTAAGTTTATAGAAGAGAAGAGAAGGATGAGAGAGATTCAGGAAGAGATACTCGGGTTGAACCTACTCTATTGCAGAAGAGAAGTCGGTGTTAAGATGGTCACATCCATGGAGGTGACGATGGTTATACCCATGATGGTGGTCACATCCATGGAGGTGGGGGCTAGAATTTAGTCGCACCCATATGGCATGGCCAAGGTGTCCATGATTTTAAATGCACGTATAGGTGCGTTCAAAGAGAAAAGTCTTCTACATTTATAAAAGACGAGAGAATGGTGAGAAAGATTCAGAAAGAGGGCTTGGGTTGAAGCTATTCTATTGTAAAATAGGAGTTGGTGTTAAGGTGGTCACATTCATGGAGGTGGTGGTGGTCACACCCATGCAAGTAGTGATGGTCACATCCATGGAGGTGGCGATAGTTACACCCATGGCGGTGGTTACATCCATGATGGTGGTCACACTCATGGAGATAAGAGCTAGAATTTAGTCACACCTATATGGCATGGCCAACGTGTTCATGATTTTGAATGCACGTATGAGTGCACTCAAAGAGATAAGTATTCTAGATTTATAGAAGACGAGAGAAGGATGAGAGAGATTCAGGAAGTGGACTCGGATTGAAGCTACTCTATTGTAGAAGAGGAGTCGGTGTAATTCTTTTTTTGGTTAATGAATCTTATTTCACCCGCATATTTTTGTTTTGATTCTTTTTTCTTTTTGTGGTTGTCTTAGTTCCAGTTCTGATGAGGAGACAGATTTATGGTAAAAATTCGATTTGACGTTTTTACTGTAAAATCTCAATATTATGCGGTACCGACGTGGATTGCAGTACCGTAACCGATTGTGGATTCACAGAATCTAATACCGGGATGAGTACCGGATTCCCAACACCACTCTTAGGCTTCGAATTCAAATTTCGTATTAATTAGAATTCTTGGATATATCGAGTAAAATAATGCTTCTTTTCTATCAAATTAATTTTTTCAATCTTTTGAGAATCCGAATTCAAATTAAAGATTTAAGTGCACAACAGTACGAATTATATCGTGCTGATAAGATATTGGCATAATATGAACCCTGTATTTATAGCACGGTTCAATACTTTATTTTATTAAAATTAACAAATACTAACTCAATAAAGATAAATAAATTAGAATATATTGGTAGCAAAAATAAAATAAATATTTTATAATATTATGTGTCGGCGCACAGATATTTTTAATAATAAGCACACATCGATATAATGCACGGTGCTTAAATGCTTGATTCAAATTTTCATCATGCATATTTAAAGGGTTTAATGGCTTAAATCCCTGTATTAAAATCCAATGTGCTTTTGGATTTTGTAAGAGCTCAAGTGGACCATACTTTTTTTTTTTTTTTTTTTTTTTTTTTTTTTTTTTTTTTTTTTAGGAATGCTAGGTGTACATCTTTTTATCGATGTACTACACTCTATTTTATTCTGGAATGGGTATTATTTTATTCGTCACATCGAGTAATATACATTTCTAAAAAGGTGTATACTTATATATACTTTTTTTTTTTTTTTTTTTATTCTACTAAAAGGAGGCAAACTAAATAACAAAAAGGTAGATGCAAAAGTTTTTTAAAGTAAATTAATGTTGAGATTTCTACATCATCAATAGTGGTTGGTATGTAACAATATGACTGAAATGTTTAAATTTAATTAAAATAGTTCCCTAGTTAAACACTACAATAAAATTATACTATAGCAATATTTTTAATTATTTTTAAAATCTGAAAAAAGTGTCGCTAACAAAAATACCGACACTTATAATTAGTGTCGTTATATATACAATCGTTAGGGTGTATAACGACACATTATTATAATATGTTTAAAAAATGTATCCCTATAATCTAATTTTAAATATATATGAAATATAAATAGAATAGTTGTACAAAATTATCATATAAATATATTTCTATAACCTAATTTTATTGTAATAAAAAAAAATTAGGCATATAGGAGGTTGTGAGCTTACAAGTGAAACCTAGATATATGGAGATGCTTGATCAACTCTGTTTAGAATTGCAAAAAAATTACAACCTAGATATATGGAGATGTTTGATAATTCTATTTGAAATTGCAGAAAGAAAGTATATGCGAAGAAATACTCTATTTATTTTTTTATGTGATGTTACGATTTTTATATCGTAATAAATTAGTTATGATATATTTTCTGTAATCCGACGAGAATACAAAAACTTAAAGCATTTTCCCTATAATGCCTATTAGCATTAGACTTCAATACTAAAATATTTTTTTGTATGTGATATTGTTTTTTCCACGTCACAATATGTTGACTATAATATATTTTCTATAATTTGATCAGAATACGAAAAAGTAAAGAATTTTCCCACTTATTTTCGCCACATCTTTATTATGTCCATTAGCATTAGATAGACTTCGATACCAACCCTACCGATTCTTAATTTGGTTGCTTATAGAGAATTTTGTATAAATTAATTATTGATATATTGATAAATTAATTAAATATTTTTGTTTACATACAATAAATCAAACATTTCTGCATTATATAAATAAAAATGAGCAAATAATTTTTTTTAAAAAATAAAAGTGATATATAAATTTGAGATGCTATATATATATATATATATATATATATATATATATATATATATATATATATATATATATGTAGGTCACTGAAAAATATTTATTTAGATGGAAATCATGACACGTTAAAATATCAACAACCACTATGCATTAAATAATTACTCCACCAAATTAAAACAAAATTTTATTTTCTCTCTTTTGTAGTAAAATTAAAGCTGCAACCTCAAATTAAATTTGATAGTGATGTAGGTGATTCAAATTAATTAAGTTATATAAGCTGTTCTTTTCATTATTAAGAAATATATTTTTCCCAGTCACAAAGTTCTAGACCATTTAATTTACTTATAATTAATGATGTGATATATATATATATATATATATATATATATATATATATATATATATATATATATATATATGCAAGATCTTTATTGAGTCTCTTGGTTATTAAATTAAAATTATCATTATGCTCACAATCTATGTGAATTAATTGTGTCAATTAGTAGTAGTATATATGTTAGTTGAAGTTGTTCAATTATAAATAGTAGTATTAATTAATTTTACTTACAATTGTAGAATAATTTACTAATTAACTAACATATGCTAAGATTAGGAATGTTAGAGGATACGAATATCCAAAATTTTATCTGAATTCGAACAAAATGGGACGGATTTATTTGATGCTAAACGAATATGATTTTCGGAAAAGAGTATAAAGAATAAAAATATGATGGATTTGAATTCGGATATAGATTTTGTCTTGTACTCGACTCGAGTCCGAACTCAATCTGAATCCGTATTAATTTAACATTATATAATATATATAAATATTTGATATTATTTTTGAATTTGCATTTTAAAATTTTAGATTTTAATATAATAAGTTTTGATATATGATAAAGAGAAATAATTATTTCTGTTTTGAGTTTTTGGATTCGAATTCAGATTTCAGATTTTTAGTTGGATTCGAATTTGAATTTAAATTTTGAGTTTGATTGTTAGATTAGAATTTGAATACTTAAAAATTTACTCTTCATTCAAACACACACACACACACACACACACCACAAAAAAAAAAAAAAAACAAAAAAAAACAAACAAAAAAAAAAATGTAGCAATTAATTAAGGTCTCCATGCAACAATTACTAGGTAGTGCTCATTGGAACCATGAAAACATAATTAGTTACTTGCAAAGCACTAACTAAATAAATACTCCTGTATATATAAAATATAAATCAAATCAAACTAATAATATATAATATTGTTTTATTCTAATTAATATAGATATATATATATATATTATATTATATATAATATATATATATATATAATATATATATATAATATATGGAGAGAGTTGAAGGGTCATATATATATATATATAGATATATATATATAATATATATATAGTATATATATATATATATCTATATATGATATATATATATACACACACACGTAGATTAATGGTGAAGTTGTTGTGAATAATAATTAGTTTTAATTTTGGATGGGGGAGGAGGTGAGAGATCATGAAGAAGTAAGGTTAAGAGGAGGAGGAGGGAAAAGAGAGAGATGGATAACACATTATAGTAGTTGTCAGAGGATTTTGCTTGTGGGTGAGGGGGACTTCTCCTTCTCTGCATGCTTGGCTAGGGCTTTTGGAACTGCCCAAAACATGGTGGCCACCTCATATGACTACGAAGGTGTAATGATATATATATATATAATTTATATATATTAGCATGCATGCAATGTAATGTAATATTTTTCCTTTTCTTTTATCATACTCATGAAATATATTTGTAGCTTATAAGGTGCATGCTCTCTCTCTCTCTCTCTCTCTCTCTCTCTCTATATATATATATATATATATATAACTAAGCTTCTATATATATTTTTATAAGTATGTTGGTGTATATAGATTTTTAATCCTTAGATGAAAGAATACGTGGTTAGAATGATAGTGAACTTTTTAAGTTTAGTGAGTTGTTGATAGAACAAGAGTTGTTGATAGAACAATATTTTCTAAATAATGAAATTAGCTAAAGGAATAAATCTAACGATAGAAAATTAGTATCAAATACTTGATACTTTTACAAGTATAATTAATCACCGCTGACTATATATACGTGGTTAGAATGATAGTGAACTTTTTAAGTTTAGTGAGTTGTTGATAGAACAAGAGTTGTTGATAGAACAATATTTTCTAAATAATGAAATTAGCTAAAGGAATAAATCTAACGATAGAAAATTAGTATCAAATACGTGATACTTTTACAAGTATAATTAATCATCGCGGACTCTATATATATATATATATATATATATATATATATATATATATATATATATATATATATATATATATATAAGACTTTGTTTTCTCTTTTATTAGATACAATGAGACTATCACTGTTTGGAGTGGTAGATACTTTATACTCTATACTACACTAGAGTATAATGTGCCTGCAATGTAATCTTGTTTTTTTTTTCATGCATGCAATGAAATATTAATTAATAATTTTTTTTTACTTTATCCTGTCAAAATCAATAAAAATCACCACTGTTTAGAATAATTAGTTAGTACTTTATGCTATGAGACTCAGTTTTGATCGATTAATTCCATTTACTTCTGCTTCGAGCATATACTTACTCACCTGTGTGTTGTAGCCTACAAGCATCCTTTACCAAAAAAGCTCAAAAAAAAATAAAAAACTAAAAAGATATTTCTTGTATTTTGTTTTTCTTACTTTCATTTGGAAGATTTAATTTTTTGAGTTAAAAAGATATTTTTTGAGTTAATTTTTTCTTACTATATTCTGCTGTTGCATGCAGTTTGATTCTGTACATATATATATATATACTTTTCACTTAAACGTTTCAGTCTTTATGTTTTTACATAAATTGCCCTAAAATATCAAAAATTTCTCAAACAATACCAACGATGTATATACGTAGTAGATATATTATATATATATATATATATATATAATATATATATTAAATATATTATATATATATATATATATATATATATATATATGTCATAAATATCAAATTAATTCATCAATGCACATATATTAGTAAACATTGCATGCATGCATTCACGCACGCATGCATGCATGCAGTGTTCATCTTCTACGTACGCATACATGAATAAATATATACCTATATATATATATACAAACCAGATGAGCTGCCCACAAAGCACTGGTCCTCGACGGCGCACCTCGCGGAGCTCAAGGTGCGCCGGTGCACCGTCTTGCATGGCGTCGACGTATACGACATGGACGAGGACGACGCGCTGAAGGGGATGACGAAGTTCGACCGCGTCGTCTACAACTTCCCTCATGCTGGGCATGATTCTCTCTACTGTGAGAGGCATACTGAGCTTATCAGGTATGAGCACAAACTTCTTTTTTTTTTTTTTTTTTTAAGAGAAAGGTAGCAAGCAGGCTACCTGCTTCGTTTATTTTTGAAATAAGTTTAGCTAGAAATGTGAAGCAACTAGGCTTCGAACTCGGGTCTCAGTTATTAACCACCAAGCCCTTTGCCACTTGCACTAGGAACAGTTGATGTATGAGCACAAACTTGTTCCTTTTGCCACTTGCACTAGGGACAGTTGATGTATGAGCACAAACTTGTTCTTTATTTTGTTTCTTTTTTTGTTTTTTTTGTTTTTTTTTTCTAATTATTAAGAAGTGCAACTTATTAAAAGCAATGGAATATATATATATATATATATATATATATATATATATATATATATATATATATATAGAGAGAAAGCTGGTGATATAAATAGCTCTTGATATTATCACTGATTCATTATATTTACTGAAATTGATCAGATTCAATACAAGAAAATCAATATTTAAAAATATTTTTTTTTATATATTTAACGATATTTCAAAATGACTTAATATAATCAAACATTGTATTTGAAAGCGTCGGTTAAAATGTCGGCAAATGAAGAGTCGTCAAGTATATACTGACGTTTCGGACAAATATTTTTTAACGCTTTAAAGCGCTGAAAATTTAAAAATAATAGTAAAATTATCATTTAATAAATTAGTTTGATACAATAAAAAAATTTTATGACCATACTTTTTGAAACTTGGTATTTACTATATTGTAGGGATGCTTTCCTCACGTGTCGTCTAAACAACGTCATTATATTAAAAAAAAAATTTGTAGTGAGTGGCCATACTAATAGCTTTAATTGGTATTACTAACGATATATATATATATAGAGTTGGGCTGGAATGCTATTGATAGCACCAGCCCAACTTTGCCACTCATTTTGTAGTCATTAGATCGCATTGAGATTCGTGAAGACTTTTTAATGAAAAAAAGAAAAAAAAAAAAGTAAAAAGTAAAAAACTTTTCTTTTTAATTAAAAGGCTTGCACGAATTTCAATGCAATTCAATGGCTACAAAATGGGTGGCAAAGTTAGGCCGGTGCTATCAATAGCATTCCAGCACAACTTTATATATATATATATATATATATAGATATATATATATAATATATATATTATATATATAATAGTCCGGCTATAATACTATCGATAGCACCAAATAACTGGTGCTATTAAGTTTTTAGTCCTTGTATTAAAATATGTGCTGTTGGGATTATAGCGGATCCTACAATTTTTACTATTCAATCAACCACCTACTAAACCCTAGGGGACCACTATTATCCTAACAGCACATTTTTTAATCCAATTGCTAAAAATTTGATAGCATCAAACAATTGGTGCTATCAAGTTTTCAGCCGTTGGATGAAAAGATATGCGGTTGGGATTATAGTAGTCCCCTAAGATTTTTACTATTCAACCAACCACCTAGTAAGCTCTAGGGGCCCACTATAATCCAACCGCATATTTTTTCATCCAACGGCTAAAAACTTGATAGCACCAATGGCTTGGTGCTATCGATAGTATTCTAGCTTAATTCTATATAATATATATATATATATATATATATATATATATATATATATATATATATATATATATAAAATTAAATTTGTCATTTTATAATAACTGAAGCATGTGGTAAACATAAGGATGCAAGCATCAATCATGGCCCATAAGAAAATTACACTCCTTTACTTTTCTAGTGATCTTTTAAGCTTCTAACAATGTATCTCCTTTTATTGCCTTTATTATGAAAACCTATCTTGATCAAGCTTTAGTGAATTGATTATAACCTAATACTATAATAATATTAGCGGATATGTATTGACCAATACAAATCACATATAATGAATCTCGGGACTTTTTTTTTTTAAATAACCTTATAAATTTTTAAAATTTACAAAATAATCTTATGTAAAAAAATTTTGCAAATCTAACCCTATTTTTACCAGACGCCACATTGGGTAGTCGCCTTTAGTGTAATTTTAAAACCGCCTAATTATTCAGCGCCTTTAGCATAAACGCTAAAGGCGCTAAACACCTTTAGAATTACACTAAAGGCGCCGAATGATTCAGCGTCTGTAGTATTTACACTAAAGACGTTGATTTTTGCGAAAATTGGTCAAATCTTCAGGACGCCGAATCATTTAGCGTCTTTAATATAACACTAAAGGCGCTGAATGATTTGACGCCTTTAGTATAAAGCTAAAAGCGTCATTCGGCGTCTTTAATTAGATGGTCTACCCCATCTGGCGCCGAGCTGGCAAAAGAATGATTAGATTTGTAAAAAAAAATTACACAAAGTTATTTTACAAATTTTAAAAATTTGTAAGGTTATTTCTGAAAAAACGTCCTGAATCTGGTCACTTTCAGTCAATACAATAAGTATCTTTCTTTAGTAAGATTTGATCAGACATGCATGTTTATCATCTATTCTTCAATCTCTATGAAATATGTGTATTCAATGCAGGAGGCACAAGGAGCTACTCAAAGCATTTTTCAGCAGTGCAAAATTCATGCTGAGTGAAGGTGGTGAAGTGCATGTCTCACATAGGGATGACTACCCTTACTGTAGGTGGAAGCTGCAGAAAATTGCACAGAAAGAAGGGTTTCAGTTAAAAGAGAAGGTGGAGTTCAAGAAAGGGGATTACCCTGGCTACCACAACAAAAGAGGTGGTGGGATTAGGAGCAACAAAACCTTCCCTTTGAAGGAGTGCTTCACATTTAAGTTCATCCTGAAAGAAGGAAAAGAAGATTGTGATTTGCAGATCAGTCAAAGAAGTGGAGAAGAACATGTCGCTGCTACGATGCTATCGAAACTTGCGATTTGAGTGCGTTTTTGATGTCGGAAACACTGCAGGTGATGCTTTATTTTGTCTGAGAAGTCCTGACAATCAAGTATCGAACTTCTGCTCCTTTTTTTTGGCTTTTTCTGGTAGACTAAAGCGGAAATAGCTCTGCTGCTGCAATGAAAAATTTTCAAGTGCTTGTTCAAACAACTCTACTCAAACAGTACTTTGACGTAAAGTTCCTGCCAGGCCAAACTAGTCCCCTTACGAATGCAAGTTGTCTCTTACCCAAAAAATTTCAAATTCACTTTTACATCCCGCAAAATTTTCACACAATTCCACCTCTTCATTACCTTTTGTGAGATAAACAAAACACTATTTACATAACAAATGGGATAGCAAAATTGCTGATGCTCCTCGCACTCTGAAGCTCATTGTTTTCAGTAATCTCTTTAAGACTAGACCATCCTTTCCTCCTTCGCTTACTCGAACCAGCGGCCCCGATCTCAGAATCTGGTCTCGAAGAGCTATTTGCGCCATTCGGTAGAAGCTTCTCAGATGCAGAAGCAGAACCCTTCCGTTTATTGTCGGATATGTTCACCGGTCTTACTAACGGAGTCGTCGGGTGCTTCAAAGCAACCGTTTCGGGAGTGACATGATTCGACTCGGAAATGGCTTCCACTTTCTTATCCGTCAACTCGTCGACGGATGATTGATCGGGCTTCAAGTTGGATAAAGAACTGCTTCTTCGAGCGGATAAGCTCTTAAGATGGCCTTTGGGGGTGCCCCATCTAATGTTTGGGTGAGAACAAAAATGGCATGTGTAGATAACATTGTTTTGAGAAGGAATGTGCGACTTCTTTCGTCTTCTCGGCTTCTTCGGTTTCTTCTTTATGCGGACAGTGCAGTTGGAACCGGGCTGTAGGACGGTCTCACACCTGCATAACATTATATAACTACTCATTAAAATTCATAGTAGTCCCGTTTAGAACAAAAATACGAAGTACCTTAACTGAAGACTCATACAAAATTTCGTTTGTTCGAGTTACAGCACTTAAATGAAGAACGTGTAGCTAAAACGGGCGTAGATGTAGAAGAATTATTATACTACTGAGAAACATAGCTAAGGGGGTGTTTGGTTTCGAAAAAAATATCCCATTAAATAGTTTTCTGACTAAAAAAAAGTATTTTCCATCCGTTTAGTTCCTAAGAAAAGTTTCCAAATTTTATGGAAAAGTAGTGTTTTCGTTTACCGACTTCTTTATCCAGAAAACGAATATTGTCGAACTGATTTCCGGAGAAAAAATGATCCCAGAAAACAGTTTTCCATGCTTTTCTAAGAAACCAAACACCTTGAAAGAAACAGCATTTAAATGGGTTGTGCTTCAAGTAAACATCAGCTTCAGATAATAATCAAAAGTTTCGTTAAGCCAATTAACGGTCGATGTTTGACGAATCTAACTAATTTGCCATCGGGGGATACGGATAGTGACCCAATTGTAGAGACAGGATTGAGTTATTCAAATTCTTCAAAAGGTTAACAGAGAAAACGAAATGTGAAGACTATTTTATGAGATTTCAGCATCTGTCCCCCACTGCAATTTATTAGCTGACAAGGAAACATTTAAGTTGTTACAAATGCCAGGGTACATGATAGCATAATATTTCACTTTCACCGTTTAATAACTATGCACTCTATCAGTTAAATGACGAGGCTCGAAGTTTCAGTGTAAGCGCCCAATCGTTCACTCGAAGAGTATGAAACAGCAAAGCTAGAATTTTACTGCAAGACTCACTCCCCAGAAATGGTTTATGGTGAATCTGGGCCCAAGTCGTTTTCGTAAAACTAGAGAGCACGAAGAATCACAAATTCTACGTCGGCCTAATTCTAGCTCTTAGATCTTTGACTTTTCTGAGTGTCTTGCAGACATACAAACAACCATCATGCAGAGGTGAAGCTCAGTGAAACTCAAACTTCACCAGACTCTGCCCTGATTTTTGCTCATGTAACAAAAAATAACACCCTAACACCAGCAATATAAATCTCACCTCTGGCAAAGAAAAGTAGATGAGTCTAAAGGGACTCCCGAAGCCTCGGCATTAGCAGCTAGACGTTCACCGAGCAACGCTCCGAGAGGAGGTATTCTAGCGTCTCCGCTCGCCCATGTTGCCAAACGCTTAAGATGCTGCATCCTCAAGACGGAAGTCACATCGACAGTCTTCTTACCAGTATTCTCCTCACGGAGTGTTAAACCGTGACTCATTCCCTGTTTTGTAGTAAAGGACCTCCGCTTCTCTCGTTTCCTCCCCATCTAGTCTAGACAGAAATGAAAAAAGAGCGAGTTTTTGTAATGCCGGCAGCTAATTCAATACATTAATTTGTAGCCACCAAGAACCAGAATATCAATAGTATATTTCTTTTGTTGACACGTAGCACGAAATGGTTACGACAAAACGATGCAGGGGATTAGAAAAACTAATTCTACTTACACTTGTTCATTAACAAAAAGTAATCGGTCCGTAATGTTAAACCAAGGATTTAAGTGCCATGGCACGAGATCGTGCTGAAAACTTGCCGGCACGGTGCGTGCCGAGCCGTGCTGAGCCGTGCCGAATACCGATGAGTGCCGGTCACAAAAAATACATGCGTGCCGACACATAATGGCATGAAATATTTATTTTTTCTAGCAACAAAATTTTGTAATTGCTTATTATGCATCTTTATCAAATATTTTGAGCTTCATTGAGAAAATTACTTAGTAATTTAAAGAAAAAAGATTTTGAACTATGCCATCGGACTATATCGTGCCAGTATATTGTTGGCACGATACGGCACGGTGGATACTTAAATCCTTGTGTTAAACATAGTAGGACTCCCGTATCTTATGTAATGGAAACAATACAGTAGGCCCGTATCTACATGGTTGAGCAACACCTTGCAAAAACTTGTTGATATGAGCGACTACCGACACGTTCCATCAAGCGCATGCAATCTCAATAAGTCGTATGTTGCAAAACTCACATCCTCCTACGATTCGATTGCATACACCGCTATGCTAGAGAGCCATTTGATAACCATGCATATTCAGTCCTTCGGCTGGCCTCAACTTTAGGGATGTCGATGGGTACGGATATTTGAAAATTTATCCGAACCCGAATCCGACCGGAACGGATTTACCCGATGTTAAACGGATATGCATTCGGATACGGATATAAAAAACGAAAACTCGACGGATTTGGATTCGGATATGAATTTTGACTGTGCTAGACCCGAACCCGAATTGATTTTGCATTATATAATATATGTGTACATAAATGGATTCAGGTTTCTGATTTGGTAGTCGGGTTTGGGTTCGGGATTTTGAAAATCCGCCCTGAATCCGACCCATTGACATTCCTACTCAACTTGGAGTATCACACATATAATCAAGTTCAAAAACTAAGTCCGATCATGCCCAACTTAGAATGTCATATCAAGTTTGGTTCGTTTATTTCGAGTTGAGTATAACAAGCAAAGAGTCTCATAACATCAAGTTTTTCAGCTAACGTTGCACAAGAAGTATAGTTTTAAGGTAAGAACAGACTGAACAGTAAAAGGCATATCCCTTCACCAAGAGATTCCGATCCGACCTTAACGAAAGAAAAGAACTATACAGCAACAAAAGCGAGTTATTGACTTTAGTATATACGTCGATCTGAATCGACGTTCTAAACGAACCACAGTCCATGATATCGTTGCTAAGAAACTAGCGAACCATGTTCCCTTACCCGTACCACGCACCACAGCATACCCCGTTAAAATCTTTCATCTAAGTACTAATAACATGCCTAAAAAATATGATCATCCAAAGAAATTAGTCAACATACTCCTAACACAAAACAAATATATATATATATAATTCCATAAAGGTCCAAAGTAGATTATATATTTACGGAACAAAGGTTACTTACGCGCAAGTTTGCAAATCTTAAGTACTGCTTCAACTTTACAAGCCCAAGAAACCCTAGAAAATGCAATTTCTAGTCCCTCATAGTTTCAACTGTAACAAATTAGTCCCTAAATTTTGTCCTGCGTAGCAATTATGCTTTTCCATTAGGTTTTTTTTTTTTTTTTTTTTTGTCATTATTGCTATCATTCCACTTCTCGGCGGACGAAATTGAAATCGATTTCAAACTTTTGGGACTAAATTGTGAATGAGAGAAACTAAAATCGGTGCCAAAACTACTATTTCTACTACCAAATTTGTAACAAACCTCGGGTTCTCGTATGATTATACTACACAATTAAGCTTTGATCACAGATTATAAGTTGGATGCTATGCAACAATCACAATCACAAGTCGATTTAAGAAACAACAAGAGATTAAAGGGGATAAGGTGGATCGGGAAAGTACCCTACTAACCCTAGGGCGCACCTTCGGTTGGAGATTCGTCTCGATAGCGGCGGCGGCGGCGGAGGAGGGAGATGAGATCGGCGGCGGCGCCGCAATCAGGGAAGAGAGGTGGGGAGCCCTCGTCGCCTCCCTAGAGAGAGAGAAACCCTAGGAGAGAGAGAGAGGAGGAGAGAGAAGAGGTTTATGGGTTGGGTTAATTGTAAATGTATCCCTACAAAACAATAAAATTGAATATTTATCCCTACAGAGTATTAGTTGGGTATATATATATATATATATATATATATATATATATATATATATATATATATATACACTAAAATATAGAATTTAATTTTATAAATACCTTTTTTTTCACTTTACCTTTTAAATTTTAAAAATTTATATTTTACTCTCTTAAAATATCAAAAAATATTTTCAGAATTACGATATTAATAAAGAGAATAAAATGACCATATTACTCTTACTTATTTTATAAAAAAAATAAAAAAAAATTAATATATTTCTGTCATTTCAAAAATATTTTCAGCATAAATTAAAAAAAATTGACGAAACTGACAGAAGGAGCCAATGCATCAATTTAAATTTTTGAGAGATAAAATATAAATTTTTAAAAGTCAAAAAAAAAATAGTAAATATATATAAAAATTATACATTCAGCAATTAAAAATTCGTGATAAAAACTTGGACTATTAAATTAAACTTTTTTCTCTAAATTTATGTTACTAGCGTAAATAGTTATAATTCTTAAAAATATAAAAATAAAGATTAATTTTATATAATTTTTTATAAATATATAAAAATTATTTCTACAAAATTTAATTTTTTATATTCATATATGTCCTTATCGTCAATATCAGTAAAAATATAATCAATCATAAATTAAATATTTAATCTTAATTAGTTAGCAAAATAAATTTACTTTTTTATATTTTTAGATATTATACTTAACTATGGATATAAATTTTGTAACCGATAAAAATTTTAAAAAAACATATTTGCTAAAAATTAAACAGTAAATTAACGATTACAAACCAGAATGACATATATGAACAACTTATATACAACTTAAGAACTTTTGAAAAAATAAATATAAAAAATTAATTTTTATAAGAATATATATCTGCTATTCGATATATTTACAGAAAGCTGTGTAAAATTAACCCAAAAATAAAAAGCTACAAAATAAAATAGAGTAAATAAAGAAACCAATAACAAATCACATTATTATACATCACGATATATATATATATATATATATATATATATATATATATATATATATATATATATATATATATATATATATATAATATATAAGGGTTAATTGCATACGGCTTCCCGTAAACATATCAAATAGCAGATATATTCCTACAAAGTTCAACTTTTTATATTTATCCCTTCAAAAATCCAACATTATTCATATATATCCCTCCGGTTTATTATCGTTAGTTCACTGTTTATTTTTTAACAAATTACATGTGAAATGACAGTTTTGCCCTTTCAAAAATATCCCTCCAAAAAATAGTGCAGAAATACCTGAAAGGTAAAAAGATAAATTTATCTCACTAACTAACCAAGATTAAATATTTAACCTATGATTAACTAGATTTTTCTAACAGAGATAGACGGCAGGAATATATATGAATAACGTTGGACTTTTGAAGGGATAAATATAAAAAGTTAAACTTTGTAGGAATATATCTGCTATTCGATATGTTTACAGGGAGCCGTATGCAATTAACCCTATATATAAACAATTAAGCAAGTAAGAAATTAAGATAGTCCAGAAGATTAAAAGCGCTTTCGCGGTGCAGTTACAACTACATACAACCAACCAGAATCATTAGATGAACAAAAGAGGTACTTCTCCTCTCTTTGCACTGCTCCCATCACAGTTTCAAACTTGGCCATGAGACATACTGGAGAGAAGAACATAAAACCACACAGCAACTGAGATAAGCCAAATAAGGATTTGATTGTATGTTTCTGCACAAGTCTTAAACCAGAACTACATCCAGCAATATATGTTAGAAAGCAAAATTAGAAAAAAGGATTATAAATGCATATATATATCAGTCTCTCTCATGCAAATTTAGCATTTCCAGTATGAAATTCCGATTTCTCTATACACCATTAGTAGAAATACTCGCGCGACATCTACGAAGGAAGTTATAGTAAGAGAAATAATTGTTAGTATAGATATCTATAACCTAAAAAATTGGAATCTGTTCGAGCAGATTTGCCGACGGAAAAGCAAGCGGTTGCACTTTGTCTCAGCTCTCCGAGATCGGCTTTCAGTTGGTTCTGGGGTCCCCCTGCAGATGAATCAATAAGAAAACATGAAGATGGATCTATGGGGAAGCTGAGGTTTGCATCACAATTCGGACATGTTTTAAAGGAAACCACATTCTGCAACAATGAAGTGACACAAATTCAGTTTTCTTTCTACGCTACTAACAGGGAACAATTTGATTGCGTTTAGTGGCTCTCTAAAAGAGCGGCTTTCGGTTTCTAATGTTTTCGTCTGCGTAATAGAAGTGAATTGAGTCAGTTTATGACTTCCGACTTTCGATGTTCAAGAGATTCAAAATAGCTGCTCCCAATATATATATATATATATATATATATATATATATATATATATATATATATAGGCTAAATTACAGAAAACCCCCCTGTAATATCCCGCTTTTTCACTTTACCCCCATGTCATTAAAAAGTCGACAATCTGCCCCCTCGTAATTAGCGAATTGTGCATTAACCCCCCGCCGTCAGTTGACCGTCAGTTGACTGTCAGTTTTTTTGAAAATATAATTTCATATACCCAAAATACCCTCGGAAAATATCCTTAAAAAAAAAAAAAAAAAAAAAAAAAAAAAACTTCGGAATAAAAAAAAAAAAAGGAGGGCATTTTCGTCAATTTACCATTCCCGTTAACGTCGTTGCCCCCTAAAGACAATTCGGTAATTACGAGGGGGCAGATTGTCGACTTTTTAATGACAGGAGGGTAAAGTGAAAAAGCGGGATATGACAGGAGAGTTTTCTGTAATTTAGCCATATATATATATATATATATATATATATATATATATATATATATAAGAATTAATTACATTTTTAGTCGATAAAGTTTAGGTGGTTTCAGATCAGTTTCTGGGTATCGTATTTTCGGCCGAAACATCAAATCATGAAGTTGTTGAGTAATTGACATTAGGTGTAGAAATGCCAGCATATTGTAACTTCTCCCTTACAATGCAGGTAATAGCAAACATATGCGCACGTGAGTGAGAAAATTGAGTAAGAAAACATAAACATAAAAGATAACGCAAGTGATACTTTTACCTTTCTATCTCTCGACGATGAAAGGCTACTCATCTTCATTGACAGGTACCATAGGTTCATCAACTTCTGCATCCGACGCAGCAGCTGCGGGAACAATTGCCAGGCATTCGAAAGGTCCAACCGCTGAAAATGTTAAGAATAAAGCGCTCAGAAAAATCGAACTAGAAAAGGGAGGAAAAAGTACGAGACTATACTGAAAATTTTGGTTACCTTCAATTTCTTCTTTTAGCCAATCTTGGGCGCACACCAAGGCTTCGACGGTCATCGGGTTCATCGGGCTGAGGTACTCGTTGAGTATCCTAGCTTCATTATCCAGCGGAACGATCGATACCGGGATAGCCAGAATATCACGAGCCATCGCAGCGAGGACGGGATATTTTGCCGCGAAGGATTTCCACCACGCTAAAATGTCGAAATTATCAGAAGGAGCTTTTGGGCGATACACGGCTTCTTCAAAGTACATATCCAAGTCGGATTTCAACGTCTGGCCCGAAGACGTCTCTTGTAGATATTGGTCGAGTCCCCTTTGCGCATCCGATAGAGTGGAGCGAGAAAAGGTCTTAGATTCAGCAGCCCCATTTGCATAGTTAGAGCTGCCGATGCCCCCGTTGTTCCCGACATAGCATAGGAAGGTTTGATCTTTAGTAGCTAACTGGAAAGCGTACTCATTGTACAGGCTTGTAAAACACTTACGGATACTCTCGATCCTCTCCTTGGCTACATTTGGGTCGGTGTAGATTAGCTTAAAGAAGTATTCCACAGATTTCATCTTGTATCGAGGATCCAAAATAGAGGCAAAGGCCATTACCGTTCTCGTCACACCCCAATACTGCTCGAATTTCTCAAACATGTGCAAAGCCATCGAAGCGACAATAGAAAACGGGCTGTCGGACCAAGTCTTTAGAACTAAGTGAATGCCGCAGATCTCATTGAAATAAAGATTTGAGGTTGGCTTTTCCGTGCCCGAGAGCTTCTCCATCGTGTGGTAAAGCACGTCGAGGCATTCTGCAAGCGATTTTACATTAGCCCAATCGTTGGAAGAGAGAAAATCCTGATACTCGGGATCCCATTCGGCCAAGCGAATAAAGGCTTCTTGATAATGGCAGACGGCTTCGAGCATCACAAACACGGAAGCCCAGCCGTCCGGAGAATCAACAAGGAGCGGCTTCTCAGTTGCCGCTGCCTTCTGAAACTGAATGAATTTTTCTTCCGAGGATTTGACGTAGTGCACACAAGCCCGAACTTTATTAATCAACTCAGCTGCGAATTCTATACCTTCTTGGATGATAAGATTCAGCGTGCACGCACAAGAACGCACCAGTAATAGATCGCCGTTCGACACGAGGAAGCCCTTTGACCTAAGAGAACGTAGAAGCTCTCTTCCGACCAATTCACTGGCTGTACAATTGTCTAAAGCAACGCTTACTAACTTCTTATCAATACCCCACTCACTAAACTTGTCCAAAATTGTTCTAGAAATATCTTCCCCGGTGGAAGAAGCATCTATGTGTACGAAATTGAGGAACTTCTTCTTGAGTTTCCATTCGTCCGCAAGGTGTTCGATGTAATGGCAAGTCAAAGACATGTACTGGTGGACATTTTCCTTTGACCTCCACATGTCGACAGAGATGCTGACTCGGCAGTGGAGCTTCTTATCGAACACTTCGCGGAGCAGGAGCTTCGCGCTCTCATAGATCCGCAAGCAGTCGATTTTGACAGCCTCGTAGGGCGTGATCTTGAAATTGGGTTGGAGATTGCGGACGAAGGTCCGGAACCCGACATCGTCGACTATGGCAAAGCGGTAGCCGTGCTGGACGATCATGCGGGCTAGGTCCTGTCGGCTGACTTCCTGATCAAAGTGTGGGTGGGATGCCACGTCGTTGGCAGCGGTGGCTGCATTTTGGGGTTTGAGGAGCCGGCGGATGAGAAGCTTCCTGCGTTTGGAGACGCGCTTTGTGGAGAGGCAGGTAGCAAGGTGGTTCTTGAGGTGGGTGGTACCGCTGCGGCTGCTTGCCGTCAGCTGCTTCTTGCAGTGGTGACACACCGCGACGAAGCTCCCATCAACACGCCGCTCCTTTGTGAAGTCGTTCCACACTGCCGAGCGCAGTTTCCGAGCACGTGGGTTGTGCGGCACCACTGCCGCAGCATTCCCGTCAATAGCTGCCACCGCTGCAGCAGCAGCGGTGACGGCTTCAGGTTCCGTCATAAATCAAGGAAGTGATCTCATAAAATCTGAGGAAAAAATAGAAACCATATAGGCATAAATCAGAAAACAACTTTTTCGTAGTTGTAATGAGGGCAAATTTTTTCTTCCAAATAAGAAGAAAAACAGCATGCTATTGTCAAAATTACAGATATATGAATTACAAAAAAAACGGAGACTTCAGAGAAACAAAGTAGAGAGCAGTTCGCAGACGGAAATATTAAGGTTTTGCTTTGAGATTGAGAGATCGAAAAAGTGAAAAGTTAGTGGGGTTTTATGATCTCTTAACCCGTATCAAGTATTAATGTTTCCTACGAAATAGGAAGCGAAAGAACATATGTTAAGATCAAATTCGAAGAGGTATCCGAACTTTAGCATGAGATTCATAGAGGATGGGAGTGCATGAGATCGAAGCAGATAAAAAAGGATTGGGGTTTTGCATCGAGATTGGGAGATCGAAGAACCAAAAAGCTAGTGGGATTATATGATCTCTTAACACTACAATAATTTTCTCTTGCAAAATTTAAAGGAAAATAACATGCAAAGATCAAAATTAAAGGAAATCTCTGAATTATGAACAGAAACTCGCAGAGAATTGGAGTAGGGCATATCAAATACGAAAGGACAAGGGTTTTACGATGAAATTGGGAGATCAAAGAAGCAAAAAGTTTTTAGCTTTTTATGATATTAACCCAATATAAATTTTTCCCATAAACTAAGAAGAAAAATAACATGCTAAGATCGAAATTAGAGGATAGCTCCAAATTATAAACACAATCTCATAGAAAATTGGAGCAGAGCGCATCAAAGACAAAAAAAAAAAATAGGGTTTTACACGAAATTGGGAGACTGAAGAAGCAAAAATTTAGCAGGATTTTATGATCTTAAACGGAGATTCGTAGAAAAATAACACGCCAATATTAAATTTTTGAAGGGGTCTTCAAAATTCTAACAAGATATTCATAGAGAACCAGAGTAATCATCAGATCAAATACAAAGGGATTAGGGTTTAGCCTTGAGGTTGGGAGATAGAAGAAGCCAAAATTTAGTGTGCTCTAAAATGATCCTAAACAGAGATTCGCTGAGAATTAGAGTGGACAAGATAAAAAAAAAAAACACAAAATTTAGGGTTTTACTATGAAATTGTGGGATCAAAGAAGCAAATATTTGGTGTGCTTTAATGATCCTAAATGGATATTTGTATTGGGGAAAAAAAAAGGGCGCTACAACAAAATTCGAAGCAGTCTCCAGCTTTTAACAAGAGGTTCGTCAAAAGTCGCAGCAGGTGAGATCAAACACCAAGCAATTTAGGGTTTTACTATGAAATTGAGTGATCGAAGATGCGAAAATTTAGTATGATTACATTATAAGCAGAAATTCACAGAGATTGGGGTATCAAAAGAGCGAAAAGTTACAGGGGTTTATGATCTCTTAACCCTACAATAATTTCTCTGCCAAAATAAGAACAAAAATAGCATGATAAGATGAAAATTCGACGAAATCTCCAACTTTTAACAAGAGATTCGCCGAGAATCACAGCATAAAAGATCAAATACCAAGAAATTTAGGGTTTTACTATGAAATCGTAAGTGCAAAAAAGTGAAAATTTAGTGTGCTTTAATGATCCTAAACAAAAATTTGTAGAAAAAAAAAAAAAAAAAAAAAAAAAGGTCTCCACAATTCTAACAAGATATCATCAAGAATCTCTGTAGATGAAATAGTGAGATCGAACAGAGCTTTGTAGGAATCAAAGAAATTAATAGAAATCTCCAAATTTTAACAATAGAGTAGTCGAGAACAGATGCATACGAGATCAAACAGCAACAAATTAGGGTGGTTTTACTGCGAAATCGTGAGATCGAACAGAGATTTGTATGAACCAAAAAAACACACTAAAATCAAAATTTGTAGAAATCTCCAACTTTAACGAGATACTGGCAGAGGCCCAAATTAGGGTTTTACCACGAAATCGTGAGATTGAACAGAGATTTGTATGAACCAAAAAAGCCTGGTAAGATCAAAATTCGTAGGCATCTCCTAATTTCAACAAGAAACTCATCGAGAGCCGACGCGTACGAGATCAAACAGCAACAACTTAGGGTTTTTACCACGAAACCGCGCGATCGAAGACGCGAACGAGAGGGAGGTACAGGGATTCGTCGAGAACCCACTCACCTGAGCGTCGTAGGATGAGGAGGAAGAAGATGCCGGCGAAGAGGCGGCGATCGGCGCCGACCACGGCGGCGCGCGGCGGCGGCGTGGGCGTGGGCGGCGGCGGCGGCGGCGGAGGAGGAGGAGGAAGAGGGAGAGGAGGAGGAGGAGGAGGAGGAGCGGAGGTGGGGCGAGAGAGAAACAAACCCGTAACCCGATCCGACTCTCTTAACAAATTCGGGTCGAGGATGATAATGGTGCCCTAGCCCACCGACCTTTTCTCTTCTTTTTCTTTCTTTTTTTTTCTATTTATTTTCTCTTTTTTTTTTTTGTTATTATTTTGTAAGCAATTGGAGTGGGGAGGGGAATGGACGGTTGGGATGTGAGTGGGAGAGGAGAGATGGACGGACGAGATTGGGGGGCTTGGATTTTTTTTTTTTTTTTTTTTTGTTGGTGATATGGTTTTAGTAGGATTTGATTGTTTACTTATAATACCAAATAAAAGTTTTTAATATTAAAACAAATATGCTTAGATATTTTATTTTAAAACTGGTCAGTTAAAATTCTATCGATAGAAAACGAATTTCGTTACTATCGTTTTATTTTTGATGAGAAAACTTTCGAATCGACGATCGGCACCATTAAATAATATCTAAATCATTGACACGCATTTCGTGCAGCTGTGAAAGATCAAAATTTTTCTGAAAGTCAAAATCTTTATGTGGTTAGTTCTGAGACGAAAAGTATTGACAGCAGAAAATCTGTTGAAAAGAGGTTGAACAGGATCGGACAACTGCATCTTCTGTCTGGGGGCAACTGAGACTGTCGATTATTTTTTCGTTGGTTACACTATCTCGAGATTTTTGCTGGAGGCTCTGCTCCCAAATAAATGAAATATATGTCTTTACACAGCGGTCGACAGGTTGTGGAAAGTGAGTAAACACAAAGTAGGAAGGGAGCTAGCAACTATCGCCACCACGTGGTGAGTCATTTGGTTGGAACGTAATAGAAGACGTTTTGAAAACAAAAAATGTTGTTTGGAGAACCTGTTAGTTGATACTCGTTCGCTTCGCACGATTTGGAATATGCACTGTGCGGATTAACTGTCTTTTTTTTTTTTTTCTTTTTTTTTCTTTTTTTCTTCGCGACGAGGCCTGATTACCTCATATATATATATATATATATATATATATATATATATATATATATATATATATATATATATATAGCCAAGTTTATTTTCCTTATTAATGAAGCGGTATATTTTTTTTCAAAAAAAATAAATATATATAAATTTTATACTTTTTCGATATTATTTTTTTGTCCATCAAACGGAAACAAAAATGAACGACTGAAAATAAATATTCTTCAAAAAATAATAATAGAAGTCTTGTAATCATATAAATCTTATTTTAAAGGCTAAATTACAGAAAACCCCCCTCTAATATCCCGCTTTTCCACTTTACCCCCCTGTCATTTAAAAGTCGACAATCTGCCCCCTCGTAATTTCAGAAATGTCTTTAGGGGGCAACACCGTTAACAGATGGGGTAAAATGACCATTATGCCCTCCTCTTTTTTTTTTTTTTTATTCCGAAGTTTTTCTTTCTTTCTTTTTTTTTTTTTTAAGGGATATTTTTCAAGGGTATTTTGGGTATATGAAATTATATTTTAAAAAAAACTGACGGTCAACTGACGGTCAACTGACGGCGGGTGGGTTATTGCACAATTCGATAATTACGAGGGGGCAGATTGTCGACTTTTAAATGACAGGGGGTTAAAGTGGAAAAGCGAGATATTAGAGGGGGGTTTTCTGTAATTTAGCCTATTTTAAATAATATAAAAAAAATTAATCAAAATTTAATTGATTTTTGATTGTATTTTAAATATAAATTTTTTTCTATAGAGTAGACAAATTTACTGTGAAATGCTTACTTTCTAAATTTCTCTCAAAAAAATGCTTACTTTCTAAATATATACAAAATTTATTTGACAACCAAAAAAAAACTTTTATGTATATATAAGTGTACACCTCATTTGAGGTGTACATCTTACACTCCACCCATCTTCGGGTGGGGTGAATTTCACTTGTCACTTCGAAGTGACGAGTGAATAAATGCTCATTCTAGGATGGGCTTACGTATAGAATGTACACCTCAAATGTGGTGTACATGTAGCATAGCCCTTTTCTTTTTATGTGTTTATTCACATTCAACCAGATTACATTGCAAATTAACCAAATAATTGAGAAAATAGACAAGTCCATCCAACAACAAATATAACATCAAAATCTTTGTTTACGTAAACAAAAATTAAAAACAATGCGCGAATATAAAAGTTCATGTAAATTAAACTTATATAGAGATACGGAGAGAGACTTGAGCTTCTATGTTTTTAAAATGCGAAGTCATTTATCCTTATAAACTTTTACCTTTTTGATAAAAAAAAAATACAATTAAAATGATAGGTAAAATAATATAATTTAAAAAATAATAATAAAAAATTTTGTCGATTATCTTAATTTTTCAAACTTATCTGAGGGCTAAATTATAAAAAAAATTTATATAAATATCTGTTTTTTAACTTTTCCACTTGACTTTAAAAAATTTAAATTTTGCATTAAAATTTCATCGCTATTCCGTCTATTTCTTATAATTTATACAAAATAAATATTTAAATAACAAAAATATATTAAAAATTATTTTTTTATATAACAAATAAAAATATTTTAATCATTTCACCTCTTTATTAATATAAGTTTTCTAAAATTAAACAAAAAAAAGTAAAATATAAATTTTTAAAGGGTTAATTGCATACATGTCCCTCCAAATATGTCGAATTGTAAATATATCCCTGCAAAATTCAACTTTTCATATTTATCCTTTCAAAAATTCAAAGTTCTTCAAATATGCCCCTCTGGTTAATCCTCGTTTGGAATCTGTTTATTTTTTAACAGATTCGATGTGAAATGACTTTTTTGCCCCCTTACAAATATATCCCTCCAAAAGCAATATCATTATACTTGTTACAAAAATGCCCCTCTCCAAAAATCATAAAATTCTATCATCAAAATAATCCTTTTTTTCCCTTTTTTTTCCCCGGAGGATAGATTATTACGAGCCATACTTTACCCCGGAGGATAGATTATTACGAGCCATACTTGGTCCCATATTTTTCTATTCTATTTTATTTTTCATCCATATTTTTTTTATATGAATCTAAATCTTAGATTGATCTAAAAATAATGGTAAATATGTAAATTCAATTTTTAATCTAACCAAGGTTAAGCATTTAATCTAGAGTTAAATCAAATTTTTTAACAGAGATAGACGGTAGGGGCATATTTGAATAACGGTAGATTTTTGAAGGGATAAATATGAAAAGTTAAATTTTGCAGAGATATATTTGCATTTCGACATATTTGGAGGGACATGTATGCAATTAACCCTTTTTTAAAAGTCAGAAAAAAAAGAGTGAAAAATAAATATTTACAAAAAAAAAAAAATTACCTATTTTAATTGAGGTAAACGAAATATAGCCCAAAGTGCAAGAAAAACTTTCATAATTGAGCCTAAAAAGCAAAATCCCAAATCAAAACCAAGTTCTAAAAAATCTGGGCTCAAAATTTTTGCAAAATTCGAGCAAATTCCAGTGTCAAAATGATAACCCATCTTGTAAGAGAACCAAATTTTTTTTTTTAAAAAAAAAAAGAAATTACATCCGGATATAAAAGTTAAAAATACACACAAAAAAGGGAATGATTATGATAAAAAGAGATAAATCACCATCACATTTGCCACATCCTGCATTAGATATATATGTGCTACATGGTTTCGAGCAACATGGCTCGGACTTTCGCTCTCAGCTCAATCGGAACATCGGCCGCAGCGGCAGCAGCATCGGAGCCCGCTGTTTGCGTCTTCGTTTGCGACTTTTCTATAGTCGTCAACTCGCTCCCCTCTCCATGGCCATCGCCCCTATCCCTTTTGGAGCGTGAGCGGTGTCTCCGCCTCGACCGCTCGTCGCGACTCTCATTCTCAGAACCGTCGTCATGGTTATCGCGATCCCGGTGCCTGTGTTTAGACCTGGAGCTCTTGCTGTGCCGATGATGATTATGACTGAGTTCTTCTTCTTCTTCGGAGCTACGGTGCTTACGATAATGGCGGTAGGGATGTCGAGACGAATGCCGCTTCTTGTGTTTGTGATCATGATCATCATCATCCTTGCTGTGGACGGTGGAATGTTCCGACCGGTGGTGCTTCTTCCTCGAGTGCTGCTTATGGCGTTCCTTCGAGCCGTCGTCGTCGTTGTCGTCTTCTTCTTCTTTCTCCTCCCGAGATTGATGTCTCTTTCTAGACTTGTTATCCTCATTGTTATCATGCTTGGTGGTATCGAAGGGAACCGAGCTACCTTCTCGTTCCTTGGCCACAGGATCCGACTCCCCACCGGACCGAGCTGGACCGGCGCCGTTGGAAGGCTCGCCCGATCCGCTGCGCATAGCAACAGACGAACCGACCAGCTCATCTAACGGGCAGCCGCCGCCGCCGCCGCCGCTCTTTATCATGGCGGCGAACATCTTGGCCCGCTTCAGCCGCTCCGCCTTCAGCTTCTGCTCCTTCGTAAGCGAGGCTTCCGAGGAGTCGGCTTCTCGGGACGCCACAAGGGCCGCCGTCTTCGCAATCGCGTTCGCGATCCAGACGTCGTCTTTAGTCGATTGCAAAGAAGAGCCGCATTTATTTTCGGACGGAAACTTGGACAGAGAGGCCCGGTCCGAACCTGATCCCTCCGCTGAAACATTTCGTCCAGCGTTGGCAGGACTCACGCCCCTCGTGGCGGCCAGGACAATGGCCGCGGCTTCCTCCACGCTGACCTCGCGCTGTTTAGGGGGCTGTTCGAGATCCTTCTTCAGCCCTCCGGCAATCACCATCTTGAACTTCTCCTTCCTCTGCGAGTCGTGTAGCCAACCGTCCGATCGCTCTTCCGAGCTCCGATCGAAAGCAGCAGCAGATTCCCTAGAATTTGCTCCGTGGGCTCTTTTCTTACTTCCTACATGGCTACTTACGTCACGCTTCTGATCCAATGAGCTCTTGCCAAGCAGCTTGGCCTGCAAAAGTAGAGAACGAAAATCAGAATTAAGAAAGAGAGAATTTCCCACAGGTATAAACATCGAGAATTGCACCGGCAACCGCAGCAATTCGCGAGCCCAAATAAATTACCAATGCACCCACCACATGATGGGCCCTTACCATATGAGAATACAAAAATGGCATAGAATTAAAAAAAAGTAGAGTAAGCATGAAACGACCCGACCCACCAACAATAATAACTCGTTGGGTCCAAACTACAGCCCAAAATGCTTAAACCCAGTTATTATTACTAATGTCCATATCTCTTATATACCCAATCACAATCCCATTCGCATCCGATATGAGACTATTGGGGGCGTCACAGACTCCCCTCGTTTAGGCCTGACGTCCTCGTCAGTCCAAACACACACACACAGCCCAAGATCACCAAGCGATGTGAGGCTTGTCTCGCTAGCCCTGTCATCTAGACCCAGGCTCAGCCGAGACTCGCAACACACTTCTGGTTGGTTATTGGCTCTGATACTAAATGTAACGACCCGGCCCACTAGCAATAATAACTCGTTGGACCCAACCCACAGCCCAAAATACTTAAGCCCAGTTATATTACTAGTGTCCATTTTTTATATACCCAATCACAATCTCATTCGCATCCAATATGGGACTATTGGGGGCGTCACAAAGCAGTTTAAGTGCATCAGCGATAAACTTGTTCAACACAGGAACTTACCTGAGAGTTCAGAGATCAAGTGTAAAGACATCATATGCACTCGGAACATAATTCGCATGTTTTCAAAAGCCGGAAGAAACAATTAAATAATATTAAATCCTCACGATTATATAAAATACCAGCTGCACTGGATGAAATATTAGTAGTTATTATAAAGTGGTAAAAAGAATGAAGAAAATGAGAGCAGGAAAAGCGAAAGGAATAAAAGAAGGAAAATTTCCGTCTGTTATGAAGTAGTACAGAATTTGAACTTATACCTTACAAATTCATATATTAAATGTAAAAGCCATCATATATATTTGAGATGCAGCTGAAACTTAAGTGCCAAATTTAGTTTTCACGAGAATACAACCAATATATGAACACTAAGCAGGCACCTAAGATGAGTAATGACTTACTTGTAAAAGAAAAGGATTAAAAAAAAAAAAAAAGGTGAACTTGAGTAGAAATCCAGTAAGAAAATTGTTAACAGCTGCAATTAGAAAACAATGCACCCAACACCTTTTTACTGTTCCGAAAGTACCTGTGACATACCCACAGTCGACACTTACGGTGGACCACTCCAAATTCCTAAAGTTAATTAAATGCATAGTATCTACTTTTATTTTAGAAAGAGAGACCTACATGAGAATTTGAGAGGGATAAGAGTAAATTACCAGAGGAAGAAGAGTTTCCAAATTAGATCCAATACAAAATGAGATCTCCTTAATGAATTCCTAATAGGAAGGGATGGATGGATAAAACATATGTTAGAATACATACTGCCTTCTCTTTGATTTTTCATTATTTCCTTTGCATAAATGTCTGCTGTCTTTTCATAATTCAGACCCATAATACATTATATGTTCCCGTCGCAATTCCTTATTATGTGTATTATTCATTTCATAGTCAAAACCAATGTAGTTAATCAACTTTTTTTTGCAATTCGTACTTGAATATATTAAGAGAGCATTGTAAGACTTATAAGCACAAGCTTGAGAAAAATCACCTCACGAGCTCCTTCGAGAAGCATCAAATAATATGAATGATATTGGTGTGATGGCAGAAGAAATGGAAATCGCCTTGTTGTCTTATCTTGCTCAATGAGCACTGCTTCAAACTCCTTCCCATTTCTGAGAATGAACTCCACTATTTTCTCCATCATCCTTTTGATGGAAGATGGAGGCTCCAAAATTAATGGCTTTATATCAGATACACCAGATTGCAGACTGCGCAGCTTGTCCACATAACTAGGAGCTTGACCAACTCCATCTTTAACTTTCTTGCTACCTGTAGCACTTATGGTGCCAGCGCAAGTAAACTGGTTACTTTTGATAGAGATGGTCTTCTCCTTAGAAGGAACAGCAGCAGAAGAGGTAAGTTTAGTTGCTTCTTTGCCGTTCAACACCTTGGATATAGAAGATTCTCCATGGCCTTGTTTAGCACGAGCTGTTCTGGTCGCAATAGTAATGCTTTCAGGTTCCATGCTTTTTGAATCAGCTGGAAGCATGCTTTCATCATCATCTCCGGACCCATACACAGACCCAAGCAAGGATAATGCCCCACCGCCAGCAACAGACTCCTTATCCTCTTCATTTTCCAATTCCTTATCTTTTATGTTTTCAGCTGAACTCCCGACCTCAATAAGAAGGTGGGGATGATCAACAAGGTAGCGGAAGTATGCATGTAGATGATTGTCAGGCATTAAGAATCCAAACGTCGGATTATCCCCCTGCTTTACCCTCAATACAATCTCTGACTGTCCTCCATGCCTGCTCACAAAAAGAGCCGTTCGTGCAATTATTTGATGCGCCTTTTCAGTAGGAGGCTGAAAAAGAAAACAAATAAAGAGAAAAGAGTCTAAATAATGATTGTATACCGCATAAGTAATCAAACTATTTTGAAAAGATAAGAACACCTCGGATGCTAATAATAGTATCTAGCATTGGAATAGAACCAAAAAACATGAATTGCCATCTTGTTTTTAGGTTTTGTTGCGTATAGCACATGTTATCATTCTTTATCCCACCTGCCTACTCCTTACGTCAAGATACATCACAAGGAAACACGGTGCCCATGAATGGCAATATTTAGTAAGAACTTCAACTCTGCTCCAAGGATCTGAAATTTAGGACATGTAAGCCATAGAAGAAATAGATGCACCTTGAACGAGTATTGCTGGGCCAACTGGAGAAGAACTAAATAACAATCTACAAGGAACATTTATCGATGTCATCTGCCAAAAAAGAATCTAAACCAGTGTAAAATGGTTTAATACATACAGATAGTACTTACTAGGTTGCTTAGCAAGTTTTCCGGAACTGGGAAAGGTGGACGATAACAAGAATTTTCCATTCCAGGATTAGTTGTCTTGGGATCAGATGAAGCATCGTTATCGCCATATGAGAATGAGACAGCCTGATAAGCACCTTGAGCAGTTGCGTCTGAACCTGACGAGCAAAAAGTATTAAACAAATAAGATCTAAATATATTGGGGGGGGAAAAAAAAGTCCAAGTAAAAAGGCAGTTTAGATTAAAATGAGGTGGTAAAAAGAGAATAGAAGATGAAGTATATGGAAGTTTCTTACTTGAACTTGTGACAGATGCTCATGAGGTAACAAAACCCTTCCTGCAAACTTAGAAATTCATATGTAACACATGATACAATTAGCATGCAACCATTCTGTGCATGCCCTGCTACTGCTACTGAAATTATGGGAAATCTACCTACGCAACATGACCCTGGAAATTATTACAAAAAGCAAAAAAGAAGCAAATCAAATTCTTTCCTTTGTGATTTTATGACTTCAATTGAAAGGTGTTTCTTAATCAGCCAAGTTAAAAAGGAATAAAAATAACCAAATAAATATAAGAGGACTTGAGTTTCTTGAGTTATTGTCAGATCGAAAGTGCTAACCAGCTATCCCAAAACAACGTGCTGATAGGAATAGCACACCCATCGCACTTAAGGAGTCAACCATAACGCTCACGGACTTCGACCTGACTCAATCCATTTGGATGTTAGGTCTATTGTTAGGCTTATTGCCGTTGGGTCTATTGTGAACCGCAACCCCACTCACTTTATTAGTCTCATGAGCCTATTGTTTAAGCGTCATGGACACTAATACGAGACACGACATGACTCGGACACGGCGACTCGGTAGCTTCCAAAAAATTAGGACACGAAAAAAATATGAACACATATAATAAAATATAATATTATTAATATAATAATATATATTTATTACATATAAAATATAAATTTTGGGAAAATATTGTTATATTTCTTATACGAATGAAAAATAATAAAATTTTCATTAATAATTAATATATTTTAAGAAAAAAAAATTTCACCATACATAATTTATTTATATAGTCCAAAAAAACTTGTATGTACTTATCAAAAAACTAAAATATTTATCATCTTATATTATATATGCATAAAATTAAAATAATATATATACCTATTTAAATTATATGCGCCATGGATCAGCATTGAGCACCAGTCCAAGAAGTGTCCACATCGGATACGTGAGTGTCCGACACGGACGCGCAAGGCTTATAGAAGTGTCCGTGATACATAGGTCACGGGGCAATAAGTTTGACCTATTTTAACCAATAAATAAATCACCAACATCGATCATAGTCTCTTGACAAAATTCAAAATTGTTCAGTAGTGCTTTTAATCGCCAACACTCAAACAGGAACTTTCGAGTATGTTATAAGTTTTCTAGATCAACTCTTCCAAAAGCAATTGAAGATCAGAGTTTCGATCAAATTTTCAAACCTTTTGCATCAACTCATTTACAAGATGTTACAGATTAGGATCATTTAAGAAACAAAGGGAATTTAACACGAATATATATATATATATATATATATATATATATATATATATATATATATAGCTTATAGAATAGTTTCTCCACAAGCTATTAGATGCTACATCTAAGGGAAAAGGAGGAAACAACCAACCATTTCCCATAAGATATCAAAAATTAGGGTTTCTAACAAAGCACAACAGAGAGAGCCAGATTAGGGTTTTCAACAAATTATAATAGAGAAGACCAAGATGCCAGAGAGAGAGAGAGAGAGAGAGAGAGAGAGAGATTAACGAACCTGGATGAGGTTGTGCTCCATCGCCATCACCGCCACGGCCATGGGCGCCGCCATCGACCTCGCCGGGAGGGGGGAGATCACGGTACCGCTCCAGGTCGAGCTCGGCCTCGCCGGCGGCGGCGGCTGCGCGGCGGTGGGCGGCGGCGGAGGGGCGCGGGGGGACGCGATCGAGGAGGTGGCGCACGTCGTAGCGGTCGATGAGGAGGGAGGCGTCGGCGCTCCAGGGCACGAGCGCGGAGGCGGAGCCCACGAACGCCGCCGCGGCATCGTCGTCGAAGAGGAGCGCGTGGCGCCCCGACACCTCCAGATCCATCGAACACCTTCCTCGATCTCAACCTCAATCTCGACCTCGATCTCAATCTCTCGATCTCGTGATCTCGCGATCGATCGATGGATCGAGGGATCGGCGGAGGAAGAAGAGAAGCGCAGAGAGAGAGAGAGAGAGAGGCTCGATTCGGGGACGGGATCGAATTAGGGTTTCTATGGGATAGAGAGAGAGAGAGAGGCGAGGATGTAAAAGTAAAGGAAAATAGGGGGACTATTTTTTGCATGTTAGTCCTAATTATGTTTCAAAATTAAGAACGGTTTATTCTTCCTGAAAATAAAAAAAATAATAATAATAATAATTACTCACCATTCACCATTGGTAAAAAATAATTACTCATTTTTTTATTTTAATTTTTAATCTTTCATTTTTCAACCAAATAGTGTTACCCTCATCATTCATTATATAAGTACAATAATTTAGCTTGTAATTGTAAGACATATCACAACGACATCCTAAAGTCTCAATTAGATTTGATAATTTTTATTCATATCCGTAGATATTCATGAATTATTCATAAATAAATTTACGAATATGAACATTAATTTTTCTTATTTAAAAAATTATGAATAAAACAGATAAATATCTATTTAATTATGAATATATTAGATAATTCACAATATCCACGAATATTCATATATTTTTTTTAATTATTAAATATATATATTATTTTTATTTATATATTTTTAAAATTTTAATCATAATTCTAATTTCTTTTTATTTTTTTTTTGTTGGGTCAACCTCACGTACTACTAAATATATTTTATAAATTAAATTATATTTTTAAAAATTATATATTTTATATTTAATATTTAAAAAAATAATATATATATATATATATATATATATATATATATATATATATATATATATATATATATATATATATATATAATTTGTATATTCTATGCGTGGATGGTTATGAATAAAAATATTAATTATTCAAAAATTGATGAATAATTTACTATTATAATAATTCGTCCGTGAATTATCCAACTTACCGATTTGTCATGTCTAACTCAAAAAAAAAAAAAAAAAAAAAAAAAAAAAAAAAAAACACTTTTCCCACAAAAATTGAAAAGCCTTACAATGTCTTTAGAATTGATTTCACTACTACAACTACCTTTTACCTATTTTTTCTACTTCGTTCCCTAACCTATATCTCCATTATGCTTGCCCACCATTTTTACCTTCTTTTTTTTTTTTTAATTAATTTTATTCGGTTTCTTGTAAAACATATCAAATAGTAGATATATTCATACAAAATTTATTTTTTTTTTATCCATTTAAAAATTTTAAATTATTTATATATATTTCTCTTGTTTGTTTTCGCTAGTTTACTATTTTATATATTAACCGAATATAAATAAAATATTAATTTTATCCTTATAAACGTGTTCCTTCAAAAATTTAACTGTTAAAAAAAATATACATATAGTTAAGTATAATAATATCTAAAGGATAAAAAAAATAAATTTACTTACTAACCAAGATTAAACATTTAACCTATGATTAATCCTTTAACATAGTCTTGCTTCTATACTCTTATATATATAGTCCTGTTTCTATACTCTTATGAGTACTATTTCTTTCGTACTTATAAGTCATTTTCGATAATATAACTTTCGAATCAACGATCAATACCGTTGATCTAACGGGTGAAAATAATCAAAGGGGTTGATCAAACGATGAAAAACTTGATAGCAGCATAGTAGTCGGACTCTCTATATTTATGTGTTTGGGCCGAAAAATGTCGCGCTAACCGTTGACCAGGCTAGGTCGTCGATCGGTCCCGTGGGGTGACCCTCGAGATGTGAATGCGCCACGTGCCAAAAGGATCAAGAGATTGGACCGAGGAGGAATCTATTCGATCAGATTCTTCTCAATCAAATTCTCGCAACTGTCCCGTTTAGATTAGTCGAATTGGGATGTGGAGGTAGAGAGAGAGAGAGAGAGAGTTCGGCCTAGAGTAGCAAAACTGGAATGTAAAGATAGAGATTTGACACGACTAAGGAGCCAATTAAAAATTGTATAGCTTGAGGAAGAGTTACAAAGGAAACTAGTAGCCAATTATAATTAATCTATTACTAGAAAATGCGATAAAGTTATCTAAAAAAGCAGTAAATATAGGTATGAGAGGTATTGAAAAGCAGGGTGGCCTTTGACTTACGAGGTTGCAGAGCCTCTTTTTCTTCGATGATTCGGATATTTATATATTTTCGAACCATGCGTATAATCACCGATTTAAAAAATCGGCGTTATTTGGGGAGAATTATCGTAAATTCCTCTACTAGTTCCTTTTGAGTCGAACTTCCTCAAATAGGATAGTAGTCATTTTTTCGTCCAAATTCATTCCTTTATCAACACGCCAAAGCGTGATCTTCGATACTTTCTAATGCTGGGTGCCGCTTGCCATTCCGGAGTCAGTTACGAGATTTACGCCAAAATCTCGCACTCTTTCCTCACGGAGTCTTTCCTTCTTCGGCTCGAGCAGCCGAAAATTGATGCTGACTTTGTCTTCTTCGTCGCTTGACTCGTCAGTCTGGTTTTCGTCTTCAGTCGAAGTCGATTTTGGATGAGGCGATGATTTATCTTGTCGGCCGCTTCTCCTATCAGCTAATGTCTTATAATACTCGAGAAATAAATTGTAAAAGTTATAATAAATTGCAAAATAATAAAATTTGGAAAGTTGAAATTTTTGAATTAATGTTGTAGAACAATTGGCAATTTCTATAACAGCTACTAGATCCGAGTTTGATCTTAAAAATCCGAGATCACCAGTAGAACCATCTCGTCAAACTACTTAAAGAAAGTGTAATCCGATTTTCGATCTGACGGTCGGATTGTCGCAAAAACAGCGAAAAAGGTGTGGGGCCCACAACTTAAGTGGATGAATAGTAACCCCTGATCCAATTCCCCTCGTGATCAACGTTGGCCAATTCGTTGTCTGGAACTCGAATTTGGTGTTCCAGGTAGTCGATTTTAACGGCTTCGACATTCTGAACGCAATGGCGCTGACAAAATTTCCGTTTGGCGAGTCGAAGTTCTCGAAAAGCGTGCCACACTGATTGACGTCGCTGTATTTTATGGATTTTAAATTTATAGAGGATCCATTTCGACAAACCAAAAATCGCTACTCAATAGGTTTCGTCGAGCCGGACGTCGTGGTGGAGTCCGTTTTTCAGTTTGACGGCTCGATCGTCTCGAAATGCGTGAAATACTCAGAAAATAGTGTTATTTTGCAAAAACTCCTTATATTTTATGTACCAATCAGCAAGGGAATGATAGGTGAGGGTCCTCTTCGCAAGATGGTTGGTTTAGGGGTGGACCTAAGTTTAAAAATGGAGAAATGAGGGGGGGTCAAATGGCATTTTATTGCATAATACCCTAAATCTATACGCAAGAAACCCTAGGGGAAAATTTAGCCCTTTTTCTACACTCGGGGCGTGACAGATTAGATGGTATCAGAGAATAGGTACACGGTACCTAGGTTTGGGTTAGGATTAAACCCTAGGATGACTTGAGTCTGACGTGAGAGCGCGGGGATGTTGTGTTAAGGTTAGGAACTCTAATACAATTTACATTTGTTGAGTCTATCCTGACCTGTTTGTTGTGTGCAGAGTATGGCTCGTCCTCGTGGTGGAGGGTCACGGAGCGGGGAGGGCAGTGGCCGACCTGTCGGCCGACCGCCCAGAGCGCCAGTGGAGTCAGTGGACTCCGTCAGATTTCAACAGATGCAAGATCAAATCAATGCCTTAACAGCTGTGGTCCAACAGCTTGTGCAGCAGCAGGCTGCTGCTACTTCAGTACCTGCCCCACCGGCCCCGCCACCTGTACCACCACCTGAGCCAATGGCAGAGGAACCAGTTATACCCCCTGCTGCCCCTGCGCCACATGTTGCGACGGCTCCGACAATTGCCACTACTTCCGGAGCTGCTGCCACTGTTAATGACCCAACTGTTGTCGCCGTCGGGACTTCTTCTCGACCGACGACGCCTGTTACTGCCGAGGACGCTGCTCAGGCGGAGCGGGTTCGAGCAAAGGCGGTGCTAATGGAATTCAAGAAGCTTCAGCCACCCATTTTTGACGGCACCTCAGATGACGACTGGGCTGTCGAGAGATGGGTGCTTCGCTTCGAAAAGCTGTTCAGGGATTTTTACACGGAAGATCGAGACCGTGTACACTTGGCTGCACATTGCCTCGAGGGCGATGCCGATCAGTGGTGGTCTGAGACTTTGAGAGACCAGTTTGGTGGAATTCCTGAACCTTCATGGCAAGTCTTCAAAGATGCTATTTATGATCGATATCTGAATGATGTAACGAAACAGGGGTTAGAGCGACAATTGGAGACTATGCACCAAGGAGATCGCACGGTGCGGGAGTATGAGCGGGAATTCTCGCGTATATGTGCCCTGATCCCGCAGGCAGTGCAGGACGAGCGACGCAAGGTTCGGTTATTTTCTCAGGGGTTGCGACCCGATATCAGGCGACTCCTCTCCCCTTTGGACATCGATCTTTATAGAAACTGTGTCAAGCGTGCCCTTGCTATTCAAGCCGATATGTCAGTTGCCCGTGCCGAGCGACAGGCATCTGAGAAGGGCAAAGAGAAGAAGAGGCCTTTTCCTGGGGATAGCGGTGGCTCATCGAGCAGCGGTAGGCCACCAAAATATCCTCGATCATGACGACCAGCCAGAACTACAAGTACCCCTGCTATCAGTCAGCAACCAGTCTTCCAGTCTTGTATTTTCTGCGGCGGGTCCCATCGCACTTCATCTTGTGATCAGCGCCATGGTCGCTGTTATCGTTGCGGCCAGGCAGGGCATTTGGCAGCTAGCTGTACGCAGCGGTCTTCTTCAGCTCCATCCTCTGTTTCTGCCCCTGCTGCTCCTGTCCGACGTCAGAGCCCTGCTATTAGTTCTGCTTCCACAGGGCGTACTCCTCAACCTCGACAATCTGAAGGTGCACGCCAGACTGCAGGTGGTCGTGTTTATTCCTTGACTCAGCGAGAGGATACTTCTGTGGAAAATCTTGCAGGTACTACTACAATTCTTGGTATTTCTGCTAGAACTCTTTTTGATACTGGAGCTTCCCATTCTTTTATGTCTGCACATTTTGCTATGATTCATGCATTTCCTACTCAACCTACTCGGGATAGATGGTGGGTAGAGATACCGGGACATAGTGTACTGATTGATCAGGAGCTTCGGTATGGTCCTATTCAGTTAGGCGAGAGTACTTTTCCTATATCCTTATTTATTCTCAAACTACGACAATATGATATAATCTTGGGAATGAATTGGTTATCCAAGTACAAGGCAAACATTGACTGCACTTACAGGAGCCTGACTCTTACACCGTTCGGTGGGACGGAGATGATTTATTCAGGGTTTGAGCCCTCTACTTATTTGGGGATGTGTTCAGTGTCCCCTGTGCGACGAGTCAGGAGTGGGTGTGTGGCGTATCTTGCCATGGCTATCAACACCCGCGTTGAACCATCGAAGATCGAGGACATTCCGGTGGCTCAAGAGTTTCCTGATGTCTTTCCGTCAGAGCTTCCGGGTATGCCTCCAGAGCGTGATATTGACTTTGTTATCGACCTAGTTCCTGGTACGACACCTATTTCTCGGGCGCCGTATCGTATGGCATTCGTCGAGCTGCAGGAGCTAAAGGCTCAACTCGAGGGTTTATTGTCACTAGGTTTCATCAGACCTAGTGTGTCGCCTTGGGGTGCTCCGGTATTATTCGTCAAGAAGAAGGATGGCAGCCTCCGACTTTGTATTGATTACCGTGAATTGAACAAAGTCACGATAAAAAATAGATATCCTCTTCCCCGCATAGACGATCTTTTCGATCAGCTTCAAGGATCGAAGGTATTTTCAAAGATCGATCTACAATCTGGATATCATCAATTGAGGGTCAAGGCGGAGGACATTCCTAAAACGGCATTCAGGACTCGTTATGGTCATTACGAGTTCACAGTCATGCCGTTTGGACTCACCAATGCCCCTGCAGCATTTATGGACATGATGAACAGGGTGTTCAAGTCCTTCCTTGATCGTTTCGTGGTGGTCTTCATTGACGATATTCTCGTCTATTCACGAAGCGATGAGGAGCATCAGGACCATTTGCGTCAAGTTCTTCAGGTGTTGCGGGAAAACAACCTTTATGCAAAGCTAAAGAAATGTGATTTCTGGCTTCGAGAGGTCTCATTTCTGGGACATATTATTTCTGGAGCGGGAATTTCTGTCGATCCCAGCAAGATTAAGTCGGTGGTTGATTGGCCGCAACCGACTAGTGTCACCGAGGTTCGAAGCTTTCTTGCTCTTGCCGGGTATTATCGACGCTTTGTCGAAGGCTTCTCCAAGATCTCTCTTCCACTGAACCGTTTAACGAGGAAAGGAGAGAAGTTTTTGTGGACTCCTGAATGCCAACTCAGTTTCGACGAATTGAAGCGCCGACTCACTGAGGCGCCGATCTTAACCCTACCAACCCCAGGCGAGAATTTCGTCGTCTATTGTGATGCTTCCCGGGTTGGGTTGGGTTGTGTCCTGATGCAAAATGAAAAGGTTATTGCATATGCCTCACGACAACTGAAACCTTACGAGCAGAACTATCCCACTCATGATCTAGAGCTTGCAGCGGTGGTTTTTGCGCTCAAGCTTTGGAGACATTATCTTTACGGTGTTCACTGCGAAGTATATACTGATCATCAAAGTCTCAAGTACCTCTTTACTCAGAAGGAGTTGAATATGAGGCAGCGGCGTTGGCTTGAGCTTCTCAAGGATTATGATCTGACTATTCAGTATCATCCGGGTCGGGCGAATGTTGTGGCCGACGCTTTGAGCAGGAAACATAGTACGGCTGAATTGATGATGATCACCGAGCAGGATTGCTTGGTGGAGGAGTTCCAGAAATTGAACTTGGAGATAGTTCCAGCAGGGACGACCGCACAATTGATGGCTATGGTGGTTCAGCCAACCCTTCTTGATCGCATAAAGGAGGGACAACAGTCAGATCCTTTCTTTGTGAGGATTCGTGAGGATATATCTTTGGGTCAGACAGATGATTATCAGGTGCATACTGACGGTTCTATCAGATATCGGGGTCGATGGTGTGTTCCGGCAGATGAGAATCTGAGGAGTGAAATTTTAATGGAAGCTCATCGATCTCTATACACAGTGCATCCTGGCGGAACCAAAATGTATAAAGATCTGAAACAGCAATTTTGGTGGCCTGGGATGAAGACTGATATTGCAAAGTATGTATCTCAGTGCTTGGTGTGCCAACAAGTTAAGGCTGAGCATCAGCGATCGGCAGGAAAGCTGCAACCACTTCCTATTCCTGTGTGGAAGTGGGAACAGATCACGATGGATTTTGTCACCGGTCTGCCTCGAACCCAGCGAGGCCACGATGCTATTTGGGTTATTGTGGATCGACTCACCAAGTCGGCCCATTTCTTGCCTATTCACACGACATGGTCCCGAGACCGACTTGCTCAGTTGTATATCGACGAGATAGTGCGGCTTCATGGTGTGCTGGTGTCGATTGTCTCGGATCGGGACACTCGCTTCGTGTCTCACTTTTGGCAGAGTCTCCAGCAGTCAATGGGCACCAAGTTGAATTTCAGCACTGCTTTCCACCCTCAGAGTGACGGGCAGTCTGAGCGGGTTATTCAGACACTGGAGGACATGTTGCGAGCATGCGTGATGGATTATGGAGACGGGTGGTTCAGATACTTATCACTGGTGGAGTTCGCCTATAACAACAGTTATCAGGCGAGCATTGGGATGGCGCCTTATGAGGCGTTGTATGGGCGTCGATGTCGATCCCCAATCTGTTGGGATGATGTTGGAGAACGCCAGATCGTCGGGCCAGATCTATTGGAGGACGCTGAAGCCAAGGTGCGGGTTGCACGTCAGCGGTTGTTGACCGCGCAGAGCAGGCAAAAGAGTTATACTGACCGGCGCAGACGTGACCTTGAGTTCCAAGTTGGTGATCACGTGTTGTTGAAAGTATCGCCAACTAGGGGAATCAAGCGTTTTGGATTGCGAAACAAGTTGAGTCCTCGTTTTGTGGGACCTTTCGAGATATTAGAGCGCATCGGTCCAGTGGCTTATCGACTAGCACTTCCTCCGAGCCTTGCCCGTGTGCATAATGTCTTCCACGTCTCCATGTTGCGGAAATATATATCTGATCCTACGCATGTCATCAGCCCTACCTCTGTTCAGCTTCGGGAGGATCTGAGTTACGATGAAACTCCGATGCGGATCCTTGCACGTGATGAGAAGAAGCTGCGAAACAGGACGATCCCCTATGTGAAGATACAGTGGGAGAATCACGAGGAACGCGAGGCCACATGGGAGCGTGAGTCTGAAATGCTGGAGCGTTTTCCTCATTTATTTGATTCATGATTGTATTCAAGTTTCGGGGACGAAACTTTTTATAAGGGGTGGGTAATGTAATACTCGAGAAATAAATTGTAAAAGTTATAATAAATTGCAAAATAATAAAATTTGGAAAGTTGAAATTTTTGAATTAATGTTGTAGAACAATTGGCAATTTCTATAACAGCTACTAGATCCGAGTTTGATCTTAAAAATTCGAGATCACCAGTAGAACCGTCTCGTCAAACTACTTAAAGAAAGTGTAATCCGATTTTCGATCTGACGGTCGGATTGTCGCGAAAACAGCGAAAAAGGTGTGGGGGCCACAACTTAAGTGGATGAATAGTAACCCCTGATCCAATTCCCCTCGTGATCAACGTTGGCCAATTCGTTGTCTGGAACTCGAATTTGGTGTTCCAGGTAGTCGATTTTAACGGCTTCGACATTCTGAACGCAATGGCGCTGACAAAATTTCCGTTTGGCGAGTCGAAGTTCTCGAAAAGCGTGCCACACTGATTGACGTCGCTGTATTTTATGGATTTTAAATTTATAGAGGATCCATTTCGACAAACCAAAAATCGCTACTCAATAGGTTTCGTCGAGCCGGACGTCGTGGTGGAGTCCGCTTTTCAGTTTGACGGCTCGATCGTCTCGAAATGCGTGAAATACTCAGAAAATAGTGTTATTTTGCAAAAACTCCTTATATTTTATGTACCAATCAGCAAGGGAATGATAGGTGAGGGTCCTCTTCGCAAGATGGTTGGTTTAGGGGTGGACCTAAGTTTAAAAATGGAGAAATGAGGGGGGGTCAAATGGCATTTTATTGCATAATACCCTAAATCTATACGCAAGAAACCCTAGGGGAAACTTTAGCCGTTTTTCTTTGTGGAAACCGCAGCCCACGATCTCCTCTCCTCTTTCTCTGGGTTTCCCAAGCCGCACGTCGCCGGCCGCCGCACCATCTCGCCGGAAAAAAAGCAAGAAAACCACCTTGCTTTCGAGTGGGTTGGGGAAGGGGTCACCATTGGCTTTGGGATTTTTCCAATCCACAACTGAGCTCTTTCTCATCCACCTGAGAGCTAGATCCCAAAGCCCTAGCACCCGGAACCGTCGCGCACACCACCGGGCCATCCTTCTTCTTCCTCAGGTCCGGTAAGGTGAGCCCCATTTCTTTATGGTTTTCTTTACAACCTGGACCTTTGCAGTCAGCAACTGACATCCCAAGGATGCTCCAGGTGAAGTTCCGCGGCCTCCCGACATCCGGTTGCCGTCGGGTAGAGAAAGGTCGCCGGAACCCTAATTTCTTGGCCGGAAATTGCACGGGCTGCTCCGGAGCTCCGGCATTGGATCCAACTTGACCCAGGAGTTCTGCAAGTTCCCAGAAGGTCTCCCAAAAAGTTTGGGAGACTTTGGTGCACTGTGGAGTTCGGGGGATCAAACCCTAACTTGTGGGTTCTTGATCTTGGCCGTCCGCCGCCGCCGTCGCTTCCTCCGGCGCCGGCCAGCTTTGGTAAGCATCCTAGAACCTTAAGCTTGCCTCTTGTCCAGTTGCATGCAAGCCATGCGAAGTTTTTGAAAAGTTGCCATTAATGGGTTAATTAAAGCTCTATTATGTTCTTCTCGGGTTTGGGGAGCACAGGGAGCATCAAGCTTGCTTGGCTGGGGTTTATTCCACCTCTAGAAGTCCCAGAAAGGTTGTGCTCACTTTTAATTGAAGCTTGACCGAGAGGATATTAAGCTCGGCCAACTTAAGCTCCATTAAAGGAAGATTGAGATCACCTTGCTCCAAAAGTTTAATCCTTGAGCTTGCAACCTTCCATAGGTGAGCCCTCAAGTTTTTGGGATGTTCTATAGATGATGCTCACCTTTGTTGCTGCTCAGAACTTTAAAAACTATTGATGCCCAATGTTGAGCTCTTGTCTTGATGGTGTTGATCCTACACTTAGATTTGGTGCATTGGCTGAGGTTCAGAGATGAGCTTCTATGTTATTTAGTGTCCCTGAGCATGATGCTCACACTAAATATGAAAAAGAACCGTTGCTTAAACAGTTATTGCGACATTGAGCCTCAATATACGATAATTATGGACCAACTTGTGTTTTTGTTGCCCAATCTGATTCTGGACTGTGAGCACGAGGTCCAGCACAGTAAAATATAGTTTTTGGTAAAATATTATGATTTTTGAAGTTTTATGTTAAAAGTTATTAATTAATTAGTGAAAATTGACCTAATAATTATGCAATTTTGAAATGTTTAAGGGCCTTACTGCAATTGTAACATAGTGGGAAGTTGTATTTAATATTTATATGATTTAAGGATTTTTCGTTGGGTTCCAAAAGGTGTTTCGTTGAGCGGAATTTTAATTAACGAACTGAAAATCGTCAATTTTCGGGTTATTAGTGATTCACGCTAAATATACATTTTCGTGACTTTGACGAACCCTATATTGACACGTGATACTATTGTAGGCCCCAGCAGTCAGGAGTCAGCCCGTGACCCGTTCAGTGGTTATCGCGATCGTCCGCCTAGAGGTGGGTTATCCTCGGTCCTCGTTTTATCAGATCGGCCCTATGGGTATTATAGTAGGTTGGACTCCGTAGTATTCCTATCTGTGATGTTATTATTGAGTTATCTATCATGATGATTTCATTTTCAGTAGTAGTTGTACAGATCTAGATACATGCCATGCCTGTTTTGATACTCAGTGCTCTATACTATCTCCATTCTCTATTGCATGATTAGAATAGGAGTTTTTACCTTCATTGGATGGCATGTTATATTCACTACTTGTATATATATCCCGGTGGGGATCTTCTTCGGCTTTTGCCGATTATTGGGTCTTTAGACCATGGTTTGAGCATCAGCATTATGATCGCCGTCGAGCCAGCTTTCAGTCACGCACACCAGCGGATTAGCTACCCGCAGTGGTGTTCTTTACCGGTAGAGAGGTCTGGTTGACCCGTGAGCCCGTTGGGGTTATGATAGCATTCTGGTTCCAGAGCGGTATTTGCCTGAGGTCTTTTAGACCAAAAGTGGCACGAGATTGGGTTTATTGTTACTTAGTTTTGATGCATGTGCCTGATTTACTTATCTTGTTATCAGTGCTTTACTATATTGTTCTTATCCATGTTGTTATCTCCAGTTTTATTTATCTGCATTTATTATTTTCGCTTTCTGCTTACCCACTTACTATTGTATCCAGTAGGTACGACTTGCTATTTCTTGGCCCGTCGTGCCCACTGGGATACATGTAGAGTGTATCTCACACCCCCTGGGTGTCTGTTTTTCAGGTTTAGTGGGTGCGGGAACATTGGGACGACCTGGTGAGCAACCACGTTAGAATTGTCCCTGGTATAGTTGGATTGTGAGATGTTATGATGATTGGACTTTATCTAGGATTGTTCTTATGTGTTTACTTCCTGTTTAGTGGTTGCTATCTAGGATTGTTCTTATGTGTTTATTTTCCTGCTTAGTTGTTGCTATCTAGGATTGTTCTATGTTGACTATTTCCTGTTAGTTGTTGCTATCTAGGATTGCTCTATGTTGGTTGCATTCCTATTAGTTGGTGGTATCTGAGATTATGATGTTGTGGGCTAAATGTATGTGATAGAGTAGATGTTGATTTAAATTTCCTGTTCCTGCTTGTATCTACTCTGAATATTGTACTCTTCGAGCCGAACATATATAGGGGAGACTCTGTCCGTTTGTACAGAGGCTTTTCTATATATGTGGCGGTCTGTGCACGCCTTGGAGTTCAAAATATTTAACTCTGAAAAAAAAAAAAATTTAGCCCTTTTTCTACACTCGGGGCGTGACATGTCTTCAGGAGATGACACATGTCGCGTACCATGCCTTCGCGCAACTAGGATCGGTCTTAATCAGGACGCGGGTCCTTCGTTGATTCATTTTTCTGCCGGCTGATGTCTTTAGCCGAAGGTATACGCCACGTGTCGCTTTCTCGAATGGTGAAAATTTTAGTCTCAACAATATATATATATATATATATATATATAGAGAGAGAGAGAGAGAGAGAGAGAGAGAGAGAGAGAGAGAGAGAGAGCTAGGTTGGAATACTATTAATAGCACCGAGTCATTGGTGCTATTAAGTTTTTAACCATTGAATTAAAAAATGTGTAGTTGAAATGATAGTGGCCCCTTGGATTTAGTAAATAGTTGGAAAATAGTAAAATCTAACAGATAAAAATAATCAAAATGGTTGATCTAAGGGTAGAAAACTTGATAGCACCAAATGCTTTGTACTATCGATATCAATAGTATAATAGCCGGACTATATATATATATATATATATATATATAAAGAGAGAGAGTCCAGCTGAAATACTATCGATAACACCAAACAATTTGTATTATCAAGTTTTCAGGCCTTGGATGAAAAAATGTACGGTTGAGATTATAGTGGTCTCCTAAACTTTTTAGGATTCAACCAACCACCCACTAAATTCTAGGAGACCACTATAATCCTAACCATACATCTTTTAATATAAGCACTAAAAAATTGGTAGCACTAATGATTTGGTGCTATCGATAGTCCAGCCTAATTCTAGAATATTAAAAAATAAATAGTTACTTTAAAAAATAATAATAATATTTTTAAAAATGTTAATCTCGAACAAACGTAGAGCGTCTCATTCAGTCCCCTGTATATAGCCCCCCACTCCACTTCCCCCACCCGCCAAAAATAATAATAATAATAATAATAATAATAAAAATCTCTCATCTCTTCTCTCCTCGGCGCACGATTCCCCCCTCCCTTTTCCAACGCATGGAGCGCGACGCAACCATCTCCAATGGCGACGGCAACGGAACCCTAACCCTAATGCTCCAGTACTCCCCCATCAAAGTCTCCCTCAAGAACATCGGCGGCGGCGGAGATGGCGAGTTGAAGGCGATCAAGGCGGAGATCGGCGGCTTGAAGGCGGAGAAGCGGGAGCTCCAGGTGGAGCTGCGCGAGCTCGGCGTCGTCGCCATCCACCGCCTAGAGGGCGAGATCGAGCGCGCGCACGCCGACCTCGGCGCCGCCGCCTCCGCCGCGATGAAAGCCAGGGCCCTTGCGGAGGAGCTCAGGGCAAAGCGGGACAAGCTCGGGGCCGAGATCGCGAGTCTCTCCGCGGCGACGAAGGTGAGGGAGAAGGCGATCACCGCGCTGGAGCGGAGTGTGAGGGCTCTCATAAAGGCCAAGGACGCGGTGGCGAAGGCGAGTGCGGAGCGCGAGGACGATCAGAGGACGCGGAATACGCTTTTAGCCGAGAAGGTTCAGGATCAGGACGACACCCTGATGAAGCTCAGCTTGAGGAACTTCTCACTAGAAACGGAGATCATTAAGCTCCAGGATTCCCTATTTGTGCTCGAAGGCGAGATCTGCGAGAAGAAGAAGAAGAAGAAGAAGAACGCCGCAGAGGCCACCGCCGCCTCCTCCACTGCTGCAGATCTCAGGGCCATAGCACTCGGGGCCGTGTCTGCAGCTGCTGCGGCTGTGACTGCGGTTTACCTTCAACGTAGAAGGTAGAGGTAACGAGCATGAACACTCTCTGATCAAAGCTTTTGGCTGATGCGCTTATCCTGTTGTCTCAGCATGTTCTTGATTGCCATACGTTTACTATTTTTGCCACAGAAGATACATATCTGCTGCTATTACTGCTCTGTTGCGCAAAACTGCTGTTGCCGAATGTTACCAATGCTTTCTTGCGAAGCTTCTGATAAGAATTCTAGCCTAACTTTTTGACCGAAAATGGAATGTTGTTGTGCCGGATTTTCGCTAGGGCACGACTAGAGGTGCCAATGAGCCGAACACGACGAGCGAGTTGGGGTCGGCTCGTGTTCGGCTCGTTTAATAAACGAGCCGAACACGAGCTGGTTCGTTTAAATATCGAGCTGAAAAATTTGGCTCGTGTTCGTCTTATTTATTAATGAGCCGAACACAAGCTGGCTTGCGAACAACAAATTTAATTTTTATTCTTACGATTAGATATAAAGTTGAAAGAAAATTTAAAAAGTAAAATTTTAATCTAATAATTAAAATTTACAAAAAAATTGATAGCCTAAAATTTAAATTGTAATATATATATATATATATATATATATATATATATATATATATATATATATATTCGAGCTGTTATCGAGCCGAACACGAGCGAGCTGATCCCAGCTCATGTTCGGCTCATTTATTAAACGAGCTGAAAAATTCGGCTCGTGTTCGGCTCGTTTACTAAACGAGCGATTCGATCTCGAGCTCATTTCGAGAGCTCGAGATCGAATCGCTCATTTAGTAAACGAGCCGAACACGAGCTGGACGCAAGCTGGATTGCCACACCTAGGCACGACTGCTATAGTTCATACATAGTGTGATTTGTGAGGATTTGGATTCTTTACACAGGAGAAAAAGTAATCTTGATTGTGTATTTGAATTCTCGATGATATTCTATTTTAAATCTGTTGTATACTGGCTCGCTTGGTGTACACTTTATAAGGTGTGTACATCCTACACCTCATCCTATTTTGGAATGGGACTTCGTTTACTGGTCATTTCGATGTGACTAATAAAATTTACTCCACTTCAGAATAGAATAGAGTGGGGTGTAAGATATACACCCCTCATGAAGTGTACATTTATATATACCCTAAAAATTTTATGAGCACCATCTCAAAATTAGTAAGTTTAGAAATGATGGTCATAAAATTTTTATCCATTAGAAGGATATCGATACCAAATGTGCTCTTATTCTTCAACTGTGTTAAAATATAAATAATTATTTTAAAAATAAAAAAAAAATTTATTTCAAAAAAATGTTAATCTCGGACAAACTTAGATATATATAGCACCCCCACTCCACTTTCCCCACCCGCCAAATAATAATAATAATAAATCTCTCATCTCTTCTCTCCTCGGCGCACGATTCCCCCCCTTCCCTTTCCGACGCATGGAGCGCAACGCAACCATCTCCAATGGCGCCGGCGACGGAACCCTAACCCTAATGCTCCAGTGCTCCCCCAACAAAGACTCCCTCAAGAACATCGGCCGCGGCGGCGGAGGCGGCGGCGGAGATGGCGAGTTGAAGGCGATCAAGGCGGAGATCGAGGGCTTGAAGGCGGAGAAGCAGGAGCTCCAGGGGGAGCTGCGCGAGCTCGGCGTCGTCGCCATCCTCCGCCTCGAGGGCGAGATCGAGCGCGCGCACGCCGACCTCGGCGCCGCCGCCTCCGCCGCGATGAAAGCCAGGGCCCTGGCGGAGGAGCTCAAGGCCGAGCGGGACAAGCTCGTGGCCGAGATCGCGAGTCTCTCCGCGGCGGTGGAGGTGAAGGAGAATGAGATCACCGCGCTGGTGCAGAATGTGAGGGCTCTCATAGAGGCCAAGGAGGAGGCGGCGAAGGCGGGTGCGGAGCGCGAGGACGATCAGAGGACGCGGAATACGCTTCTGGTGAAGAAGATTCAGGGTCAGAACGACGTCCTGATTAAGCTCAGCGCGAGGAACTTCTCGCTAGAACAGGAGATCATCAAGCTCCAGGATGCCCTCTTTGTGCTCGAAGGCAAGATCGGCGAGAAGAAGAAGAAGAAGAACGCCGCAGAGGCCACCGCCGCCTCCTCCGCTGCCGCAGAGCTCGGGGCCATAGCGCTCTGGGCCGTGTCTGTGGCCGCTGCGACTGTGACTGCGGTTTACCTTCAACGTTGAAGGTAGAGGTAATGAGCATGAACACTCTCTGATCAGAGCTTTTGGCTGATGCAATTATCCTGTTGTTTCAGCATGTTCTTGATTGCCATACGTTTACTATTTTTGCCACATAAGATACATATCTGCTGCTATTACTGCTTTGTAGCGCAAAACTGTTGTTGCCGAATGCTTTCTTGCGAAGCTTCTGATAAGAATTCTAGCCCAACTTTTTGACTGGAAATGGAATGTTGTTGTGCCAGATTTTCACTAGGGCACGAATGCTATAGTTCATACATACTGTGATTTGTGAGGATTTGGATTCTTTACACAAGTGGAAAAGTAAACTTGATTGTGTATTGTGAATTCTCGATGTTCTATTTTAAATCTGTTGCCTACTGACTCGCTTGGTTGTTCGTAATTTGAAGTATTATGGGAGTCTTGAAGAGCTGGTGTGTCTCTTCGAACGTATTTTTTGAAAAGTTTCTAATAAGAATTGTCGCCCAACTTTTTTGACGGGAAATGGAATGTTGTTGTGCCAGATTTTCGCTAGGGCACGAATGCAATAGTTCATACATAGTGTGATTTGTGAGGATTTGGATTCTTTACACAAGTGGAAAAGTAATCTTGATTGTGCATTGTGAATTCTCGATGTTCTATTTTAAATCTGTTGCCTACTAACTCGCTTGGCTGTTCGTAATTTGAAGTATTATGAGAGTCTTGAAGAGAGCTTGTGCGTCTCTTTGAATGCTTTTCTTGGGAAGCTTCTGATAAGAATTGTTGCCCAACTTTTTGACTGGAAATGGAATGTTGTTGCACCAGATTTTCGCTAGGGCACGAATGCTATAGTGATTTGTGAGGATTTGGATTCTTTACACAAGTGGAAAAGTAATCTTGATTGTGTATTGTGAATTCTCGATGCTCTATTTTAACTCTGTTGCTTACTGTCTCGCTTGGTTGTTCGTAATTTGAAGTATTATGAGAGTCTTGAAGAGAGCTTGTGCATCTCTTCGAACGCTTTTCTTGGGAAGTTTCTGATAAGAATTCTAGTCTAACTTTTTGACTGGAAATGGAATGTTGTTGTGCCAGATTTTCGCTAGGGCACGAATGCTATAGTTCATACATACTGTGATTTGTGAGGATTTGGATTCTTTACACAAGTGGAAAAGTAATCTTGATTGTGTATTGTGAATTCTCGATGTTCTATTTTAAATCTGTTGCCTACTGACTCGCTTGGTTGTTCGTAATTTGAAGTATTATGAGAGTCTTGAAGAGAGCTTGTGCGTCTCTTCGAATGCTTTTCTTGGGAAGTTTCTGATAAGAATTGTTGCCCAACTTTTTGACTGGAAATGGAATGTTGTTGCGCCAGATTTTCGCTAGGGCACGAATGCTATAGTTCATACATACTGTGATTTGTGAGGATTTGGATTCTTTACACAAGTGGAAAAGTAAACTTGATTGTGTATTGTGAATTCTCGATGTTCTATTTTAAATCTGTTGCCTACTGACTCGCTTGGTTGTTCGTAATTTGAAGTATTATGAGAGTCTTGAAGAGAGCTTGTGCGTCTCTTCGAATGCTTTTCTTGGGAAGCTTCTGATAAGAATTGTTGCCCAACTTTTTGACTGGAAATGGAATGTTGTTGTGCCAGATTTTCGCTAGGGCACGAATGCTATAGTTCATAAATACTGTGATTTGTGAGGATTTGGATTCTTTACACAAGTGGAAAAGTAATCTTGATTGTATATTGTGAATTCTCGATGTTCTATTTTAAATCTGTTGCCTACTGACTCGCTTGGCTGTTCGTAATTTGAAGTATTATGAGAGTCTTGAAGAGCTTGTGCGTCTCTTCGAACGCTTTTCTTGGGAAGTTTCTGATAAGAATTGTCGCCCAACTTTTTTGACTAGAAATGGAATGTTGTTGTGCCAGATTTTCGCTAGGGCACGAATGCAATAGTTCATACATAGTATGATTTGTGAGGATTTGGATTCTTTACACAAGTGGAAAAATAAACTTGATTGTGTGTTGTGAATTCTCGATTTTCTATTTTAAATCTGTTGCCTACTGACTCGCTTGGTTGTTCGTGAAGTATTATGAGAGTCTTGAAGAGCTTGTGCATCTCTTCGAACGCTTTTCTTGGGAAGTTTCTGATAAGAATTCTAGTCTAACTTTTTGACTGGAAATGGAATGTTGTTGTGCAAGATTTTCGCTAGGGCACGAATGCAATAGTTCATACATAGTATGATTTGTGAGGATTTGGATTCTTTACACTAGTGGAAAAATAAACTTGATTGTGTATTGTGAATTCTCGATTTTCTATTTTAAATCTGTTACCTACTGACTCGCTTGCTTGTTCGTAATTTGAAGTATTATGAGAGTCTTGAAGAGCTCGTGCGTCTCTTCGAACGCTTTTCTTGGGAATCTTCTGATAAGAATTGTCGCCCAACCTTTCGACTGGAATGTCGTTGCCTCGGATTTTTACTAGGGTATGAAGATTTGTCACTTGATGAATGTTGTAGTTCTTGTATATTGCGATTTGTGAAGATTTGGATTGCCAAACAGGAAAAGTAACCTTGATTGTGTTTGCTTTGTTGTTTCTTTTGAATTTTAAGTATTGTGGGAATCTCGAATGCTCTTCTTGGGAGGTTTTATCTGACTGAAATCTTCTTGACTCAAATTTTGTTACGCCACGAAATCTGCCATTTGGTGGATGATTTCTTACATAGTGCTTTGTGAGAATTTGGTTTTCCGAAATAGCGGAGAGCGACCATGTTCTCGATCTTGTTAAGTTGTTGTTCTGTGTTGTCGATTCTCCGTACTCCATTTTAACTCTGTTGCCTGCTGGCCAACTTGGTTGTCCCTTTTGATTTTAGAATTGCCGGGGTAGTCTCGAAGCCTGTGTCAAATTTGGTTTGAGAGTCTGTTTTCGAAATTTGCTGCTATCTGGCAGTTCTTTACCGAATTGAAGTTCGGAAACTACAGGCAATGAAACATTTGTTAGCATGATGTATTTTCTGGGCAATGGCTCTTCACACCATCATCTATTGATTAGTTTCCCTTCTCATCGTCGGAGTGCTAGAAACAGTTCAGTTGCTGTCGGTTTGTACAGAATCAGTTTAGAAGTTTCGTAGAAGTTAAGTTTCGGTTATACTGTCATTTTCTTCTATGTTCACTCAATTTTGTTATGAAATGGGTTTCTGACTCTCAGTATTAGTATTTTAGCATGGAACTGATATATTATTTCTTTTGCATTATATATATATATATATATATATATATATATATATATATATATATATATATATATATATATATATAATCCGGCTAGAATACTATCGATAGCACCAAGCAATTGGTGCTATCAAGTTTTCAGCCGTTGGATGAAAAAATATGCGGTTGAGATTATAGTGCTCTCCTAAAATTTTTACTATTCAACCAACCACCTAGTAAACCCTAGGGGACCACTATCATCTTAACCACACATCCTTTAATCCAATGGTTAAAAACTTGATAGCACCAATGATTTGGTGCTATCGATAATATTCCAGCCTAATTATATATATATATATATATATATATATAAGAGAGAGAGAGAGAGAGAGAGAGAGAGAGAGAGAGAGTTATGCTAGAATGCTATCGATAGTACCAAATAATTGGTGCTACCAAGTTTTAGCCCTTGGATGAAAGGATGTGCGGTTGAAATTATAGTGATTTTCTATAATTTTTACTATTCAACCAACCACTTAGTAAACCCTAGGGGATCACTATCATCTTAACCGCATATCTATTAATCCAAGGGCTAAAAAATTGGTAGCACAAATTACTTTGTGCTATCGATAGTATTCCAGCAAGTTATATATGAGTCCGGCTGGAATACTATCTGTCACGCCCGGGTGTAAACCAGAACTCCGACCCGTCTACAGATCTGTCGTGCACACGAAATTTTTCGCGTACACGAAGCGCCGAAAACCTGCTCAGATATAAGATAAACAATAAAAGAGCGCAAGTATAGAGCTGAACTAAAACTACAGCATCTCAGACTAAAACTGAACTGAAAATTAAAGTACAACTGTAATAAATACATCTGTCTCTCCTAGCTCACGAAAATAATACAACCAGTTGGCTAAAGCCAGACCCAACATAACAGAAAAAAATACAACAGTCTGAGTGGAGGATACATCAACTATCTAACAGAAATGCTCAGCCTCACAAGAGATCTATCTACTCAGCGATCCTCTTACCTTGATCAGTTGTCGATGATCCAGCAGCTCCCGCAGAAGACTCTGCAAAACAAAGTAAGAGAGAGAAAAGAAGGGCAATGGAGGTGAGAACCACTGATAAAACCAGTAGCCCCCAGTGAGTAAATCTTCAGGATCCGATGTACCCACTAAGTCTACCAGAGACAAAAAGGAAAAGAAAGTGGTAAGCTAATAAGACTGCTGGTAAAGAAACACTACCACTATCATGCCTCTAATGCAATCTCAAATAAAACGACTGTATGCATGCATCAGAAACAGTAGCTGCTAAAATAACCCAATCAGATGAACCGGTATAAACCCGGTACTGCCTACCCTGTCGTCAACCTCACGAACCCGGTAACTGATCAGCACACGACTCGGTCCAATAACCAACTGACCGGCACCCGGCTCGGTCTCCAAATAACCAACTGACCGGCACCCGGCTCGGTCCAATAGCCTACTCCGGAGTGGCACTCGAGGGGAGCGATCCACACGAGTAAAGTAACCATGTTACAGTATCACAATATAGCAGAACTGGATCACGACTATGCTTAAGTGGGAAAAATCCATCCACTAAAGAAACCCCGATCCACCAATTTGATGTAAAAGTAAACATCCGGTCAACCGCCCAATGTCCGCGGTCGCCGCAATACCTTATAAGTCCAACGACTAGTACAACTATTCCCGACTCATCCATCTTGATTATACTATTTTCAAACCTCTGCTCGAACCCAAGCAATATAAAATATGTATCTGAATAAAAAAAAAAAAGAAAGCAAGTATGGTTTCTCCTAAGTCAAGTACCAATATGATAGTGTAGCAGTAAATAGTGGCCTATCTAGATGTCCATACAAGCATGCAAGTGTCCTCATGTAGAATAAAGGAAAAGCATCTAACAGTGTTCTCACATGGATCAGATCACGGTGTCCTAATATAATAATCGATTTCACATAAAAAGTTAAGTGCTAACATGGCATAAAACATGTCCAACCATAATGTCTCACTCTCACTTAGATGGGTTAGAAGTTAATCAGTGTAAATTAAACATGCATGATTTTCAACAAGGAGACAATCAACAATCATAACTTAGGGATCTCTCTAACAGTCCTAGTGAGCATGTCGAAAAAAGAGGTATACAACAACCACTCACCTCGGTTGCGAAGAATAGTTCTAACCTCGCCTTCCCCCAAAGAACACCAGACTCACCGCGAAAACTGTAACAGAAGTCAAAAACGGTGCACAATTAGTCCCACAAATATCACTACTCCGCTGTCCACGCAAACAGTCCCAAAAATGGCTAATTTTCACCAACGAGATGATCTCCAAAAATTTCAGAAAAATCACCGCTGCGATTTTCGCGAAGAGTAGATGCAAATCGAGTACTTATACGTTCCGTTCCGACACCCGTAAGCCGAGAAAACCCATGAATACTCCTCCGCTGTCCAAAAATTTGCCGCAGAACATGGGTTCTAAAGGTGACTCGAAAAAACCCAATAAACACTCGGAATGGAGAGAAGCGGTAAATACAAGAAATGTAGCCCTACTTGTCGTGGAGACGATGCCATAAGAATCACCCAAAAATTCCTTCGGGGTAGCCTAGGGGAGCTCGTGACGGAAATGCGACGAAAAAGGCCACCGAGAGAAGAACGTAGCAGTGCGCCGGATCGCAGAAAACGCCGATGTCACGGCCTCCTAAAATCCTTGAAATCCTTGGAGAGGTGAGAAACAGGGTGAGGAAAAACTTCACTTAAGGTCTCTCTCTCTCGGAAAAGCCCAAAAAATAGAAGAAAGGAGAAGGAGGAGGCCTATATATAGGCGAGGCCCCCAAACAAAAAACCCAAAGAAACAAATTGGGCTTTTGGGCCAATGTTTCGGTCGCCCGAAAGATTCGGGCGCCGAAACTGTGCCTCACGAACCCCAAATGTCCAGCACCCGAATCGACCAGAGCTCGACATGTATCCCGAACAGAAAACAGTGTGTGCAAGACCGCTCGGGCGCGGACGCGTGGCCCGACAGGGTCAGCGGGGTGGTTGGCGCCCGCCAATCGCAGGGCGCCACGTGGCGCCCGCGTACGAGCGCCCACCTGCCCGCGCCTGCCCGCACATGGCGCCGCACCTCCCCCTGCCTGCTCCCGAGCTGCGTGGACAACGCGCGTGTGAGCCAGCCAACCCGGGGTCGCCACGTGGCCTCGCTCCTGTCTACAATACCACCCCTCCGCGCGACTACGTGGACCGCGCCGCGTGAGCCCGCCTATTAGAGGTTGCCACGTGTCCCCGCGCCCAGTCCACTGCTCCCGCGTGGCTTCCGTGGACCGCACCGCGTGCGCTGGCCAATCTGAGGCCGCCATGTGGCACCCCAGCCGGTCCACGGCTCTCCCGTGCACCAAAATATACCGAAAATTTTCGAGTGTCCTTTTTGGGCATCCGGACTCAGAAAAATAAAAGAAAATAATTGTTTTTCAACGTTTTTCCGCGCTGAATCCAAATTCGATCTCCATTTAACCAAAAACCCCCTCTAAAATTCGGCGAAAGCAGCTGAGAGGTAGGCTTGATCCAAAATCCACACTGGGTCCGTCTAACACGTCCATTTGACTCGTTGCGGGCCCGACACCAATAATAGGTGTATCACACCACGAATCACGGAAAAAGACTGCATGGGGAACGGGGCCACTACTCTATCAATAGTACTAAGTAATTGGTGCTATAAGTTTTTAGCATTTGAATGAAAGTATGTGCGGTTGGGATTACAGCAGACCCCTAAGATTTTTACTATTCAACCAACCACCCATTAAACCCTACGGGACCACTATAATCTTAACAGCACATTTCTTAATCCAAAGGCTAAAAACTTAATAGTATCAATGACTTAGTACTATTAATAGTATTCCAACCTAATATATATATATATATATATATATATATATATATATATATATATATATATATATATATATATATATATATATATATATATATATATAGTCCGGCTACTATACTATTAATAGTACTAAATAATTGGTGCTATTAAGTTTTCTACCCTTAGATCAATCTCTTTAATTATTTTCACCTGTTAGGTTTTACTATTTTCCAACCACCTATTAAACTCAACGGGCCCACTATCATCTCAACCACATATTTTTTAATCCAACGGTTAAAACCTTAATAGCACCAATGACTTGGTACTATTAATAGTATTCCGGCCTAGCTCTCTCTCTCTCTCTCTCTCTCTCTCTCTCTCTCTCTATATATATATATATATATATATATATATTATTATTATTATTATTATTATTATTATTATTAATCTTTAATGTTACGAAGTTAACTACCTAACAATATTTCAAACACTTTTTTTTGAAAAATGCTAAGTGTACTTCCTATTTGGGTGGGTTGGTGGAGTGTAGGATGTACACCCACTTTTAGGTGTATATATAATGTTTGTTTTTTTTTTTGAATTAATTTCATACCGGTCCTTGAAAATATATCGAATAGCAAATATATTTCTACAAATCCAATTTTTTATATTTATTTCTTTAAAAATTCTAAGTTATTCATATATATCCTACCGATTTATTAAATTTAATACTTTAACATAATATAGGTTAAATATCTATTTTGTCGATATAAATATATTCCTCTAAAAGCCATGATTATAATATAAAAATGATAAAAAAGTAAATTTATTTTTTTATGTTAAGCATTTAATCTATAGTTAACTAGATTTTTCTACGAGAGATAGATGATAAGGATATATATGAATAACGTTGGATTTTTGAAAAAATCAATATAAAAAGTTAAATTTTGTAGGAATATATTTGCTGTTCGATATATTTTCAAAAACATTTATACAATTAATTTTTTTTTAAAAAAATATTTTCTGTACACGCCACCCATCTAAGGGTGGAATGAATTTCACCCATCATTTCGAAATGATGAGTAAAGAAGCCCCCACTCTTGGATGGGTGGGGGAAGGTAAGATGTACACCATAAATGGGTGTATAGATGTCTCATTTTCGAAAAATTTTATTTTTTTATTTATTCCATTTAGAAAACTAATATTAAAAATATTTTTTTAACACTTCAAATTATTTCAAATATACCTCTAAAATTACTATAAAATTACTATTTTACTCTTTTAAATATACTATTGTATAATAAATAATAGAAGTATTTTAATTTTTTATTTTTTTAAATATATTTTTTTATCGTCACTAAATTTTCTTATTTACTCTTAAGTTAAGGACAATGTAGATATTTTAAATTTTTTAATTCGAATAAAAATTTAATTTGAGATAATTTAACAAATATTACAGGAGTATTTTCGAATAATAAAGAAATATATAAATATATTAAAAAAATATATTAAAAAAAAGGATAAATAAGTTATTTTTAAAATATTGAAGGATATACAATATATTACCACCCCTATTTTATAGGGGCAATTGCATACATGTCCCTCCAAATATGTCGAATAGCAAATATGTTCCTGTAAATTTCAACTTTTCATATTTATCCCTGCAAAATTCAAAGTTCTTCAAATATGTCCCTGAGGTTAATCCCCGTTTGGAATCTGTTAAATTTTTAACAGATTTGATGTAAAATTACTTTTTTGCCCCTTACAAATATATCCCTCCAAAGTCGACTTCATCATCTCGCCCTCCTGTGCAAAATGGCCGATTCGAGCAGAGCACGCGCGTCGAGGAGGAGCCCCGCGCGGACGAGGATGTGGACGAGGACGCAGTAGGAGCGGAGGCTGTGGCGGTGGTAAAAAGGGCTCCGCTTTGAGGACCAGTGGAAAAAAGCCAGCGCATTTTTGGCGTGGGGGGGTTCCTTGAGGTCGAGGAGCACGGCTTCGACGAGAGGGTGGGTGAGATGGGAGGATCCGAAGGTGGCGGTTAAGGTTTCCCAGGATGGGATTGGCGCTGTGGTTCGTAGGAAGGTGGAGATGGAGATGTGGTCGCTGGTGGTGGTTGGGGGGGAGGGGTGATGGGGACTGGGGGGGTTGGTATGGGTGGAGAGGGAGAGGAGGAGGAGGAGGAGGGATTTGGTTATGCGAGTTCTACGAACGACGGTGGTGGCGTTCATGAAGAAGAAGACGACGACGACGACGAGGAGGAGGAACAACAGGCGATAATTTTTGACTATATAGTTTGTAAATTAAATTAAATTAAAAATTAAAATTGTAAGTTAAAATAAAATTTTGAATTTGGATTTTAAATTTTAAATTTTAAATAATTTTTTTATGGTGGTCAATTTATTTATAAGGGGCAATTGCATACATGTCCCTATGGTTATAAGGGGTAAAATAGTATATTCACTGTCTAATCTAACCAAGGTTAAGCATTTAACCTATGGTTAACTTAATTTTCCTAACAGAGGGGCATATTTGAATAACGGTGGATTTTTGCAGGGATAAATATGAAAAGTTGAAATTTGTGGGGATATATTTGAAATCCGACCTATTTGGAGGGACATGTATGCAATTATCCCTATTTTATATATATTCTAAAATAATTAATTATTTTAAAAATAATTTATTTATAAAAATGTCACCATTTCCTTTCTTTCCTTTCCATTTCTTTTTCCAACTCCCCACTCCACTTTCATCCAAAAAAACAAAAAACAAAAAACAAAAAACAAAATAATAATAATAAACAATAATAATAATAATAATAATAATAATAATAATAATAAAATCTCTCATCTCGCATTTCTCCTCTCCTCGTCGCACGATTCCACTCTCCCCTTCTCTTTCCAACGCATGGAGCACGACGGAACCCTCTCCAATGGCGACGACGCCCTCGCCTTCTCCAACGGCGGCGACGAAACCCTGACCCTAATCTCCCATCACTCAGCCGCCGACGACTCCCACAAGAACATCGGCGGCGGCGGCGGCGGCGGAGATGGCGAGTTTAAGGCGGTCATGGCGGAGATCGGGGGCTTGAAGGCGGAGAAGCAGGAGCTGGAGGCCCAGCTCGAGGCGGCGCGGCACGAGCGCGGCGTCGTCACGGCCGAGGCCCGCCGCCTCGAGGTTGAGATCGAGCGCGTGCACGCGGACCTCGTCGCCGCCGCCTCCACCGCGTTGGATGCCGAGGCCCTGGCGGAGGAGCTCAAGGCCGAGCGGGACAAGCTCGTGGGCGAGATCGCGAGCCTCTACTCGGAGGTGGAGTTGAAGGAGGAGGAGATCTCCCTGTTGCAGCGGAGGGCGAGCGTTCTCACAGATGCCAAGGAGGAGGCGGCGAAGGCGAGTGCGGAGCGCGAGGACGATCTGAGGAAGCGGAACATTCTTCTGGCGGAGAAGATCCAAGAGAAGGACGACACCCTGATGAAGCTCAGCCTGAGGAACTCCTCGCTAGAAGTGGAGATCATCAAGCTCAAGGATGCCCTCGTGTCGCTCGAAGGCGAGATCGGCGAGAAGAAGATGACGAACGACGCGGAGGCCACCGCCGCCCCCGCCACCCCCGCCACTGCTGCACCGCTCGGGACCGTAGCTCTCGGTGTGGCGTCGGTGGGATTTGTGGCCGCTGCGGCTGCGACTGCGATTTACCTTCACCGTAGAAGGTAGAGGTAATAATCACGAACACTCTCTGATTAAGAGTTTTTGGCTGATGCTATTATCCTGTTGCTTCAGCATGTTCTTAATTGCCCTAGGTTTACTATTTTTGCCACAGAAGAAACATATCTGATGAGGGTTTTTCCTCATCTGCTGCTGCTTTTACTGCTTTGTTAGGCAAAACTGTTGTTGCCGAGTGTTTCGAATGCTTTCTTGCGAAGTTTCTGATAAGAATTCTAGCCTAACTTTTTGACTGGAAATGGAATGTTGTTGTGCCGGATTTTTGTTAGGGCATGAAGATTTCTCACTTGGTGAATGCTATAGTTCTATTTGTGAGGATTTGGATTTTTTACAGGACTAGAAAAGTATTCTTGATTGTGTTTGCTTTGCTGTTCTGTATAGTGAATTCTCGATGTTCTATTTTAAGTCTGTTGCCTATCGAGTCGCTTGGTTGTTCGTAATTTGAAGTATCATGGGAGTCTTAAAGAGTTTGTCCGGCTCTTGGAATTCTTTTCCTGGGAAGTGTCTGATAAGATTTGTCGCCCAGCTTTTTAACTGGAATGTAGTTGCCTTGGATTTTTATTAGGGTATGAAGATTTGTCACTTGATGAATGCTGTAGTTCTTACATAGTGCCTATTTGTGATGATTTGGATTGCAAAACAGGAAAAGTAACCTTGATTGTGTTTACTTTGTTGGCTTGTATTGTGATGTGTTGCCAACTGAGTTACATGGTTGTTTCTAACGAATTTGAAGTATTATAGGAATCTTGGACAGTTTGAGTGCCTCTTTGAATGCTCTTCTTGGGAGGTTTTTGATAAAATGTCGCGTAACGTATTTGATCGAAATCTTCTTGACTCAAATTTTATTACAGAGTGCTTTGTGAGAATTTGGTTTTCCGAAAGAGCGTAGAGTGACTATGTTCTTGATCTTGTTTAGTTGTTGTTCTGTGTTGTTGATTCTCCATACTCCATTTTAACTGTGTTGCCTGCTGGTCCACTTGGTTGTCCCGTATGATTTTAGAATTATCAGGGTTGTTTCGAAGATTGTGTCAAATTTGAATTGAGTTTGTTTTAGGAATTTGCTGCTATCTGGCAGTTCTTTACTGAATTGAAGTTCTGAAACTCCGTGCAATGAAACATTTATTAGCGCCAAGTATTTTCTCGGCAATGACTCTTCACACCATCATCTATTGATTAGTTTCCTTTCTCTTCGTCGTTGTCAGTTTGTATAGAATCAGTTTAGAAGTTTCATTGAAGTTAAGTATTCGGTTATACTGTCATTTTTTCCCTGCTCACCCAATTATGTTATGAAATGGGTATCTGACTCTCAGTCTTGGGGATCCTCGAGTCTCAAGATTACGTTCTACTTCTAGTTGGTACTTTAGTGTGGAACGGATATATTATTCATGCAAGCCATCAGAAACCAAAAATGTGCGAATAGTCAAAAACTCAAACCACCCATAAACCTGGATCGTTATTCACAAAAGATCCTTCAATTTCTGTATTTGCAAAAGATGGTTCTTCCCAGGTTTGTGGAAGCATTTGATAATTCGGGTTTATGTCGCACATTTTTTCTTCTTCTTCTTCTTCTTCCTTCTCCTTTTTGGTCTTCTGTTTCTTCTTCTTAATACATGCTTTATCCTTGGAGAAAATAACAGTACACATTTTCTGACCATGTAAATCAAGGTTCAAAACATTTCGATTGAGTTTTTGTCCCTATTAGAGTTCTAGAGTCCCCTTTTGGCGATTTTGATGGTTTATACAATTCCAGGGTTTGATTCTGGATGTGTGTGTTATTAGAGTAATCTATTTCGGCAGTTTTGATGGTTTAGACAATTCCAGGTTTTGGTTCTCGATGTGTTATGAACAGTCTCAGGACTTCTTGAAATGGAATCAAGAGAATTAAGATATCTAAACTAGTTTTACGAAGACCATGGCTAACCTTCCATATTGTGTAACGATCCAACCCACTAGCAATAATAACTCGTTGGACCCAAACCACAGCCCAAAATGTTTTAGCCCAGTTATTATAACTAGTGCTCATGTCTTTTATAAATCCAATCACAATCCATTTTCATTCCATGTGGGGACTATTGGAGCGTCACAAACTCCCCCCGTTTAGGTTTGACGTCCTCGTCAGCCCAAACACCCACACAACCTAAGATCACCAGGCGATGTGAGATTTGTCTCGCTAGTCCTGTCATCTAGACCCAAACTCAGTCAAAACTCGTCACACACTTCCGGCTGGTGACTGGCTCTGGTACCAAATGTAACAATCCGACCCACTAGCAATAATAATTCGTTGTCCAAATCACAGCCCAAAATGCTTAAGTCCAGTTATTATTACTAGTGCCCATGTCTCTTATAAATTCAATCGCAACCCATTCCCATCCATGTGGGACAGGGTGTCACATATTGCCTTCTGTCAATCGAATTGATCCATAGATGAATCAGATTTGGTCATAAAAGTTAGGTTTGGTAAATCTGGAGCACCGCTTTTTATAACTAATCATTCTTAAGGTTCATCTTTTAACTATTTTCAGATCTGCTTCTGCACTGACTGAAACTGGAATTTAGCCTTTGATTTGGAGATTCTACTGAGACTTAGATAGTTCAAAGCATGAGGCAGATACCACTTCATACAATGACTTTTTCAGCTTGACAAGTAAATGCCTTGATCATCTTCTTTTCTATCATAAATCGGCGTCGCTTATCAATTGTAAAGACCTGTGTGAGGCATGTAGTTGAAATTCACCTACTCAACTTGGAAGAGATTAATTTGAATGAAACATTCTTACAAAGTTTTAAGAGTGAAAATAAAATATTGTTAGAAGTTTAGGATTTCAAATGTGGAAAAGAGTTGTTTAACTGATTGTGCATCCACATTGTGATCGTTCGATTGTGTGAAAGCTCAGATTGGTGGGTTGTGATATTATATTGTATGGTACATCGTGCAAATACAAGAAAATAAAAATTTAGATATTACTGATGAGCTAAATATTTTGTAGATAAGGATTACAGTGCACGCCCAATAGATGTTATATTTACAAATTCAACTAAATTTAAATTAAAATACATGTGAGAAATACCACAAAAAAAATAATTATTGGTACTCAATAGTAATGCAAAGTGTAGAATAAAAGAGTGGTCAACTATAATTACATAATTTCCCCTTTCCAAGCACTTTGGACACAAATTTGTTGTCTCACATTGTAGCACAGCACATTATCTCCCTCCAAGCAAAATCTTGCTTAAATTTGTAAATAAGGGGATGAGATCTTGCCTTATCCCGACGACATGCGAAGTTCGACGAGCGAAGCGTAAACTCCGTCGTTCAATCCCATCAGTGTTTCGTGCCTTCCTTTCTCGACTATCATACCGTTCTTCAAAACCGCGATCATATCGGCTCCTTTTATCGTAGATAGCCTGTGCGCCACGACCACCGTCGTCCGCCCGACCATTACCCGATCTAACGCTTCTTGAACGACACGCTCGGACTCCGCATCCAGAGCGCTTGTTGCCTCGTCGAGCAGAAGCACTTTCGGGTCCTTCAGAATGGCCCTCGCGATGGCTATTCTTTGCTTCTGACCGCCCGACAGTTGAATGCCTCTCTCTCCGACCGGCGTATCGTATCCCTCAGGCAATCCCGATATGAATTGATGCGCGTTGGCTGCCTTAGCTACATCGACGATCTCTTCCTCGGAGGCCTCTCCTTCTTTTCCGTACGTTATATTGGCGCGAATTGTATCGTTGAACAGCACGGGCTCTTGGCTCACTAGTCCCATCTGTTGCCTCAGCCAACTTACTCTGAGAGTCTCGATTTCGACCCCGTCGAACAAGATCTTACCCGAATCAGGATCGTAGAACCTCTCCAGTAGCGAGATCACCGTTGACTTTCCGCTACCGCTCTCTCCGACGAGCGCAATTGTCTGTCGTACCATTAACAAATTATCTACTTAGCAAAATCAAATTGAGTGATGCATTAAAATGGGGGTGGGTACCTTTCCAGAGTGAATTGTCAAAGAGAAGTCTGCAAAAATTGGAACATTCGGACGGGACGGGTACTTGAAGGCGACATGGCGAAATTCGATGTCTCCTTTAACATTTGCTAAGACTACACCCTCCTCGCTGCTCGAATCGACCTTGGATTTCCGATCAATGATTCTGAATATCGAAGCGGCCGACTCCTTGGCCTTGGTGGAATTTGCGCCTAACGCGCTCGTCTGTGAGATTCCCAAAGTAGCCACAACTAGCGCGAAGAAAACCTGCAGATCAACGGTAGTAGAAGCAAGAGCCTCAGTAGATGTGACATCTCAATAGTCCAACATCGAATGTGATTAGAATTGTGATTGAGTATATAAGAGACAAGGACGCTAGTAATAATAATGATTGTGTGACACCCCAATAGTCCCACATCGGATGGAAATATGAATGTGTTTGGATATATATAAGACATGAACACTAGTAACAATAACTGAATTTAAATATTTTGGATTGTGGTTTGGATCCAACGAGTTATTATTGCTAGTGGACCGGGTCCCGAAAATGTGTGACGAGTCTCGGCTGAGTCTGGGTCTAGATGACTGAGCTAGCGAGACAAGTCTCACATCGCCTGATGATCTTGGGCTGTGTGTGTGTTTGGGCTAACGAGGACGTCAAACCTAAACGAAGAGTTTGTGACATCTCAATAGTCTTACATCGGATAGAAATATGGATGTATTTGGATATATATAAGGCACGAGCACTAATAATAATAACTGGGCTTAAGCATTTTGGGCTGTGGTTTAGACCCAATGAGTTATTATTGCTAGTGAGCCGGATTGTTACAGTAAATGTGCTATTTGGTAAAGCAGTAATATACAACGGAGGCAAGAGCTTCAGTATGGCGAACGCTTGTTTGTAGCTTTTTGGAATACAGAAGCTGTTGCAGAAACTGAGCCAGCTAGGCTCCTAAAACATGTGAGTTCAAAGATGACAAGTTGTGCTCTCACCCTGAAGACATCTGAAAACGAGGCCTTGCCATCCTGCACAAATCTTCCTCCAACATAGAAACAAAGCGCGTACGTCAGGTAGAGACTGAAGAACGAGAACCCAAAGCCGAAGCCGCTTATAAGCCCCTGCTGCACTCCTTGTTTCACCGGCGCTTCGCATTTCTTGTAGTAGGTTTCCATCACTCTTTGCTCGGCAGAGAAAGATGCCACGGTTCGGATACCGCCCACGGCATCGTTCGCGACCTGACTTGCTTCCTCATACATCACCTGCAACAAAATTTGAAAATCAGACTCTCTGTGATTACCAGAAGACTTGAATTGTTGGTCCCAATTGCTGCAACTACTGTTTCAGTTTCCAAAATACTTTGGCTTGGATTGGTTTGGAACCCTTTAAAGTGTTGGATCGACAACTATCGAAGAAGCAGAAACATTTGAATTTAACAGTACCTTAGCATCTGCACTATACCCCTTCATAAACTTTATCTGTGCATAACCTTGGAAACCCACCAAAGGGATCACAACTGTGATAATAAGTGCTAGCTCCCAACTCGCGACCATTGCTACAATAAACCCCGTGAGAAGTGTCGACATGCATTGAACCATCAAAGCCAACGTATCCCCCACAAGTCGCCGAACATTCGCAGCATCAACCGATAGCCTCGCGCCAATCGCCCCACTAAAAGAAAAGAAGAACAAAAGAAGCTTTCAAGCACGGTGCGAAACTCTCAACAACATTTGGAAACTAAGATGATGGTATTTTGATGCTTTAGTAGACCTGGAATTGCGAGGATCGTCGAACCAGTTGATTTCTTGGTGGACGATTCTTTGAAACGACATGGAACGGATGCGTTCTATTAGCTTCCCGCCTGCCACTCCGAACAAGAAATACTCGATCGGTATCGCGAACAATGCGATTGTGCCCAACACGACATACATCAATGTCCAAAAGTTTGAATCCTTTCGTAGTTTATGTGGCGCTTCGTAGAATATCTTTATAGAGATCGACAGCAAAATACCAAACATCGGGAAGAGGAATCCGTGTATTGCTGCGGCTATCGAACCTAAGAGCAGAACTGGAATTTCCGGCTTGTTAAGAGAGATCAATCTTGTGATAGGAACTTCATTTGGAGCCTCATCATCACCAGCAGCTTCTTTTTCTTCTGTTTCATCTTGAGGTCCACCTTGAACTTCCATCGGGCCGGTTATGCCGAAAGGAATTGTGAAAGAATGCCTGCTGCTATTGCCGATTGAGGAACCTCGACTTCCCGATCTTCTGAATGATATGCTCCCCTTCGATTTGCTTAGCGATTTCGACTCATGGCTCAAACTACGCATTGCGGAGTCCCCGACGTGTTCTTCTGTTTCCTTGCGAGTTTCTTGCAAATGAATGAGCTGGGAGTAAGCGCCATCGGGGTTCTTTATCAACTCGTCGTGAGAACCTGCATTTTTTAACAATTTGCTTAGAATCTATTAACATACTTTCTGAAGTAGGTAGTAAACTAAATGAATAACTAACTTTACGGCCGAAATTGTTAAAATTGAAAGGAGAGCGCGCCCTCGAAAGGAAGTGATTATAATGAGCAAGATAGAAAACCTTGTTCCACCATCTGTCCCTGACGCACGACTGATATTGTATCCGCATTCCTCACGGTGCTTAGGCGATGAGCGACGATGATGGTCGTTCTCTCGATCATGACCCTATTGAGCGCCTCTTGAACTATTCTCTCCGACTCCACGTCCAGTGCGCTTGTCGCTTCGTCAAGCAACAAGATCTTCGGGTCCTTCAAAATCGCCCTCGCGATCGCAATCCTTTGCTTCTGTCCCCCCGAAAGTTGCGCCCCGCGCTCACCGACCATCGTATCAAGACCCTAAACACATAATCAAAAGATTATAAAATCATCAAAAAAACGAAAAAACAATGATCAAATTGTTAACAATATATGAGGGTTTTAGGACTAGTTTTTTGCATGTATACTATGGATAATATGCGAAATTGTGCAAACTACTACGACTGTCGAATGCTTGAAACTTTGCTTTCAAGATCACGCGAAATATCAACTTCGTAGTATTCAAACAATCAGACATGTTTTCAAAGATTATATGTACTGAAACTTCCTTTTCATACATTGGGCAACTTGTCGATGAAATTTGCCGCATTCGCGAGCTCGGTCGCTCTCTTGATCTCTTCGAGAGTCGCGTTGTTTTTACCGTATATTATGTTCTCTTTAATGGTTGTCGTAAACAACAACGGTTCTTGGCTAACAAGTCCAATCTTTTCTCTTATCCAAGTAAGCCTCAAACTCTTTATGTTAACTCCGTCTATTAAAACTTCGCCTGCTTGTGGGTCATAGAATCTCTCCACTAGGTTTATAACAGTTGACTTTCCACTGCCGCTCTCTCCGACGATAGCCATCGTCGTACCACTCGACACTTTCAACGAGAATCCGTTGAATATGAGATAGTCAGGCCGAGCAGGGTAGCTGAAGTAGACATCTCGGAGCTCGATATTGCCCTTTATGTCTTCTAACACAATGCCGCTAGTGTCGTATGTGTCGATCTCTGGCTTTCGTTTGATTGTTTCGAACATTCTGTATCCTGCAGCTTGTCCTTCAGCAAAGGCAGTCACACATGGGGTTGCCTGACCTAAAGACCTGCATTGGAAATGCAGACTTTAACTCAAAAGTACTAACTAAAACTTAGTATGTAAAAAATCATTTCATCATCATAGAGCTAGCAATGAGATTGAATAGTGCTTCTACATAAAAATTTCAAGTTGATACATTTAGCCCTTTTCCATCAGAGTTCCGTTGTATTCTGTCAGTTTTCTTATAAAATAAGAGCAATTTGATCATTTCATCTCCTCCATGAATATTGTAATCTCTTGAAAATATTTCTAAAGTTTTAAGAGCACAAAATGTAGATTTTTTTAAAGTTACGGAAAAAAAGAGTGAAAAAGCGAATATTTATAAAGGAGTTCATATCGGCAGATCTTATTTATTGAATCTAATCAGATTTAGAATGAACGAAAACTGAATTCAATGAATTTATCTGTCAATATCAAAACCAGCTTTTTCCAACGACATCACCGCCGTTAGTGAACTTACATTGCACCGGTCATGACCGCGAACAAAATATTGATGACCATTCCTCCGGTGTAGCCTTTGTCGATGATCAACTTGGAACCGTACCATACCGCTAACCCGTAGCTGCAGAACAAGACCAGGAAGACAGTTCCCATGCCTAGGCCAGAAGCAGTCCCTTCTTGGACAGCAGACAGGTATGCAGTTCTAATGTACTTGTTGTAGAGAGCAATAGCTTTCTTCTCACCATTGAAGGATGCAACCTTTTCATATGTGATTTGGGAATTAGTGAATTGTAGTTCTGCAAAATCTGAAGAATCTTATATGCCCTTAAAAAATAAATAAATAAATAAATAAATTCAAGCTTCTGCTGCAGCAGGAAGCTGAAATGAGATTACGAGAGTGAAAAAAAAGGGGTGGACTGGGAACAATCTTTGTGTGCTTTGCGGTTCTCTAGACGAGACAGCTGACCGCCTGTTCAGACGCAAGTTTCCAGAAGATAGGCGCCAATGTTAAAGAGGTGTGGGAGGCTTGGTCGGGTGGGGATAGACTACCCTTCCTATTTGCAAACTGATGGGTGCTTTTGGAAAATTAACAACCAGGTTATCTTTCGGCAGTCTAACTCCAACTCCCTCTACGCTGTCACGTGGGTCAGAAGCGTGCTAGAACAGTGGGCGAACCTAGGTTTTTAGCGTGCAATTTTTTTTTTTTTTTTTTTTTTTTTTTTCTTTTCAGACACCGCATATAACGACCTGGCCCACTAGTAATAATAACTCGTTGGGCCCAAATCATAGCCCAAAATACTTAAGCCCAGTTATTATTACTAGTGTCCATGTCTCATATAAACTCAATCACAATTCCATCCATATCCGATGTGGGACTATTAGGGGCGTCACACCGCACTATCTTACTTCTGTTGCCTAGTTCATTCATCTATTGAATGAAACGGATAGCTTGCTATCTTTCTCTCTCAAAAAAAAAAAAAAAATAGTAACCCCAATTTGGTGTTTCTGATTTTGCTATAGAAAAGAAAAGCTGTTGAGGATATTTTAATAAATGCACACTTAGTATAAAACCAAACTTCTCTATGAATTGGACGACGAGTCCCCAACTTAAAATTAGAGCATCATTGTAAGAAACCGCGCTTTCAAAGGACGAATAAAAAAATTCTGATTTCACAGGGTCGATACGAAAATAACTAACTTTGCAGAATCATATGCTAACTATTATTCAAAATTTTTAAATTTATACTGAAATTACCAATATATCCTTCTAAAACACAATCTCATCAGTAAATCCTAGGAAAATTGAGAAAATTTGAAGGATTTTTGGTCGTTCAGGAATAAATAAAATATTTTTAAAATTTTGAAGGGCATATTAGATAATAGGATTAATTGCATACGGCTCCCTGTAAACATATCGAATAGCAGATATATCCCTACAAAGTTCAACTTTTCATACTTATCTATTCAAAAGTCCAACGTTATTCATATATATCCCTCTGGTTTATTATCGTTACTTCACTGTTTAATTTTTAACCGAGTATATAATAAATGACAGTTTTGTCCTTTTAAAAATATCCCTCCAAAAAATAATGCAGAAATATCTGGAAGGGTAAAATTAGATTTTTTTAACAGAGATAGACGATAGGGATATATATAAATAACGTTGGACTTTTGAAGGGATAAATATGAAAAATTGAACTTTGTAGGGATATATCTGCTATTTGATATGTTTATAGAGAGTTGTATGCAATTAATCCTAGATAATATTCCAATAGAAGATCTTACTTCTGAAAGTAATATAGATTATTTCTACTCACTGTTCTGATGGACCCAATTGTCTGCTCGACGACATTTCCGGCGTTGCTGTACGTCGCTTGCCCGCGGGTCGACATTTTCGAGACGAACCATGACATGGTTGCGCCGGCGACGACGACCGGCGGAATGCTCGACAACAACACTAGAGATAGAAGCCATCCTTTTGTGAATGCTATAATGAATCCACCCAAGAATGTTGCAACAAGTTGTATGAACTTCCCTACCTGAAAGAACCAAACCAAAAAAAAAAAAAAAAAAAAAAAAAAAAAAAAAAAATCTACATTGTATTAAACATTTAATATGCATGACTCATGAAAGGTAGGAAAAGTAACACAAACTCTTTTTTTTTTTTTTTTTTTTTTTTGGCCAAAGTAGTGATTAATTGGAGAAAAGTGATTGCTATACATTTTACATACTTTTGACAATACAACAAATTTAGACTATAACGATACTTTTAAGTGTTTCTAAAATCTAAAAAAAGTATCGCTGACAAAAATACCGACACTTATTATAAGTGTTGCTATATGTGCCGTCGCTAGGGTGTATAGCGACATATTTTTATAATGTGTCCCTATAACCTAATTTTGGATATAAATGGAATATAGATAAGACACTTATATAAAAGTGTCACAAACATGTGTCCCTATAACCTAATTTTGTTGTAGTGTGAAGAGTGTTATAATTTTTTTTTTTTTTTTTTTTCTAGGGTTAATTGCATACGGCCTCTTATAAACATATCGAATAGCAGATATATTCCTACAAAGTTCAATTTTTCATATTTATCTCTTCAAAATTTTAACGTTATTCATTAGAAAAATCTAGTTAACCATAGATTAAATACTTAATATTGATTAGTTAGTGAGGTAAATTTATCTTTTTATCTTTCCAGATATTTTTGTATTATTTTAACAGTTCAGACTTTTGGAGGAACATTTTTGAAAAGGCAAAACTGTTAAAAAATAAACAGTGAACTAACGGTAATAAATCGGAGGGATATATATATATATATATAAATAATTTAGGACTTTTGAAGGGATAAATATAAAAAGTTAAACTTTGTAGGGATATATCTACTATTCGATAGATTTACAAGGAGCCGTATGCAATTAACCCTTTTTTATAACATCTTGTTAAATATAAAAAATATAAAAAATACTCTTCTTTACCCGCTTAAGTATTTGGGAAATAATAATTATTTTATTTAATTTAATATGGTATCAGAGCTAGAGATCTTGAGTTCGTTTCATCTAATTTAAAACTTCTTTAATCATAAAAGAGCAAAAATGTAATTATATGATCAATCTAAATTTCTTCTAATGTGTACTCTCTCTCTCAATACTTAAAGGGTGTTTGATTATTTAGAAAAACGTAAAAAAATATTTTTTTATAAAAGAAAAAAAAAGTTTTCAATATTTTTGGTCCTCAAATTATGAGGCGTGATATTTTAACCCTCAAACTTTAATTTCATAGTATTTTATAGGTCGAATTTTTAAAATTATTATAATTAAGTCTTATAATTAAGATGTCACATCATTTTCACTCCATCATTATATTAATATTTAGTCAACTAAATTTGGTTGCGGGACTTAATTACAACAATTTCGAAAGTTGGAACTAGAAATTATTATAAATTAAAGTTTAAGTACCAAAATGTAACTTACACTTTCTTATGCTAAAATTTCATAAAAAGACTTAGACATGCATTACATGCATGTAGTTGTAAGAGAAATGTTGCTCTTTTTGTTCTCTTTGTTGTGTTGGAACAAGGTATCTCAATGGGTACCGATACTTAAAATTTTATCCGAACCCGAATTCAAATGGAATGAATTTACTTAATGTTAAACGGATATGGAATCGGATATGGATATAAAAAATAAAAACTCGACGGATTTGAATTTGGATATGAATTTTGATTGTACCCGACCCGAACTCGAATTAATTTTATATTATATAATATATGTGTATATAAATATTTGATATTATATTTAAATTTATATTTTAAAAATTAAAATTTAATATAATATATTTTAAAATATTGTAAGAGAAAAAAAATAATTATTATTTCGGGTTTGGATTTTCGGATTCGGATTCGGATTCGGATTTTAGATTTTTTGTCGGATTCGAATTTGGATATGAATTTTTAAAATCCGTCGGATTCGGATTCAGATTCGGATTTGGTAGTCGGATTCGGATTCGGATTTTCAAAAATTCGCCCCGAATCCCATCCGTTGACATTCCTAGTTGGAACCAAGAATTTAAGTGTCCATAAGCACAAGCCGTATCCACCGTGCCGTACCGTGGCAACAAGATACCGGCACGATACAACCCCCGTGCCGATTGCATAGTTCAAAATCTTTTTTCTTAAATTTATTAAGTAATTTTTTCAATAAAATTCAACATATTTGATAAAGATACATAATAATCAATTAAAAAATTTTGTTGCTAAAAAAATAAATATTTTATGCCATTATGTGTCGACACGTATGTATTTTTTTGTGACCGGCACTCATCGGCACGACACGGCTCGGCACACATCGTACCGTACCGTACTGATAAATTTTCGGCACGATTCCGTGTCACGGCATTTAAACTTCTTAGTTGGAACTAGTTTTTGAAGTTTTTCTCACCTTTTCGCCGATAGCATCTTGAATGAGTATGGTGTCGCGGGACATCCGCTCGACCACCTGCCCCGTCGTCATCTCCTTGTCGAAGAACGCGATGTCCTGCCTCAGTATCGCCTTCAGGTACATCCCTCGAATTCGGGCCGCCTGTCTTTCTCCGGTCACCATCCAACATGCCACCTCTGAAACAGTCAGTCAGTCAGTCAGTCAATCAATTAGTCAGATTATGATACAATTATGACTGACAATTCTGATGTGTTTGTAAGATAACAAATCTGATGTATAAATGATTATGATTTCATTGTTAGATTATTAAAACATAGATCATTTTGTATGAATCATAGGGATTGCATTTTAAAAAAAAGTCAACTTTCTGATCCGCGATAATAGGTCCAGAAAACTAATAAATCGAGTGGAACTATGATCCATAATAGACCTAACGGTAGGAGGCCAAATAATAGACCTAATATCCAGATAAGTAGAGTAAGATCCAAACCAGTGAATGCTGTGATTGAGCTCTTAGTTTGATAACTACGTCCTTTTTATTGGCAGTGTTTTTGAAATAATTGATTAAAACTTTCGATCCACAGTCTACACTTTGACATATATATATATATATATATATATATATATATATAGTCCGGCTGGAATACTATCGATAGCACCAAACAATTGGTGCTATCAAATTTTTAGCCCTTGGATGAAAGTATGTGCGGTTGAGATTATAATAGTTTTCTAAGATTTTACTATTCAATCAACCATCCACTAAACCCTAGGGGACCACTATCATCCTAACCGCACATTTCTTAATCTAAAGGCTAAAAACTTGATAGCACCAACAATTTGGTACTATCGTTAGTATTTCAGCATATATATATATATATATATATATATATATATATATATATATATATATAGACTGAAATACTATCGATAGCACCAAATTGTTGGTGCTATTAATTTTTTAACCCTTGGATTATGGGATGTGCGGTTAGAATGATAGTGGTCCCCAAGGATTTAGTGGGTGGTTGGTTGAATAGTAAAAATCATAGAGGACCACTATAATCCCAACCGCACATCCTTTCATTCAAGGGCTAAAAACTTGGTAGCACCAATTGCTTGGTGCTATCAATACTATTCCAGCTGAAATACTATCGATAGCACCAAGTTATTAGTGCTATTAAGTTTTTAACTTTTGGATTAAAAAATATGCGGTTAGGATGATAGTCGGTCCATAGGGCTTAATGAGTGGTTGGAAAAATAGTATGATCTAAGAGATAGAAATGATCAAAAGGGTAAATCTACCGGTAAAAAATTTAGTAACACTAAATACTTGGTGCTATTGATAGCATACTAGCTGAACTCTATATATATGATTATATATGATTCCATTGAAAAACCGTTAGATGATTAAAATGTGCATTATTTTGCATGGACCACTGAATGCATTTATAAAAATATGCTAAGAATGCTAGAACGATATCACGAGTTCATCGATAAGTTAAAAAGACGAATTGATACTTACGGAAGAACGAAGCAACCATCGATCCGATCCCTAAATACACAAAATTTAGCACCGCCTGAAACAAGATAATTCGATTTCTCATTTAGCCAAATGATTGATGATAACACTAATAAGTGCATAATCTGATAAATTTAAGTAAAAATGGCGGCGATTAACAACGAAAGTTAAACAGCAATTCATAAACATCCAAATATTGAAAAAATAAACTCAGAAGGATGAATATAATTAATTTATCAAACAAAGTTTCTTTGACATTTTCTGAAAAGAATTTTAGCTTGGTAATTAATCAATAAATTAATTTGTTTAGATCATGTTTCAAATTCAAAAATAAAGGCACTCTCCCATATGGTATGAAATTAATGAATAATTTTATCGAAATGCATATGAGTAGGTGGCAAGATCAGTACCCCTTTATATAGATACCAGAACGACTTTTCATCAAAATCTGATTAGGATTCTATTTAATTTAAATGGATGAGAAAGAGATAAGATGTATTATATCTTTTGGTCCGGTTTGGAAATGAGATTATTTAGGGATAAGGGTATTCCCAAACACACCAGAAACTATGAGAATAATTTGTTCCAGTACTTCTGGTATAAGTGAGAACTACTGTTTTCATAGTAAAATTCCACTATATTTTCTTTTCCAAAATTACCCCTAGTACCGAATGTAACATGGGAGTCAGTTACATTCGGTACCGGGTATTAAATTTAAATTGTATATATTAGTAGGGAAGTAATATAAAATTTATAGCAAACAAATAGTATATATCTTTTTTTCATAATAAAAATAATTTTCAAAAAAATATGATGAATAATTTATTTTTTTTGCAAAATAGATCAAATAGAATGTTAAATTAAATATTATTTTCATGAAATATAATTTGATTTTGATTTTGATTTTGAATTTTATCTTATTTTTTGTAAGGCTTTAATCCATTAATTAAAAGAAAAAAATTAAAATTTAACAAGTTTTATCACATAATAAAGCTTCAAGGTAAAAAAATCATTTAATCCAACTAAAACTCTTTATTCCTCTTATTCCTCTTATTCCTCATTATCATACCAAACACAAAATCTCTTATCCCTAGAACCATTCCAAACGCTTTTTTACACTAGTTCTGTATTTTATACTTATCCATGGAATAATTAGTTTTGCTTTATCCCGTTACCGGGCCTTTTAGGATTGACCCTTACTTATTTATAGTAAATCTAAATTTGAATATAATTAATTAGGCTATGAAAATCCTAACATGGTAATCAATAAATTAAGTTGTTTAGATCATGTTTCAAATTCAAAAATAAAAGAACATAGGTACTCTAAATTTTACCATTAATTCAAGTTTTGAACTGTCTTTTAGGCCCAGATATGTATTCTTGGGTTCATCCATGTGACTCTCTTTTTATTATTATTATTATTATTATTATTATTATTATTATATAAAATTAGATTATAGGGATATATATTTGTAACACTTTTGCATAAGTGTCATATTTATATTCCATCTATATTCAAAATTAAATTATAGGGACATATTTTTAGAACACATTACAAAAATATGTTGCTATACATCCTAGCGACGGCACATATAGCAACACTAACAATAAGTATCGGTATATTAAATTTTAGAAATACTTAAAAATATCATTATAACATAATTTTGTTATAGTGTTATTATTATTATTATTATTATTAAATAAGATTATGATATTATTTATTGATTAATAAAGTAATTAGGTAACAGCTCATCTTGTTTGGTTGGATCTGTCATCTGTATACAACAAAAGTCAAAGCAATTAATAGCACAAGTTAGAGGTCCCTCCAGTAATAATAATAATAATAAAATGGCTTTTGTTGATACAAATATTCTTTTTAATATTCCATGTTTCCTACTTAACAATATACTGTTCACATTAATCAGTGATCACATCTAACTAATGCATGATTACATGCATGCATGCATGATTACCACAGAAAAAAAAAAAAAAAAACTCTTAAATTACCAACCAAAATTAAAAATAATTTTAATTATTTTTAGTAAATTATATTAAAATAATTAAAATGTGTGGAGAGACCCTCAATTATTGGACGTTTTCAAATAGAATCTAAATTTTTTTTTTTCCGCTATAACAAAATTAGATTATAAATATACATTTTTGAAACATTTTTATGCAAATGTCCAATTTATATCTAAACTTAGATTATATAAAAATATTTTTAAAATACTTTGTAATAATATTTTGCTATACACCCTATCGACTGAACTGTTCATATAGCGACACTTATAAAAAGTGTCAGTATTTCTATCAGCAGTATTTTTTTTTAAATTTTAGGGACACTTAAAAATGTCGAGCGACACTTATAAAAAGTGTCAGTATTTCTACCAGCAGTATTTTTTTTTAATTTTAGGGATACTTAAAAGTATCGCTATAGCATAATTTTATTATAGTGTTTATTGATAATTCTCAAGTTATTTTAATAGTCTGTATTCGAAATTTTGTTGATTAAAGATTGTTTTCAGATGAAAAATAATTAGAGCTGTGAAATTTGACAAAACTGCTGGTGATTTTTTTAAAAAAATTATTAAATTGACAAGAAAAAAACAAAATAAATGATTTGAAATCAAAGAGTTGTTGAGTGTTAATCCAAAAAAAAAAAAAAAAAAAAAGGTTCATATGCCTATTTCCAAATGAACTACAATTGTGTGGATCTCCATACATTCTTAGCTATATGCATTAATTATAAGCTACTAATATATTTAGTGTATGACAATTAATCTCTCTCTCTCTCTCTCAATTTAGAAAAAAAAAAAAAAAAATGGTAAAATTTTAGTACACTTTTACTTTACCTCTATAAATATGGTTTAAAAAATTATACTTTATGTGATTTTATTTTCGCTTCATTATAAAATTCTGTCGTTAAACAGGATACTAAATAAAACAATTAATACAACAAATCATATAATAGTAAAATATATAATGGTAAAATGTATATTACATAATGATAAAAATGTTATGTCGTATGAAAAAGTGTAGCAAAAAGATAAATTATTTATTTCTGTACGTAATATCGTATTCTGCATAGAGCATCAAGCTGGTCACCTAATCTGATCTGTTCATTAAGATCCTCCATTAATTGTCTTATTCTTTTACTTGGAGTGCTTAAACACCTCTTTTAAGGCTGATGTCACCTAAACATGTGTGATTCTATGGAGTCTTACAATTGTTGTGCTTCTCATACAATTTTTGTCCACTTATGGTTGTGTTCATGTCTCTTTTTCAATAATTTTAATTATTTTTAATAAATTAATTAAATTAAAATAATTAATAATTAATAGCTAAGAGTATGGTGGTATTCATTGTCACGCTCCGAGTTCGAAAATAGAGTCTATTTATTTATTTATTTATTTATTTATTTAATTAGAGTTTTAAAACCAGTCAGGGCATGACAGACTGCCACATATATAGAAAATTTCTAATTCCCTTGGATTGAGCCTTTTCTATACATGCACGGCTAAGCACTTACAGCCAATACCAGAGTAGTCTTAACTACGCACTAACAAAAAAAAAATAAATTTAGACTCTATTTTCGAACTCGGGGCGTGACATCCATGCTACCAAAACTATTTTTGATGTTAGAACTTCTGAATTGATATCGACTCTGTTAAACTTAATACAGAATAATCAAAGCATCTAAATTTCGTAACTTTTTACACTTAACTTAGCTTATTAGTCTCCTAAGCTATTTATACAGAATAAAAAGTTAAACCTATTTCAGCTAATAATAAATAAATAGCAACAATAATAAATCGATTACGATATATTTTCTGTTGTCTCACAGAAAAAAATATAAAAATATATTTCTGTACACTTTCGCCTCAACTCTATTTCTAGAAACATGTAATACTCTATCCCTCACCTAACCTATTAATTAAAATCATTATCTTAGTCTTTATGGGCTTATTTGGATTTGGTATAGAATCGGAAATAGGAGGGATATTCCTCTTATTCTTTCAAACGCACCAGTAATCAATCGGTATAGTTTATTCCGGCACAACTAGAATAAGTGAGAAATACTGTTCTCACTCTTCCCAACCATCCTCTTACTTTTTCCTTAAATACCCTTCCACGTCTACCGAGGCACCATCTCTCACCTCATTATTACATAATAAAGTTTGAGGGCAAAAAAATAATTTACCCCAATTAAAACTCTTTATTCCTCTTATTCCTCATTCTCATACCAAACATAAAATCTCTTATTCCTGGAACCAATCCAAACATTTTTTTACATTAGTTCCGTACTTTATACTTATCCATGGAATAGCTAGTTCTGTCTTATCCATGGAATATCTTTAGGTTGCTTAAACACCAATTTTGTTTTTTTGTCTTTTTTTTTTTTTTTTTTTTTTTTTTTTTTTTTTTTTTTTTTTTTTTCTCTAAAAGGTTGATATAAACCAAAACATGTGTGATTCTATGGAGACTAAGTATTGTTGTGCTTCTCATGTAATTTTTGTCCATTTGTGGCTGAGTCTCTTTCTCAACTTCAACAACTAAATTGTCCTTATATTACACTCAAATTGAATAATTTTAATTAATTACTTTTAGTAAATTTAAATAAAATAATTAAAAATACGATAGGCTTCATACTATCAAGTTGTTTTTTTCGATGATAGAACTTTCGAATCGACGATCGGTTCTGTTAAACTTAATTTAGAGTATATTTTAAAATATCTAGAATATAAATTATATAATTTTTTGATATTATTTATTTATTAACTGAATGAGCTCAAAATTAATTAACTTATTAGACTCATCTTTTGAGTTATTATTACGGGACAGAAAATTTGAATTAATAAATAGACAACAATAATAATAAATCGATTACGATATATTTTTTACTGTCTCATAAAAAAAATAAAAATATATATCTCTTTATACATTCACCCCAACTCTAATTTAAAAAACCCCTCACTTAACCTGTTCATCAAATAAAATCCTTAATTAGCTTTTTTAGTCTTTTATCTTTAGATTGCTTAAACAACAATTTTTTTTTTTCTTTTCCTTTTTAAAAGTTGATGTCACCTAAACATGTGTGATTCTATATATATTAGCCCGCTTGGTAATGAAATAAGACAGAACTAGTTATTCCAGAGATAAGTATAAAATACGGAACTAGTGTAAAAAAGCGTTTGGGATGGCTTCAGGAATAAGAGATTTTGTATTTGGTATGAGAATAATGAATAAGAGGAATAAAGAGTTTTAATTAGGATAAATTACTTTTTTACCCTCAAACTTTATTATGTAATAATGAGATGAGAGATGGTGCCTGGTAGACGTGGAGGGTATTTAAGGAAAATATAAGAGAGTAGTTGGGAAGAGTGAGAACAATAATTCTTACTTATTCTAGTTGTGTCAGAATAAACTATACAAATTGATTTCTGATGCATTTGAAAGAATAAGAGGGATATCCCTCTTATTTTCGATTCTATACCGAATCCAAACGGATGTGCTTTCCATATCATCATGTGTGATTGTATAGAGACTGATATTGGTGTGTTTTCCATATAATTAATTTTTGTAATGTTGTGGTTGTGCTCATGAGGTGTCTCTCTCTTAAATTACCAACCAAAATTAAAAATAATTTCAATTATTTTTAGTAAATTATATTAAAATAATTAATAGCTAATAGCTAATAATAGTGTCATGAGATATGATAATATTTTTGACTTAACCAACAGAAACATGATAATATTTTTTAATTTTTTTAAAAATTATTTAAAGTTAATCCGTGCACGGAATGATTTGCCGATGAATAATAAATAACAAAACAACAAAAATTAAATTTAGGGACCTATTAAAAAATAGCGAATGGTCGAGGGAAAATTTTGTAAATTTCAATTTCTAATTAAATTTTAAAATTAAAAACACAAACTACCACGACACTTACTCGTGTATTCACCTATGGATGTTGATGATGCAGTGGATGATGTTAATTGTTTGCTCATTGCAAATTAAGAAAAAAATAATAATAAAGTAAAAAAAAACCTGCTCCTCAATTTGCTAAAAGGCAGGGAATGAATCTAGCTAAAAAATTCTGCTTGTTTTCAACATATTTATTAATAAAAATAAACAAGTAATGCTCGAACTGACTCACAAACTGTAAATTAAATTATCAGTCCTATTGCCACTATTGAAAAGTTGAAAAAGTATTAAAATTTAAAATTTTAATTAAATAATTAAAATTTATAAAATACAAGCCTTTTAACATTTAGATTGACCTATAATATATATATATATATATATATATATATATATATATATATATATATATTATATATATATTAAAGTATAGGGGCTTAATTTATATAAAATTTAATTACTATGTTTTTAAAATTACCAAACAATTAGCGCTCGTACTATCCTCATCTTTCTGACTAATTTTAATCTTTTATATTATTTTATTTTATTAATTATCTACTATTTTTTTTTTCTAGGATCAAAAATTTATCGGTATGATGATTTTCAAAAATATAAAAGCTCATATATATATATATAATATATATATATATATATATATATATATATATATATATATATAGTCCGACTAGAATACTATCGATAGCACACAAACAATTGGTGCTATCAAGTTTTTAGCCGTTGGATGAAAAGACATGCGGTCGGGATTATAGTGGTCCCCTAAAATTTTTACTATTCAACCAACCACCTAGTAAACCCTAGGGGACCACTATAATCTCAACCGCATATTTTTTCATCTAACGGCTAAAAATTTGATAGCACCAATGACTTGGTGCTATCGATAGTATTCTAGCCTAATTCTATATATATATATATAATTTGTATTGAAATTTATGTTTTTATAAAGTCTAACTAAAAAGAGAGAAAGATAAAATAAAAAGCACAAATTTCAATACAAATTTAATAATAAAAAATTTAAAAGTATGAATTTGTTTGTACTTTTAAAAATATCTAAGCTCTATTCTTTCTTTCTCTTTTTCTCTCTCTCTCTTTATATATATATAAAATTAGATTTTTATGCTTTTAAAATTATAAGTCATTGATACTTATAAAATTTTAATATTTGATTGAAAAAATGTATGATTAGAATGATAATGAATTTTTTGGATTAAGTGAGTGGTTGATAAAAAAAAATGATTTAAGGAATGAAATTAGTTAAAAAGAATAAATTTAACAGTTAAAAAACTATTGCTTGGTACCTATATAAGGAATTAGGCAGAAATACTATCGATAGCACTAAGCCATTAATGCTATCAAATTTTTAGCCTTTAGATTAAAAGATGTGTGGTTAAGATGATAGTGGTCGCCTAAAATTTACTAGGTGGTTGATTGAATAGTAAAAATCTTAAGGGACCATTATAATTTCAACCGTATATATTTTCATCCAACGGTTGAAAACTTGATAGCACAAATTGCTTGATACTATCAATAGTATTCTAGCCGGACTCCTTATATATATACCTTGTTGACGCGGGCGAGGACGTCGCTGTCGCCGCTGCCGCCGAAGGCGTCGACGACTTGGCCGAAGATGAGAGTCATGAGCGGCTGCGAGACGCCGTTGGCCACCGCCGCCGCCGTCCCCAACGCTATCAGCAGGCTGTCTGTCGTGTCCGCGAACGCCAGCAGCCGGTGCAACGCCACCTTCTTCACCTCCTCCTTCTCCTTCTCCTTCTCCTTCTTCTCCTCCCCATTCTCTCTCTCTCCTCTCCCCTCCATCTCCCCCCTCTCTCTCTCTCTCTCTCTCTCTCTCTCTCTCTCTCTCTCTCTCTCTCTAAGCTCCTCTTCTTGGATATTTCGGAGGCTATTTATGAGAATTTGTAGGGAGGAGGAGGAGGAGAATATGAGAACGTGGCCATTTCAATTAAAATACATCTGTGTGTTCATTTGTGGGGGAAGAGAGAGAGAGAGAGAGAGAGAGAGAGAGAGAGAGAGAGAGAGAGAGAGAGAGAGGGGGAAGAGAGAGAGAGAGAGAGAGAGAGGGGGAAGAGAGAGAGAGAGAGAGAGATAGAGGAGTGGGAGACAAGTACGTCGACCGGTACGAATAATTAAAAAATTTATCTTTTCCTAATTCCGAATTCGTACGAAATTAAATATTTAAAATTTTATTCAAACTCAAATTTAAATTCGAACGATGCGAATTTATACTGCTATTTAAAATATTAATTTTGTAATTTTTTTTTAAATTATTATTTTAAAAATATTTGAAATAGATAGGAATTCGCATTATGTATAAAAATTAATATAATAATAATAACTAACTAACAAAAAAAAAAAAAAACAAGTAAATAATGAATGAATGAATATAAAAATTAAATTTCAAGTTGGCTACTAAAATTAAGTTCGAGTCGAAAACAAGCTGAATTATTTTAACTCATTTTCTATTCGAGCCGAGCGCGAAGTATTTTCCGCCCGGCTCATTTAACATATTGTATATTAATTATTTTATTTTATATATATATATATATATATATATATATATATATATATATATATATATATATATATATATATATATATATAAAAGTAGAGCTTATATATTTTTAAAAGTATAAATATATTTATATTTGTGAATTTTTTTATTATTGAATGAATATTGGAATTTGTGTTTTTATTTTATCTTTTTTTTTTAGTTAACTTTATAAAAATATAAATCTCAATACAAATTTAATAGTAAAATATTTACAAATATAAATGAGCTTATACTTTTAAAAATATATAAATTTTATTATATATATACATAATTTCATAAAGTGGAAAAGGAAATAAGTGTAGAGGGGCTGTAACGATCCGGCCCAATAACAATAATAACTCGTTGGGCCTCAACCACAGCCTAAAGTCTTATATAAACCCAATCACAATTCCATCCACATTCGATGTAGGACTATTGGGGGCGTCACAGACTCCTCCCGTTTAGGCCTGACGTCCTCGTCAGCCCAAACACACACACAGACTCCTCCCGTTTAGGCCTGACGGCTGAGGCCTGACAAACACACACACAGACTCCTCCCGCCCAAACACACACACAGACTCCTCCCGTTTAGGCCTGACGTCCTCGTCAGTCCAAACACACACAGCAGCCTAAGATCACCAGGCAATGTGAGACTCGTCTCGCTAGCCCTGTCATCTAGATCCAGACTCAGCCGAGACTGGTTATTGACTCTGATACCATATGTAACGATCCGGCCCAATAGCAATAATAACTCGTTGGGCCTCAACCACAGCCCAAAATGCTTAAACTCCGTTATTATTACTAGTGTCCATGTCTTATATAAACCTAATCACAATTCCATCCACATCCGATATAGGACTATTGGGGACGTCACAGAGGCAAAATTGGAATTTCATAACTTCACATGGGTTAAGTTTAGGGCTCTCTTCATGTCCAAGTTATAATAACAAAAATACTATTTCTTGGATCTCTTTTGAATAGTAATGATTAAGCTACTCATCTCACTGCCAAATTATTATAATAATATTTTATTTTGGTCAAAGATACCTGTACATGGAAGACATGTGAACCTTGCTTAGCCAGAAAACTTAATTTAAATTTTTATTTTTGGATTGGTGGGGGGAGTTAAAGAATAAAGGGCAAATTTGTTTTCACTTTTTATTATTTTTTCAAGTACTTAAATTTTAAAAAAGGAATTTTTTTAATAAGTAACTTTCAAAATTTGTATTTTTAAAAATAATTTTATAAAATTTATATTTACAAAAATAATCCTATGGGTGTCCACGTGGGCGGAAATACGAAAATTCAATTCCCGTATTTAAACACGAAAATTGAATTCCCATATTTCCATGGAAAGAAATTTTGAATACAAATTCAAATTCAAATATAAATTATAAATTTAATTTTAGGATTTAAATACAAATTCAAATATCAAAATCAAATTTCAATTTCAATTTTAAAGTCAAAATTCAAATTTTGAATTTCAATTCAAATTTCTAATTAAGTTTTAAAATTGTATCTTTAAATTCAAATTTATAATTTTAATTTTAAATTGTTAATTTAAAATTAAAATTTTAATTTTAACTCAATCCGCTGGATTAATCGCCGTCTTTAGAAAGATAATAGACGATTCGTGGCTTTCGTACAAAATTTAGAAGACGGTAAATCGTTTACCGTCTTCAAAAAAAAAATGATGAACGATTCAGATGAAAACACGGGAATTGAACTCCGTCGCCCAGTCGTCAGTCATTCGCGTTCCAGATGGAAACACGAGAATTGAATTCCTGTATTTAAACACGAAAATTCAATTTTCGTATTCAACTTGTGATACGTCCCACTCCCCCGCCCACGTGGCGGCATACATGACGCACAGTTGGCATCCATAGATTCATTTTTGTAAATATAAACTTTATAAAATTATTTTTAAAAATATAATTTTTTAAAGGATCATTTTTTAAAAAAAAGTCCAAAAAAAAAAAATTATGTGTTTTAAAGCTTGATAAGATCACAGACAATCTGTGTATCTAGAAAAAGTGTGCCTAATTAATGAACAATTTGACAAATTTCAAAGCATTTATTTGCTTGACTTTGGAAGTATAGAAATTTCTTGATTTTTTTTCTTTTCCTTCTATTTTCTTTCACTTTCACATTTTAGACTCTTTCTTATACACTACATTTATTATTTAATAATTAATATTTTAAAAATATCTATACAAATTCTATTTGTCGATTTTTCCGTGCATACGTGGTGTGCTCTCACGTATTTGGCTGATGTAGTATTCTCTCGCGCATTGTGCGCTCCGAGCCTAGCGCCGAACCTCTCATTCTAATCCTAGCGTCGCACCTCTTTCTCTCTCTTGCTAAACCTAGCGCCCCTCTTTCTCTCTTACTAACTGTAGCGTCGTGTATATATAATTTGATACATATCATCATCTGCAACTGTTTATCTGTAAAAAATTAATATTTAAGTATCAGATTATTTTATGCTATATTTACACATCTTATACATCACTCCCAAATCAGTATTGTAAACTTTATTAATTTCTTATCATATCTTGTAATAGATTATTATGGTAAAAAGAATAATAAAATAGAGAGAGAGATTTATTTTTTACATAATAGTTAAAGACTAAATTATAAAAAATCTCTCTGTAATATTCGTTTTTTTATTTTGCCCCTCTGTCTTTTAAAAGATTATATTTTGCTCCCTCGTAATTACCGAATTGTTTTTAGAGGGCAATGGCGTTAACGGATGACGTAAATTGACGAAAATGCCCTTATCTTATATTGAAGAGAATGAATTTTAGTTTATTTTCTGCTATTTTTGAAGGATATTTTGGGTATATCAAATATATTTTTTAAAAAATTGACGGTTCACTCACGGAATGGTGACGGCGGGGGATAAATGCATATTTTGATAATTATGAAGGGTAAAATATAGGCTTTTAAAAGACACAGAGACAAAGTGAAAAAGTGAAATATTACAGAAAGATTTTCTATAATTTAACCATAGTTAAATGCAAATGTGATAAAGAATAAGGAACCAAATTGAATGGCTATTTTCAATTTAAATTACATGACTATTTCACAATGCATGAATACTTGTGATAATTTTTAGAAGCACACATTTTGTAATGTATAGTGTAGGCCCCTTCCTTTGGCTCAAAAACTAAAATTTGAAGGATAATTTTTAAAAGGCTAAATTACAAAAAATCTCTCTGTAATATTTCGTTTTTTTATTTTGCCACTCTGTCTTTTAAAAATCTATATTTTGCCCCCTCGTAATTATCGAAATATGCATTTACCCCCCACCGTCACCATTCCGTGAGTGAACCGTCAATTTTTAAAAAAATATTATTAGATATACCCAAAATACCCTTCAAAAATGACGAGAAATAAGCTAAAACTCATTCTCTGTCCAATATAAGGTAAGGGCATTTTCGTCAATTTACCACCTCCGTTAACGCCGTTGCCCCCTAAAGACAATTCGGTAATTACGAGGGGGCAAAATATAGGTTTTTAAAAGACATGAGGGCAAAGTGAAAAAGCAGGATATTACAGAAAGATTTTCTATAATTTACCTTTTAAAATTAATTTTATACAGTCTTCTGTAAACATATTAAATAATAGATATATTTTTATAAAGTTGAAGTTTTTATATTTCAAAAATCCTAACGGTTTCAAATATATTTCTACACTATAATAAAACTAAACTAGATCGACACTTTAAATATCTTCAAAATATAAAAAAAAAAATTGTTGATAAAAATATCGACACTTATTATAGTATTACTATATGTGTAGTTGTTAGAGTGCATAGCGATATATTACTACGATGTGTTCTAAAAATATATTCTTATAACTCAATTTTGAATATAGATGAAACTTGTACAAAATTATCTAAAAAATATATTTTTATAATTTAATTTTGTTGTAGTGAGTTACCGTTAGTGTGAATTAAAAAAATATAGTTAATCATATGTTAAATACTTAATCTTAATTAGTGAATGAGATAAATTTATTTTTTTATCTTCTGATATTATAATCCAATTAAGGCGGGCTCTAAGATCAAAATCCTAGCAATATGAACTCTTCATCCTTTTTCTCATCCTCTTTCTCTCCCTAATGCTAGTTTCGAATCTGTAACTAGGATGTCGCTGTGACACCCCAATAGTCCTACATCGGATGCGAATGTGGATGTGTTTGGATATATAAGAGGACATGGACACTAGTAATAATAACTGGGCTTATGCATTTTGGGCTGTGGTGTGGGCCCAACGAGTTATTATTGCTAGTGGGTCGGATCGTTACATTTGGTATCAGAGCCAATAACCAGGCGGAAGTGTGTGGCGAGTCTCGGCTGAGTCTGGGTCTAAATGACAGGACTAGCGAGACAAGGCGATGTGAGTCTGGGTCTAGATGACAGGACTAACGAGACAAGTCTCACATCGTCTGGTGATCTTGGGCTGCTGTGTGTGTGTTTGGGCTGACGAGGACGTCAGGCCTAAACGGAAAGAGTATGTGACACCCCAATAGTATGCGAATGTGGATGTGTTTGGGTATATAAGAGGAATGGACACTAGTAATAATAACTGAGCTTAACGGGGAGAGTATGTGACACCCCAATAGTCCCACATCGATGCGAATGTGGATGTGTTTGACATTTTGGGCGTAGTGTGGGCCCAACGAGTTATTATTGCTAATGGACCGAATCGTTATAGTCGCGATTCCTATTCATCCACGATGTGTGTTGCTACTCCTCCTCCGAGGATAACAAGATGAACCTAAAATTCGATTGTAGCAATTAATAAAAATTTTAGATCAAATTGATGTATTTTAAGTTGACATGCTATTAATTTTTTTTTTATGTATTTTTTTGATATCATAAAAAAATAAAGTATTGGAGGAGAAAAAAAAATATTGAAAAATAAAGCAGTTGGAGTTTAATAGAAAAAAAAAAAAAAAAATAGTGAGAGAAGATATAGAGAACAATGGTGATTTATGTTTTTTTTTTTTTTTTTTTTTTCTTTTATATAGAGGAAAGAAGATGACAGTTGAGGTTTTTTTTGGATGTTTTTTTTTTTTGTTTTGTTTTTTTTTTTTTTTTTTTCAAGAGACATATTTGTGAAGTCAAAATTGATATTTTATTTATATTTTGTTAAAAAATAAATAATAAACTAATGATAATAAATCAGAGGAACGTATATAGACAACTAAAGAATTTGAAAAAATAAATATGAAAACTTAAAATTTGAAGGAATATATCTGTTATTCGATATAATTAGAAGGAAATGTATAAAATTAACCTTAATTTTTATTGTTCTTGAGAACCGGAATATTCCGGTATAATCTAGACAATGGTAAATTTACATTTGTATGCATTCAGAAATATTTTAGAGAATATTCATAGTAGCATTTGGATAAAAAGCTTAAAACAATATCTAAATATATTTAAAAAATAAAATAATTAATTTATATAAGCTTATTTTTATATAAAATTATTTTATGTAATATTTATAATATAATTTTTACATAATAATTAAATTATATAATAGTTTATTTTATGTAACAATTATTTTATATAATTTATCCATATATATATATATATATATATCTATATATATATATATATATATATATATATATATATATATATATATATATATATATATATATATATATATATATATTGATAAGGGTTATTGCATACGGCTCCCTGTAACATATCGAATAGCAGATATCCCTACAAAGTTCATTTTCATATTTATCCCTTCAAAAGTCCAACGTTATTCATATATATCCCTGCCGTATATCTCTGTTAGAAAAATCTAGTTAACCATAAGTTAAATAATTAATCTTGGTTAGTTAGTAAGGTAAATTTTTCTTTTTACCCTTTCAGATATTTCTGCATTATTTTTTGGAGGGACATTTTTGAAAGGGCAAAACTGTCATTTCACATATAATCTGTTAAAAAATAAACAGTGAACTAACGATAATAAACCGGAGGGATATATATGAATAACGTTGGACTTTTGAAGGAATAAATATGAAAAGTTGAACTTTGTAGGAATATATATGCTATTCGATATGTTTACAGAGAGCCGTATGCAATTAACCCATGAATAAAATATAATAATAAAAATATTCTTATAAAATTATTCTTAGTTTTTCCATAAATAATATTTATGAGGTTGTTTGCCTAATTCCACCGCCGTTTCGTTACAAATGGAGAGATCTCTTTTCTTGTTCCAAAATACTTTTCGTACCAAAAGAAACCTCTAGAAGAAAACGAAAGGAGGGGAGGCAAGAAATTATGTTAGGTAATGTTTGGTTCGGGGATTATAAGTTTGAGGATAAATTTTTTTATTTCTAGGATATATAGTTTGCTATTTCGGGATAGTCAGGGATAAAAGAAAAATAGTGTTTAGTTTGTAAAGCTGTTATTCTTAGGAATAGTTGAAATTGTGTTTGGTTCATTTCTTAGAATAAACGAGAATAGTAAAAAATAAAAATAATTATAATTTTAAAATAATAATATTTTATCTAATTAATTAATATAAAATCTTAATTAAATAATAATTAATATTTGTATAAATTAAAATTTATATTTTAGTAAATAATACTGTTCAATTTTTTAAAAATTAAAGTTAAAAAAAATAAAATTTGTATAAATTTTAAAATTTTAAAATTTGTATAAATTTTAAAATTTATTAAATTTATAAATTTATTAAAAATTAAAGTTACAAATTTAAAAAGTTATAAAATTTAAAATTTCTCTAAATTTTAAATTTTAAATTTTAATTATCTCAAAAAATCTTTAAAAGATTATGCAAAAATTTAATTTTTAAATTTTTATAAATTAAAAAATTTCTATAAAAAAATTAAACATTTATATATACAAAATTTGTATAAATTTTAAAATTTTAAAATTTAAAATTTTTAAATTTATAAAAAATTAAAGTTAAAAATTTTAAAATATATAAAATAAAAAAATTTAAATATAAAATTTTATAAATTTTATAAATTTTAATTTAAATTTAAAAAAAAAAAATGGAAATAAGGTTGTTTTCGGGTGGGAACAATCTTATTCCCACAAATGGGGGGACATGTTATCCCCTCCTTAACGGGCTATTCCCGAATAGCCCGTTAAGGGAGGGATAACAAATCCCTTCCTTTTTTTTTTTGTGTGTGTGTTTGGGGGATAAATGGGGGATAAAGGAGTTATCCCTCCTTTATCCCCCAACCAAACATAGCCTTAGAATTCAGTAGGATTAATTGCATACGGCTCTCTAAATATATCGAAAAGCAGATATATTCATATAAAGTTTAACTTTTCATATTTATTTCTTTAAAAATCCAACGTTATTCATATATATCCCTACCGTCTATCTCTGTTTGAAAAATCTAGTTAACCATAGTTAAATATTTAATCTTAGTTAGTTAGTGAGGTAAATTTATCTTTTTATCCTTTTATATATTTTTGTATTATTTTAACAGTTAAGATTTTTGAAAAGATATTTTTGAAAGAGCAAAATTGTCATTTCACATATAGTCTGTTAAAAAATAAATAATGAACTAACGGTAATAAACCGGAGGAATATATATAAATAACTTAGGTCTTTTGAAGGTTTAAATATAAAAAGTTGAACTTTGTAGGGATATATATCTACTATTTGATATGTTTACGGGAAGTCGTATGTAATTAACCCAATTTAGTAATACAAACAAAATCTAGTATAAAAGTCTTAATATTCAGGAAAAAATACAGAAACTTCTTTTATATATATATTTTTTGTGATTTTTAAAAACTTATATTTTACCTATTTAAAATTTTATAAATATTTTTAGAAGTTTACAATACTAACGGAGAGCACAAAATGACTAAATTAATTATATTTACTTGTTCGATAAGAAAAAAACTTAATTAATATATTTATGTTATTATTTTAAGTTTTTTTTGATATAAATTATAAGAAATGAACGGAATTATGACGAAACTCTTACGAAAGAGATTAAATGTATCAATTTAAAATTTTACAGAGGTACGTTGCTTTTTAAAGATCAGAAAAATAAAATAAAATAAAATAATGGATTTTTTTTTTATATATATTTTAGCCAAATATCTAAGCTCAAATTATTAATACTAATGTGGAATTATTGGAATTATTATTTTATGTGAAATTATTGAATTTTTTTTTTTTTTTGGTAAAAACATATATCATCTTTGTGGATCCGATTGTTTAATCTTTAAAAATTTTAATTTTAGTAGCGAATTTTTAATTTATTTGATTTCAACTAATTAATGATTATTTAACTGTAAATTTTAAATGCGTTGTTTAATTTTACAGATTTAATTTGTATATTTTATATAATATTTATAACTATAATTTTATTGTAATAAATAATTTACTTAAATTTTATATTTCATGAGTCATCAAATTATTTAAATTAAATAAATTTAAAAAATAGGTATTATAATCAAATTTTAAAAAATTTACGAGCGGATTCAAAATGATGAGAACTTCAAAAAAAAAGTTTTATATATTTTAATTTTTTTTTTCAAAAATAAAAAAAGTGCCAGCACCAAGGTGTTTGTGGTTTTTTATTTTTATTTTTTAAAAAATAATTATAATTTATTTTTTATTGCGTCACCATCGTTGTTGCTTGCTGTTCTCTCTCTCTACTTTTTTCCAAGCTCACGGGATATTGCGAGTCAAACCTTTCTACGCTAAATTACAAAAAACCCCTTATACTTTACTCCTTGTATTACAAATTACATGCCAATTATTTTTTGTACTCTACCACTGATTCAAATAGTTCTAAAATTTTTGAGTAGTTGTTAAGTTTAAATGTATAATCTTATAAAAATAAGTTTACAGATTAAGTTAGTTATAATAGATTCAAATTTATTCAGTAAATTATGAATTAATTAATATAAAATAATATAGATGTATTTTTTATTTTTTTAATCTATTTTTTGAAATGCGAATTGGACCCACTAACAATAATAACTCGTTAACTTAAATTCAGTTATTATTACTAATATTCATGTATTTTATATATTTAATCACAACTCTATTTCTATACAGTTCAAAATACACACACAACTCAAGATTACAAGATAATATGAGATTCGTCTCGCTAGTCCTGTCATTTAGATCCAGATTCAGCCGAGATTTGTCACACTTTCGGCTTGTGATTGGTTCTGATACCAAATGTATAACGATCCGGCCCACTATCCGATGTGAAACTAATAAAATTTTATAGTAAAGTGAAGGAAGATAATTTTACAGAGACATGTTCTAAATTTCAAGAGATTTTTTTGTAATGTGGGTCTCTGTAACGATCCGGTTCACTAGTAATAATAATTCGTTACATCCACACTTATTATTACTAGTATCCATGTCTCTTATAAACCTAATCACAATTCCAATTCCATCCACATCCGATGAAGGTCAGGCTCAGCCGAGATTCATCACACATTTCTGATACCAAATGTAATCATCCGACCCACCAGCAATAATAATTCGTTCGGCTCAAACCACAACAAAAAATACTTAAGCCCAGTTATTATTACTAGTGCCCATATCTTATATATATATCCAAACACATTCAGACTCCCATCCGATACGGGACTATTAGAGTGTTAGAGACCCACACTTAATTAATGACTAATACTATCTGGACATTCTATTTGGAATGTACGATATATATCCAATCCATTACTTCGAAATAAAAAATAGAATTTATTTTATTTTAAAATAAATAAGATATAAAATATATATATATATATATATTTTTAAGAGGGTACGAGGGACATTTTTCTTAATTAAATGCTGCATGTAAAGTGATTGATACAACTATCGACTATTTTGGCTCTTGTGCATTTAACACAGATAACAGACTGCACACAAAATATTCTGACGCCTTAACATGTCGCATTCAAAATATTAAAATTATTGACTGACAGCTTAAATTTTTGCAACTACTTGATTTGATTGATTTTTAAGTTTAAACACCAGTAATAAAAATATTCTGAAATTATTAAAATATTTTTTTTAATATTCAATTCCATAAGTAAAAAAATGAAGATATTTAATTTTCTTAATTAATAAAATTATTTTAATTCTGTAGAAATAAATAAAATATATTTAAAATTTTGAAGGTTATATTGAATATTATTCAAAATAACAAAAAAATAAAGAGAATATTGCAAAGTATATATATGAGACAAAATGCAACTGTTGTGAATTTTTTTTTTTTTTTTTTTTATTTGGGTTTTTTTTTTTGGATAAGGTTTGACTACAAGCTAATTTGGTAATGCTATTGCTTTGGCTTTGTGTCCTTGGAGGGTAATTTTCAAAGCTATGATATTACTTAATTATCTTTTTCATAAATGTGTAAATAAATCTCTAAATTAGTAAAATTGCACAATATTTTTAAGTCTTTTCTAATTTAGTTTACTTTACATCGCGTGATTTCAAAAATTATACTTAACTATCAAATGATTTCTTATCTTTATCCAAAAAAATTTTATTTTATCAAATAATTATACTTATTTTCATTTCTGTCATTTTTTAGGCCACGGAATGATAAAATAAATGTTAAATTACAGAAAATCTTCCTGTAATATTTTATTTTTTCACTTTGCCCTCCTGTCTTTTAAAAGCTTAAATTTTGCCCACTCGTAATTACCGAATTATCTTTAGGGGGCAACGGCGTTAACGGATGAGGTAAATTGACGAAAATGCCCTTACCTTATATTGGAGAGAGAATGGATTTTAACTTATTTTCCGTCATTTTTTAAGGGTATTTTGAATATATCTAATAATATTTTTTGAAAAATTGACGGTTCACTCACGGAATGGTGACGGCAGGGTAAATGCATATTTCGGTAATTATAAGGGGGCAAAATATAGGCTTTTAAAAGACAGGGGGACAAAATAAAAAAAGCGAAATATTACAGAGAGATTTTTTGTAATTTAGCCTAAAATAAAATTGAGCTGAATCACAGCATAGTTAAGTATAGTTAATTTTCTGAACCACAAAATAATAAAGTAAAAATAAGCTGAACCACAAAAAAACAAGCGATAATGCTCAACACACGTACCAAAACTAAGTTTCGATAATTGTTTTCGTTTTCAGATTAAGCCAACTTGATCTTCTCCTATTTCTTTAAAAAAGTAATCTTAATTGTTGATTTAATGGTTATGATGAAAAGGATAGAGCCAAATTAGCCATCTTAAGTAAAATGTGACAGCATTTGGCTTGCTGAAAAGTATATATATTTGCAAGTTTACATGATGTAACATTATAAAGTTTGAAAGAATAATTATGCAATACTTAAACTTTACAGTGACTATTCTCAAAAAAAATAAATAACACACTTTATTTATAGGAATATACTTTTCATTGTTACCTTAGGTAGCGTTTGGAAGCGGGATATATCGGAATGAGATATACCAGGTATAGGAATATAGTAAGGGATATACCTAGGATATACCTAAATTGTGTTTGGTTGGGAATGAGGGATAAACCTGGTTTAAACCTGGTATAAGAAAATAGGTGTTTGGATTGGGGATTGAAAAAAAGGTGTATAAAGTTGACTTTTTGGTTTAATGACGATGTGACCTTTTGTTTTATGTATATTATAAATTTGATAATTAAAGAATGTATTAGAATATTTTAAGTAGGAGTAAAAATTTTAATTTTTAAATTTATATAAATTTTATAAAAATTATAAAAAAATTATATAAATTTTACAATTTTAAAATTAATATTATTTTTTAAAATTATAAATTTATAAATATATATAATATAATTAAATATAAATATATTTATAATTTTAATAAAATATAATATATATAAATTTATAAAAATATAAAAAATTAATTTTAAATAATTTATAAATTTATAATTTAAATATTTTTAAAATTTAAATATTCTAATTAAAAAAATTAAGTAAAATTTAAATATTCTAATTAAAATTTAATATTTTATGTAGGAGTAAAAATTTTAATTTATAAATGTATATAAATTTAAAAAAATTATAAAAATATTGTATAAATTTTAAAATTAATAATTTTTAAAAATAAAATAAAATTTTTAGATTTATTAAAATATAAAATTAAAAAAATTTAAAATTTATAAAATTTAAAATTTAAATATTTAAAATTTAAATATAAAATTTAAATATTTTTTATAATTAAAAATTTTTTAAAAAAAAAAAAAAATTCTGAAGCTAAAAGAAAAAAAAAAAAAAAAAAAAAAAAAAAAAAAAAAAAAAAAAGGAAAAGTCCCTTCCCAAGGCACTGCCTTGGGAAGGGACCGAGAGAGAGAGAGAGAGAGAGAGAGAGAGAGAGGGGGAGAGGGAGGAGAGAGGAGTTGGATATACCTGGTGAGGGAGGGTTGGGGTGGGATATCCCCGGTGGGTTTGGGGGATATCCCCGTTTGGCTGGGATATCCCCAAACGGGGATATCCCCAAACCGTTTGGGTATAAAGGGGGGATATCCCCCCTTTATACCGTTCCCAAACGGTGCCTTAAAGATGCCTCATTTGGTACCTATCTTGTTATCATTCCCTTTCTAACAAAAATTTAATGGTGACAGTCCACAAGGTGAGATTAGGATTCGGGGCGGATTTTTAAAACCCCGAACCCGACTACCAATGTGACACCTCCGAAATTTAGATTAGTCCTATATATAAATGATATAATAGGACTAAATCTCTTAATCCGGCTATAGTATTTTGGATGGTAGCAAGATCCAAGAGGTTATGAGAGTTAAGCGTGCTAGAGTTAGAGTAGTTCTAAGATGGGTGACCTCCTGGGAAGTGGGGCGTCACAGTTGTTATCAGAGCCATTCACCAGCCGGAAATGTGAGATGAGTCTCGGCTGCTGAGCCAGGGTAGCGGGTAGAGCGAGGCTCCCCGGCTAATCACCGTTGTGAGTGGAGTGCAGCTACTCACAAGGTCGTCTAAGGCTAGCGAGACGAGTCTTACATCACCTGGTGCTTGTGAGTGTGTTTGAGCCTGACGTCCACGTCAGGGCTTAAAGGGGGGAAGAATGTGACACCTCCGGAATTTGGATTAGTCCTATATATAAATGATATAATATGACTAAATCTCTTAACCCGGATATAGCATTTTGGATAGTAACAAGATCCAAAAGGTTATGAGAGTTAAGCGTGCCAGAGCTAGAGTAGTTTTAGGATGGGTGACCCCCTGGAAAGTGGGGCGTCACAACCAAACCCGACTACCAAATCCGAATCTGAATCTAAGAATCCAATCAAAAATTCAAAATCCGAATCCGAATTCAAACCTAAAAGTTCAAATCCGAAATAATTATTATTTTTTTCTTTATAATATTTCAAAATATATTATATTAAATTTAAATTTTTAAAATATAAATTTAAATATAATATCAAATATTTATATACACATATACTAGATAACGTAAAATCAATTCGGATTCGGGTCGGGTGACCCCTGGAAAGTGGGGCGTCACAACCAAACCCGACTATATACCAAAAATCCGAATCTGAATCTAAGAATCCGACCAAAAATTCAAAATCCGAATCCGAATTCGAACCCGAAAGTTCAAATCCGAAATAATAATTATTTTTTTTCTTTACAATATTTCAAAATATATTATATTATATTTAAATTTTTAAAATATAAATTTAAATATAATATCAAATATTTATATACACATATACTAGATAACGTAAAATCAATTCGGATTCGGGTCGAGTTCCAGTTCGAATCGGGTATAATCAAAATCTATATCCAAATTCAAATCCGTCGGATCTTCATTTTTTATATTCATATCCAAATCCATATCCATTTAATATCGGATAAATTCATTTCGTTCGGATTCGAATTCGGATAAAATTTCAAATATAATTTCAAAACTGTAAAACAAGCACAATAAATGATCTTACGTTAGAGACCCTTCTACCAAATTTTTATAACTAGTTGGGAAACGTATATACAAAGTTTAAAATTTATATGATATAATATTTTAAAGTTTAAAAGAATAATTATGTAATATTTAAACTTTGCAATGATTGTTCTCTAAAAAAAGACAAAACAAAACTTTATAGTTATTTTTTGTTTTTTTGTTTTTTTTGTTTTTGTTTAGGAAGGCTACATAAATTGACTGTTAAATTTTGAACCCATCTTATTTTTATTTCTATATTTGCAAAAAATATTTTAATAAAAATAATTTTTAACATAAAGTCATCTCATCTCAGTCCTTTTGGAAAGTATTTTTAAAAAATATTCTTTCATTTTAAAAAGAGAGTTTACATAAAAGCATTGTAGACAAAAAAAAAAAAAAAAAAAAACTCTGTGCATATGGTGAATCTGTGCACGTCCTAGGTAAGGTTGGTTCAAAAGGTTTTTTTAAAAAAAATATACACTTTCGCAAACTTTGTTTTCAAAATAATTTTTTTTTTTTATCAAAAATACTTTTCAAAAATGGCGCGAGGCGTGACATTGTTTGTAATATTCGTAAAATTTAAATCTTGAAATTTGAATTTAAATTATATTTTCAGAAATTTTTATAATTTGGATATTCAAATTTCAGAAGTATTCGCGAAGAAGTGGCTAGAGTAACCTAACGAGGTCCAAGATCAACGAAGTAAAATCGCCACTTAATCGGTCTCGTCGAGCTGAACGATGTGGTGTTGTCCATTTTCATATTCGGCGAGCCGAAAACATCATAAAACGTGCAAGAGAATAGTGTTCTCTGAAGAATAGACTTATGCGACTCAACAAGACCTAATCGCGATGAAATAAAATCACAACTTGATAAGTCTTGTCGAGCTAAACGTCGTGGCAACGTCCGTTTTTATGTTCGGCAACCCGATAGCCTAAAAAAATGTGAAAATAGTGAATTTATAGTATATTTTTGCAGTAAAGCGTATATTTTATGTGTTAAGTGGATTGAAACTTCTTAGGGAGGGGCTTCCTAGCATATTGCATCTACAGTGAGGGACCCATCTTTAAATTAGAAGTTTTAGAGGACTTAATTGCATCTTTTACATGCTATTATAACTATGTCCCTAGGGTTTCCTCCCTAGCCACACCAAATCTTGCAATCGCAGCCACCTTCACACCTCTTCCCCTCCTCTGTGGTCATCCCCGAGCAGTGCCACTGCCGGCCGCCGCCTCCCCTTGCCAAAAAAGAGAAAAAAAGCCTTCTTTTCTTGTTGCTCTCGAGTTGGGAAGGAAAGGTGACCACCAAACCTCATCATCTTGCAACCCTGTTACCTTGGGGTCATCAACACCTTCTGAGGGTCTCACTTGAGAAGTGTCGCCGCCTGCTATGGCCGCGCGACGCTGGAAAAGCCCTGCACCATCTTTTTATTCTTCCCCAGGATAGAGGTGAGCCAACCCATCTTCTTTCTTGTTTCCTTGGCCTTGAAGGATCACCACCCTTATTCTCACTTCTCTGGGATCCCTCTAGTGCAACACCATCGTCGGAGGAGGCCACAAAGCTGCAGGTAGCAAGCGACCCCGCCAGAACCCTAGATCTGGCCGGATCTCTGCACGTGCTACCGTTGGAACTTTTGCGGGAAACTAACTTGCTAGGCTTCTTCTGCTGGATCTCTAGAAGCCCTCAACCAAGTCCCAAGACCCCTGGTTCGATCTAGCGGCCGCAAGAAGAAACCCAAGATCGGGGTTCTTGTTCTTGGCCGAGCTCCGCCGCCAACTGCCACCGTCGCTTTCCGCCACCGGCTAAACCCCAGCTAGCTCCATCTCGACCAAAGCAAGCTTCCTGTGCCCCTTGCATGGGCCTAAGACCTACTGCCTAGATCCCTCTCCGTCTGGGTTTTTGGTCTTGACCGCAAGCTCCTCTCTGGCCATCCGCCGCCACCAACTGCTGGCGCCGGATTCTGTGAGTTTGTTCCAACCCAAGCTCTTAGAGACCTAGTCTTGGCCGAGATTGCTCCGAGCACTATTCCGGCAATTCCTCGGCTACATCAAGGTGAGCCCGTGAACCTCCTTGGTCCCATTAGCATGATGCTCACCTCAGTTAGCATCAAGAATGGGTTTTGAGGCATAAAGTTGATTAGAGCTCTTTGTGACTTTTGTAGGTTGACCCGTTGACCTTCTTGGACTTCGGGCCACCCTCGGACAGTTAGCATGGGTCTCAGCGCGTCGAGGCCCATCTGCTAGAACCCTCAAATCAATTTGAAAGTCTTCGGATTAAGGTAACGAGCCAAAACACATTAATTTTAGTGTTATTATGCAATTTCTAGATTTGTTAGGGTTCTAGATGTAATTGTGACCACATGGGCTACCTCGGGAAGTGTACACATGATCTATGAACTTTTCGTTCAAGGTCCGATAGCTTTCGTTAAGCGGAATTTGATTTATAAGTCATAATCGGCGAAATCGCTAGTTTATCGTGGTTTCGACGCAAAACGCGTGATCTGAGTGAATCAGTGGATCACTTATGATTGCCAAGTGTCTCTGGCTATTCCCCACGCTGTTCTGGCTGGTCCAATGATTTTTGTTTCGCGTTGGTGATTTCTGGAGCTGAAGTCGGCTTTTCCGGATGCATTTTCGGTAATTATGGCACCAATTGAGTCTATGGTTGCACAGAGTTAGCTGTTCCTGCCCGGACATCCTAAATGAAGTGTTTCGAGGTAGCATGCAAAGTTTAATTAAGTTCGGTAGCATGTAGGCACTAATCGGACCATTAGTGGTCAATCAGCAGGTTTTCGAAAATTTCGACGGATCCCGAGACTTAAGGAAAGTCCACCGTATAGTTGTTTTATACACTGTGAGTACAAGGGATAGGTATGTGTGAGTTTATTACAGATCCGTGCTTTTGATTTAGGCTTGAGCAGTCAAGAGCCTATTCAAAAGTTGAGCAACGAATTCTAGTACCTCTTACACTAAGGTGGGTACTTCGATCCGGGCATTAGCATAGTATCACCTCACTAGGAATCGTACTCGGTCGAACCCCTGTGATCTTGCTAGCCCTGATCCTATGCTTTGAGTTATATTGCCATTCTTTTTAGTATATCTAACTGCTTATACTTTGACTTATACCATGCTTAATTGATCATTAGTTAGCTCTGCTTCTGTTTAGATATTTCAACATCTCCCTATACTTATACTATATGTTACAGTAGAAGATCAGTTATTGTTATATAAGATGAGATGATTTCACAGTTGATTGGCATCTCGTGTGGGAGTTCCCAGCTTAGTGCCGATTATTCGGTCTTTAGACCGTGAGCTTGAGCATCAGTATTATGATCGCCACGGCACCAATTGTATTTCGCATACACCAGCGGACAGGCCCCCGCACTGGTGTTCTTTACCGGTAGAGTGGTTGAGTGTGACCCATGAGCCCCAGATCGTAATGAGTGGTACAGGGTTATGTCAGCCAGATCGGTGCCAAATAGTGGCATTAGTCTGAGTCCTCGTGACCAATAGTGACATTGATTGGGTATTTGGTTTCTAATATTGATGCATAGTTTTCACTATTATGATTCCGTCATATATTGTTGCTATCTATTTCGAATATGCTCTAGCACATGTATTTTAGTACTCTATTATATTCAGCATTGTGATTATTATACCTGTCAGTTATCTATTTTCATATCTGCCTACTGATTTACTTATCTGTCAATTATTGTATACCAGTAGGTACGACTTGCTGTTCTCCGGCTCGTTCTACCCACTGGAATACATTTAGTTATATCTCACATCCTTTGATGACCTATTTTTTTGGTCCGTTGGGTGCTGAGATGTCGGGACGATGTGGTGAGACATTTATTTATGATCATAGTTAAATATTTTATTTGTGGATTGGATCTAGTTGTGAATGTTGGTTTTATCATGGTGTTTATTTACCGTTTATTTAAATCGTTTAGCAGATTATTATTTATGTTGTTTATATAGTACTATGTAACAATCCGGCCGCCTAGCAATAACAACTTATTAGGCCTACACCACAGTCCAAAATGCTTAAGCCCAGTTATTATTATTAGTATTCATTGTCTCTTATAAATCCAATCATAATTTTTTCCCTATTGGGGTGTCACAAATTCTCCTGACTATGTGGGACTATTGGGGTGTTACAAACTCCCCCTGTTTAAGCCTTACGTCATCGTTAGCCCAAACACACACACAATCTAAAATCATCAAGCGATGTGAGACTTGTCTCGCTAGCACTGTCATCTAGACCCAGACTCAGTCGAGACTCGCCACACACTTCCGGCTAGTTATTGGCTCTGATACCAAATGTAACAACCCGGCCCACTAACAATAACAATTCGTTAGGCCCACACCACAGCCCAAAATGCTTAAGCCCAGTTATTATTATTAGTGTCTATTGTCTCTTATAAATCCAATCACAATTCCATTTCTATCCAATATGAGACTATTGGGGTGTCACATACTCTGATTGTGCATCATGTACATACCAATCGTGCGTGTATAGAAAAAACTCTGTTTGAGTGGACAATTTTTTTTATACACGTGGCGATCTACCCGCGTCCTGGGGATTTGTTTTCAACTCAAATTTATAAAAAAAAAATTATCACTTTTAAAATCTCGGGGCGTGATATTGTTGGTGTGAGTTGAGATTGATTGGTTATTTTATTGTATCGTGTAATACGCCGTGCAAATATAGAAAATACACCGTAAAAAGCAAAAAAGATCTCTTTAGATATTACTAGTGAGCTAAATATGTTGTAGATATGGGTTATAGTATAAGTGCAATACACTTCATATTTACAAATTCAACTAAATTTAAATATAAAATTTAAATTAAAATAAAATTTGAATATATGTATTTTGAATTTAATAGTTATCGATGGAATAAGACTATTTTTCACTTGATTTATTTTTTAAATTTTATTTGTTTCTCAATATGTTTTCGTAAATATTTTTTACATATTTCATAGCATACATAATTTTTTTTTTAATGTATACCCATAATTTAAAATTTTGAGGAACAAAATAAAACTTGAGTGAAAGTTGAGTGCAATTTACCAAAACATAATACATGTGAGAAATACCTCAAAAACAAAAATATTAATACTCAATAATAATACAAAGTTTATAATAAAAGAGTGCTCAACAATAATTACATAATTTTCCCTTTCCAAGCACTTTGGACACAAATCCCTCTAAGCAAAATATTGCGTAAATTTGTAAATAAAACGGGTGAGATCTTAAATAATGATGTTATGTCACCCTTATGACGTTGAGCAATGCTACCTCTACATCTATTTTTGGGTGTAGATCCTACACTCCACCTATCTAAGGGTAGAAACTTCTACATCCATCACTTCGAAATAATGGGTGAAATTCACCCCATCCTAGGATAAGTGGAGTGTACGATGTATACCCAAAAATGAATGTACACTTAGAATTTTCCTATGACGTTAGGTCGGAGATCTCACCTCATCCCGAGGACATGCGAAGCTCTACGAGTGAAGCGTAAACTCCGTCATTCAATCCCATCAGTGTTTCGTGCATTCCTTTTTCGACTATGATACCGTTCTTCAAAACCGCAATCATATCAGCTCCTTTTATCGTAGATAGCCTGTGCGCCACAACGACTGTCGTCCGGCCGACCATTACCCGATCCAACGCTTCTTGAACGACGCGCTCAGACTCCGCGTCCAGAGCGCTCGTTGCCTCGTCGAGCAGAAGCACTTTCGGGTCCTTCAGAATGGCCCGCGCGATGGCTATTCTTTGCTTCTGACCACCCGACAGTTGAGTACCTCTCTCTCCGACCGGCGTGTCGTATCCCTCAGGCAATCCCGATATGAATTGATGCGCGTTGGCTGCCTTAGCTACATTGACGATCTCTTCCTCGGAGGCCTCTCCCTCTTTTCCGTACACTATATTTGCGCGAATTGTATCGTTGAACAGCACGGGCTCTTGGCTCACGAGCCCCATCTGTTGCCTCAGCCAACTTACTCTGAGAGTCTCGATTTCGACCCCGTCGAACAAGATCTTACCCGAGTCAGGATCGTAGAACCTCTCTAGTAGCGAGATCGCCGTTGATTTTCCGCTACCGCTCTCTCCGACAAGTGCGACAGTCTATCAGACCAATAGCAAGCAAGAATTAGCCACATCGATCATCTCTATGCAACAATTTAATAACAATAACTAAAAGAGAAATGTACACACACATATATATCTATACAGTCCAACTAATATGCTGTTGATAGCACCAAGCACGTACTTTATGTTATCAAGTTTTCATTCGTTAAATCAATCCCTTTGATCATTTTCAACCCTTAGATCATACTATTCAACCAACCACCCACTAAACCCTAGGAGACCGCTATTGTTCTAACTGCATATTTTTTTATCCAAAGATTGAAAACTTAATAGCACCAAGTCATTGGTGCTATTAAGTTTTTAACCATTGAATTAAAAGATGTGTGGTTGAGATGATAGTGGGTCCCTTGGGTTTAATAGGTGGTTGGAAAAATAATAAAATCTAACGGGTGAAAATGATCAAAGGGGTTGATCTAAAGATAGAAAACTTGATAGCACCAATAATTTGGTACTATTAATAATATAGCAGCCGGACTATATATATATATATATATATAATTGAGCTTCTATGCTTTTAAAAGTACCAAATCATTGATACTTGTAGATTTTTAGCTCTTGGATGAAAAGATGTGTGGTTAGAATGATGGTGGGCCCCTTGGGTTAAGTGAGTGGTTGGTGAAATAGAATTATCTAAGGGATGAAATTAGTCAACGGGATAGATCTATCCGTAGAAAACTTACCGGCACTAATTGCTTGGTGCTTGTACAAGCATAGTAGCCGGACTCTCTCTCTCTCTCTCTCTCTCTCTCTCTCTCTCTCTCTCTCTATATATATCTATATCTCTATCTATATATATATAGAGATGAGAGAGAGAGAGAGAGAGAGAGAGAGAGAGAGTGCGGCTATGGTGCTTTTATAAGCATGGAGACGCCCGTACTTATAATTTGTTTTCGATGTTCGGACTTTCGAATCGACGATCGACTCCGTTAGACTTGATCTAGAGTATTTAAAGTATCTAGAAAATAAATTTTGCGATTTTTCAATATCATTTACCTAGTGATCGAAAGGGCTCAAAACTAACGGCTGAAAATAAAAATCTCACAAAATGTGATAATATGACACTAAAATTTTAGATCAAAGATATTGATCTTATTTTATATAGCATGAAGAATTTTCTATCAAAAGTTTACGTAATTTAGACATTTCTATACCGGTAAACTTGCAAACGGCTCACCACGACTATTAAAATTATTGATTTTGAGCCCCTTTGATCATTAGGCAAATGAAATCGAAAAATTGTGAAATTTATTTTCTATATACTTCAAATACTCTAGATCAAATCTAACGGAGCCGATCGTCAATTCGAAAGTCCCAACATCGAAAACAACTTATAAGAACGGGTGTCTTCGTGCTTATAATAGCACCCCAGCCTAACTATATATATATACATATATATATATAGAGAGAGAGAGAGAAAGAGAGAGAGAGAGAGAGAGAGAGAGAGAAGAGCTTATATGCTTTTAAAATCACAAGTCCATCCATACTTGTGAATTTTTTACCATTGAATTTATATTGGAATTTGTGTTTTTGGAAAGTCAACTAAAGAGAGAGAAAGATAAAGTAAAAAGCACAAATCCCAATACAAATTTAATGATAAAAAATTCACAAGCATGAATAAACTTGTGCTTTTAAAAGTATATAAACTCTACTCTCTCTCTCTCTCTCTCTCTCTCTCTCTCTCTCTCTCTCTCTATATATATATATATATATACACACGTATGTATGTATGTGTGTGTGTGTATGTGAATAGATGATTTTCCATGAATATATGTATAAAAATAAAAGCCTATGAGCATCAAATTAAGTGATGTATTAAAATGGCTACCTTTCCAGAGTGAATTGTCAAAGAGAAGTCAGTAAAAATTGGAATATTCGGACGGGATGGATACTTGAAGGTGACATTGCGAAATTCGATGTCTCCTTTAACATTTGCTAAGACCACACCCTCCTCGCTGCTCGAATCGACCTTGGAACTCCGATCAATGATTTCAAATATTGAAGCAGTCGACTCCTTGGCCTTGGTGGAATTTGCGCCTAACGCGCTCGACTGTGAGACTCCCGTAGTAGCCAGAACTAGTGCGAAGAAAACCTGCAAATCAACGGTACAAGCAAGAGCCTCAGTAGAAGTGTTGTTTTGTAAAGCAATAACATACAGCGGAGGCAAGAGCTTCAGCATGGCAAACTTTTTTGAATGAAAAAGCTGCTGCAGAAGCCAAGCCAGTCAAGATTGTAAAACATGTGAGTTCAAAGATGACACGTTGTGCTCTCACCCTGAAGACTTCTGAAAAAGAGGCCTTGCCATCATGCACAAATCTTCCTCCAACGTAGAAACAAAGCGCGTACGTCAGGTAGAGAGCAAAGAACGAGAACCCGAAGCCGAAGCCGCTTATAATCCCCAGTTGCACTCCTTGTTTCACCGGCGCTTCACATTTCTTGTTGTAGGTTTCTATCACTCTTTGCTCGGCAGAGAAAGATGCCACGGTTCGGATATTGCTCACGGCGTCGTTCGCCAATTGACTTGCTTCCTCATACATCACCTGCAATGGAATTTGAAAATCAAATTCTCTATTATTACTAGAAGACTTGAATTGTTGGTCTCAATTGCTGCAACTAATGTTTAAGTTTCAGTTATTGGTTTAGAAAGTCTTCAGAAGTTTCAAAGAGACAAAATCTGTTCTAGAGAAATCAAAATTGTCACAAAACACTTATTTCACACTATTTTGATTGATTATTAAATACAATAAGTGAGACAACAAAAGTTTCATAATAAACAATCGTAAGTAAGACAAAAGTTTCACACTGTTTTAATTGATTACTAAAAACAATAAGTAAGACAACAAAGTTTTCATAATAAACAATCGTAAGCTCTATAAGCAACTTTCGACCAATTTCTAATCTATTTTGTGAGAGTATTTCTAGGCATATCCTAGAAGATCTCCTCAAATATCGCTGATGAGTGATTCAATCGCAAATGAGAAAACTTTTCGTCATCAACAACACTTAATGGGATCTTCCAGGTTCCCCTTATTTTCTAAAACTAAACCCTTGTTTAAACCAATACTAACCAAAATGCTTCGGGTTGGATTGGTTTGGAACCTTTTAAAGTGTTGGATCGACAATTATCGAAGAAGCATAAGCATTTGAATTTAATAGTACCTTAGCATCTGCACTATACCCCTTCATAAACTTTATCTGTGCATAACCTTGGAGAGCCAGTAAAGGGATCACCACTGTGATAATAAGTGCTAGCCTCCAATTCGCGATCATTGCTACAATAAACCCCGTGAGAAGCATCGAAAGACATTGAACCATCAAAGCCAATGTATCCCCCACAAGTCGTCGAACATTCGCAGCATCAACCGATAGCCTCGCGCCAATTGCCCCACTAAAAGAAAAGAAGAACAAAAGAAGTTTTCAAGCATGGTGCAAAGACCTCAACAACATTCGAAAAGTAAAATGATTTTATTGTTATGCTTTAGTAGACCTGGAATTGCGAGGATCGTCGAACCAGTTGATTTCTTGGTGGACGATTCTTTGAAACGACATGGAACGAATGCGTTCGATGAGCTTCCCACCCGCCACTCCAAACAAGAAATACTCGATCGGTATCGCGAACAACATGATTATGCCCAACACAACATACATTAATGCCCAAAAGTTTGAATCCTTTCGTAGTTGATGTGGCGCTTCGTAGAATATCTTTATAGAGATCGACAGCAAAATACCAAATATCGGGAAGAGGACTCCGTGTATTGCTGCGGCTACCGATCCTAAGAGCAAAATCGGAATTTCCGGCTTGTTAAGAGAGATCAATCTTGTGATAGGAACTTCTTTTGGAGCCTCATCATCACCAGTAGCTTCTTTATCTTCTGTTTCATCCTGAGGTCCAACCTGAACTTCCATCGGGCCGGTTATGTTGAAAGGAATGGTGAAAGAATGCCTGCTGCTTTTGCCGATTGAGGAACCTCGACTTGCCGATCTTTTGAATGATATGCTCTTCTTCGATTTGCTCAGTGATTTCGACTCATGGCTCAAACTACGCATCACGGAGTCACCGACATGTTCTTCTGTTTCCTTGTGAGTTTCTTGCAAATGGATGAGTTGGGAGTAAGCGCCATCGGGGTACTTTATCAACTCGTCGTGAGAACCTACATTTTTCAACAATTTGCTTAGAATCTATTAACATACTTTCTAAAGTATGTAGTAAACGAAATAAATAACTAACTTTACGAACAAAATTGTTAAAATTGAAAGGAATCGAGTGTGCCCTCGAAAGGAAGTGATTATAATGAGCAAGATGAAAAAACCTTGTTCCACTATCTTTCCCTGATGCACAACAGAGATTGTATCCGCATTCCTCACGGTGCTTAAGCGATGAGCGACGACAATGGTCGTTCTCTCGAGCATGACCCTATTGAGCGCCTCTTGAACTATTCTCTCGGATTCCATGTCCAGTGCGCTTGTCGCTTCGTCAAGCAACAAAATCTTCGGGTCCTTCAAAATCGCCCTCGCAATCGCAATCCTTTGCTTCTGTCCCCCCGAAAGTTGCGCCCCGCGCTCACCGACCATCGTATCAAGACCCTAAACACATAATCAAAAGATTATAAACTAATCAAAAAACAAAAAAAACAACGATCAAATTGTTAACAATATATGAGGGTTTTAGGACTAGTTTTTTGCATGTATAATATGGATAATATGCAAAATTGCGCAAACTACTTTGCGACTGTCATATTTGCGCTCGTACAAATGCTTGAATGTATGCAAAAGAATAGTTTTTTTAAATCTAATTAAGTGTTTTCAGAAACACATGCAAATACCAACTTTGTAGTATACAGACAAATAGACATATTTTCAAAAATTTATATGTACTAGAACTTCCATTCCATACATTGGGCAACTTGTCGATGAAATTTGCCGCATTCGCGAGCTCGGTCGCTCTCTTGATCTCTTCGAGTGTCGCGTTGTTTTTACCGTATGTTATGTTCTCCTTAATGGTTGTCGTAAACAACAACGGTTCTTGGCTAACAAGTCCAATCTTTTCTCTTATCCAACTGAGCCTCAAACTCTTTATATTAACTCCGTCTATTAAAACTTCGCCTGCTTGCGGATCGTAGAATCTCTCCACTAGGTTTATAACAGTTGATTTTCCACTTCCACTCTCTCCGATGATAGCCATCGTTGTACCACTCGACACTTTCAACGAGAATCCATTGAATATAAGATGGTCAGGCCGAGCAGGGTAGCTAAAGTAGACATCTTGGAGCTCGATATCGCCCTTCATGTCTTCTAACACAATCCCGCTAGTGTCGTATGTGTCGATCTCTGGCTTTCGTCTCATTGTTTCGAACATTCTGTATCCTGCAGCTTGTCCTTCAGCAAAGGCAGTCACACATGGGGTTGCCTGACCTAAAGACCTGCATAGGAAAAGCAAAATTCAATTCAAAGTACCAACTAAAACTTAGTATGTAAAAAATCATTTCATCATAGAGCTTGCTATGTGATTGAATAATGCTTCTCCATAGCATTTTACTCTTTTTGAGAGATACATGTAAATCCCGGGAAAACCTTAATTTTAATACCATTTACAAATTGATGGCTAAAATATAGAAAACGCCCTTATAAGTACCTACTTTTTTTTTATTTTTCTTTGACTTTTAAAAATTTATATTTTATCCCCTCATAATTTTAAGTTGATATATTTAGCCCTCCTTTATTAGAATTCAATATCGAAAATGCTCTTGAAAATGACAGAAATATATTAAAATTTTATTTTTTTTTTCATGTAAAATAAGTAAGGACAATTTGGTCATTTCATCCCCTTCATGAATGTTGTAATCTCCTAAAAATATTTCTAAAATTTTAGGGGGGCAAAATATAAGTTTTTGAAAGTCATGGAGAAAAAGTAAAAAAGCAGGTATTTACGGAGGTTTTCTGTATTTCAGCCAAAATTGATTTTGTAAATCCTCTTTTATATGTCAACACAATCAGCAGACAGGACATGAGTTTATCGTCACGGTCAACAGATGCCCACCGTGCCAGCATGCTGGCGTGTCGTGCTGTGAGTGCGGCATATCGGCATGCCCCATGCCAGTAGCACGACAATCCTTGGCCTTGTAGTTGCAAAAAATTTTCTTTTCAAAGAGCATTTTCTTACATAAAACAAACGTAACCCCTACATGTATATGTAAAATCCTCTTTTTCCTTTAATGAATGCATTAACAAGGAGAAGTGATATTAAATATCCATTTTTGATAGCGACAAATCATATTTATTGAATTTAGTCATTTAGAATGAACTACAACCAAGGATTTAAGTGTCGTGGTACGGGGTCGTGCCGAAAACTTGCCGGCACGGTGCATGCCGAGCTGTGCCGATGAGTGCCGGTCACAAAAAATACATGCGTGCCGACACATAATGGCATGAAATATTTATTTTCTTTAGCAACAAAATTTTTTAATTGCTTATTATGTATCTTTATCAAATATTTTGAACTTTATTAAGAAAATTACTTAGTAATTTTAAGAAAAAAGAGTTTTGAACTGTGCCATCGGCACGGGGGCTGTATCGTGTCGGTATCTTGTTGGAACGGTACGGCACGGTGGATACGGCCGTGCCGATGGATACTTAAATCCTTGACTACAACCTAATTTAATGAATTTATCTATCAATATTAAAATCAGCTTTGATAACAGTATCACCGCCATTAGTAAACTTACATTGCACCGACCAGGACCGCGAACAAAACATTGATGACCATTCCTCCGTTGTAGCCTTTGTCGATGATCAAACTGGAACCGTACCATATTGCTAACGCATAGCTGGAGAAAAAGACCATGAAAACAGTTCCCATGCCCAGGCCAGAGGCAGTCCCTTCTTGGACAGCAGACAAGTATGCAGTTCTGATGTACTTGTTGTACAGAGCAATAGCTTTCTTCTCACCATTGAAGGAAGCAACCTTTTCATAAGTGATAGGGGAATTAGAGAATGATAGTTCTGCAAAATCAGAAGAATCTAGAATCTTATATGCCCTTAAAAAATTAGGGGTTTGCTTGGCTCTTCTGTTTTACCAGCAGCAGCAGCAGCAGATTCTGGTAGCTCATTAAGTTGGCATGGAAAAAAAAATTCAAGCTTTTGCTGAAGCAAGAAGTTGAAATGAGATTATGAGAGTGAAAAGCAGAAACTCCAATTTAGTGTTTCTGATTTTGCTACAGAAAAAAGATGTTGAGGATATTTTACTTCAATACTTCTTTTAATAGCATTACTTAGGCAACACTTCATCAGAAAAAATTTCCGTAGAATTTTTAGTAATCTTGGCATGATAGCGCAAACTAAATGCATGAGCACTTAGTATAAAACCAAACTTCTCTATGAATTGAACGACATGTCCCCAACTTAAAATTAGAGATTCATTGTAAGAAACTGCGCTTTCAAAGGGCCAATATGAAAATTCTGATTTCACATGGACGATATGAAAATAACTAACTTTGCAAAATCATATGCTATTATTATTATTATTATTATTTGAACGAAAGCAAGGTTATATTCTATATATATATATATATATATATATATATATATATATATATATATATATATAGGAATAATTGCATGTGTACCCCTGAAATCTGAAGAAATATATGATTTACCCCTCTTATTTTTTTCTTTCCAATATACCCCTCATACGTTCCACCGTTATTAAAAATACCCCTACCGTTTTCCTTTGTTAAGTTAACTAGGGTTAAACTAGAGTTAAATAATAATCGGAGTTGAAAACTATCAGATATACCTATTTTGTCCGGGTTTAGGGTTTAGGGTTTAGGGTTTTTTAGGATTTTAGGATTTAGGGTTTAGGGTTTAGGGTTTAGTGTTTAGGGTTTTAGGGTTTAGGTTTTAGGGTTTAGGGTTTAAGGTTTAGGGTTTAGGGTATATTTGAAAGGGCAAAATAGTAATTTTACATAGATAACGGCAGCTCCAAATGATACACTAACAGAGTTTAACTTCAGGGGTATTTTGGCAAGAAGTTGGAACGTAAGAAGGGTAGTTTTAATATTAGCCTTCTAAGAGGGGTAAATCTGAAAACATGAAAATTTTTAGGGATATATAGAAAATTGCCCCATATATATATATATATATATATATATATATATCAAGGTTTTAAGTATCCATCGGCACGGGCCGATTACTGGCCGTACCGTGCCAACAAGATACCGGCACGATACAGCTCCCGTGCCGATGACACAGTTCAAAACCCTTTTTTCTTAAAATTACTAAGTAATTTTTTTATTAAAGTTCAAAATATTTGATAAAGATACATAATAAGCAATTAAAAAATTTTGTTGCTAAAGAAATTAAATATTTCATGCCATTATGTGTTGGCACGCATGTATTTTTTGTGACCGGCACTCATCGGCACGGCTCGGCACGCACCGTGCCGTACCGTGCCGGCTAGTTTTCGGCACGACCCCGTGCCACGGCACTTAAATCCTTGATATATATATATATATATATATAATTAAGCTCCTATGCTTTTAAAAGTATCAAGTCATTGGTGCTTATAGGTTTTTAGCCATTGGATGAAAAGATGTGTGGTTAGAATGATAGTGGCCCGTTTGAAATTAATGGATGGTTGGTGGAATAGCATGATCTAAGAGTTGAAATTAATCAACAGAATAGATCTAACGGTTGAAAATTTACAAGCACCAATTACTTGGTACTTTTACAAACATACTAGTCGGACTATATATATATATATATATATATATATATATATATTAGGGGCTTTTGCTTATTTAACTCGAACTATTATTCAAAATTTTCAAATTTACACTGAAATTACCAATAAATCCTTCTAAAACACTATCTCATTAGTAAATCCTAAAAAAAATGGGAATATTTGAAGGATTTTTTTTTTTAAATCAGCAAGATTATTTTGGTCCTGGGGGATAAATAAGATATTTTTAAAATTTTGAAGGGCATATTAGATAATATTCCAATAGAAGATCTTACTTCTGAAAGTAATATAGATTATTTCTACTCACTGTTCTGATGGACCCAATTGTCTGCTCGACGACATTTCCGGCGTTGCTGTATGTCGCTTGCCCGCGGCTCGACATTTTCGAGACAAACCACGACATGATTGCGCCGGCAAAGACCACCGGTGGAATGCTCGACAACATCACTAGAGATAGAAGCCATCCTTTTGTGAATGCTATAATGAATCCACCCAAGAATGTTGCAATAAGTTGTATGAACTTCCCTACCTGAAAGAACCAAAAAAAAAAAAAAAATTCTACACTGTGTTAAACATTTAATATGTATGACTCACAAAAGGTACGAAAAGTAACACAAATTCTTTTTTTCTGTAGTGATTGATCGGAGAAAAGTGGTTACTATGCATTTTACATACTTTTGTGGAGTGTTGCAATTTTTTATAGGGTTAATTGCATACGGCTCCTTGTAAATCTATCGAATAGCAGATATATCTCCCTTATTAAATATAAAAAATCTAAAAATATTGTTCTCTACCTGCTTAAGTATTTGGAAAATAATAATTGTTTTATTTAATTTAATATGTTATCAGAGCAAGAGATCTTGCGTTCGTTTCATTTAATTTAAAACTTTTTTAACCATAAAAGAGCAAAAATGTAAGATCAATTTAAATTTCTTCTTATGTAAACCAATGTGTATAGTAATCTCGATGCTTAAAGGATGTTTGATTACTTAGAAAATCATGGAAAACCATTTTTTTTCCAGAAAAAGACTTAGACATGCATGTAGTGCATGTAATTGTAAGGAAAATGTTGCTCTTTTTGTTCTCTGTGTTGTGTTGGAACAAGTTTTTGAAGTTTTTCTCACCTTTTCTCCGATAGCATCTTGAATGAGTATGGTGTCGCCGGACATCCTCTCGACCACCTGCCCGGTCGTCATCTCCTTGTCGAAGAACGCGATGTCCTGCCTCAGTATCGCCTTCAGGTACATCCCTCGAATTCGGGCCGCCTGTCTTTCTCCGGTCACCATCCAACATGCCACCTCTGAAACAGTCAGTCAGTCAGTCAGATTATGATACAATTATCAATTCCTGATTCCAGATTCCAGACTTCTGAAAATGAGTTGGTATAGTTTTATGACTGACAATTCTGGTGTGTTTGTAAGATAACAAATCTGGTGTATAAATGATTATGATCTCATTGTTAGATGATTAAAATATAGATCATTTTGTATGAACCACAGGGCGCGCATTTTCAAAAAGATTCAACTTTCTTGTCACGCATCGGGATTTTAAAAGCGATCTAATTTATTTTTTTTTTAAATCGAAATTGAAAACGAATCCCCACGACGCGACTAGATCGCCATGTGCATAGCAGAGCCTGCTTAATCGTCATCGCGGACATCGCAGCGACGCCCTCGACCTTCCTCGTCGTCGTCCCTTGTATCGCTATTCATTGTACCGCCATCTTGATCGTCCGGGGTTGGCGCGAACTCCGTTTGGTGACGAATTGATCCAACGGCGCGGTTGCTGTCCGGTTCTTGAATCTTGGACAGCGGTACATTCTTTTTTGCATTCCGGCACTCCCGGCAACCTCGATCCTCCGACAATCGTGCACGGTACACCCGGAACCCTCTTGTACTCTTTAAATTTCCTATTTCGCAGTAAATCACAGCGGTAGTGTAATTGTCGTTTGGGTTCATCGATTGTGGTTCCGGTTGACCCGGATGCAGGTTTTGGACATCGAACGGACCTCGGACAGCGGCACGACGTCCGAGACATCGCGTGCTGTCCGAAACCAGCTTTGGACTGATTCCGAGTCGCAGAATCAGAGGTATGGCCCGATCTCTGCGTAGACTTTTATTTAATGAAATAATTTACATTGGTAGGGCTTTGTGGTGCAACTTGTATATGTCGACATCCCCGGACTGTGTGAACATCGCGGTTTGGACCCATGGACTGTTTGTCCTCATTCGAACGATCGGGTGCGATGGTTCGGGAATCGAAAAAACGTTCCAGTTAATTGGAACAACGGAGATTTTGGCGAAGTGGTTGGGGCCACTAATTCGCCGGTTATTGTTATCTGACTTCAGTGACCAATAGTGGTCAATCGACGGATTACCGAATATTTTGGTGGATCCCGCGACTTCAATTAAGTCCACTGTTTAGTCTTTCTGTACACTATGAGTCAGTGGGATGGGTGTGAGTGAGTCAGTCACTGATCCGTGTTTCTAATTCAGGCCCGAGTAGTCAGGAGCCTGTACGTGAGCCTATGAGTCAGTCACCTAGGTCCCGAAACTCGCTAACTTGGTTTCCAGGATGCCTTTTTCGGCACCGAAACCACCCGCAGCTTTCTCGCTGCGACCAGAGGTGTCAAACTTCACATTAAGGCCTAACATCTGCTGCGAACAGCAGCAACTCGCGTGTCAGAAACCGAGTCCGGTATTGCCCAAAAAACCAATTTCGGGTCCGGTTCGACCCAGAAATGCCTCGAAACGTTCTGGACACCAATCAACTATCACCGCTGTCCCAGGACACTCCCTTTTGAGTGTCGGGACAGCCGCACGCCAAGTGGTGCAAGCCGGACGCGAAAACTTGCAAAACTAGCTCCGCCGGGTTCTCGGAAAACCGACTTAGCACCGGAACCCACTGTAAGCCTAACTGTCGTCTCCGAACACCATGGGGTGTTAATATTCAGCCAAGGCAGACTAAAGCCCCACGAGTTCAAAGATCATTCC
>CM054936.1:24775761-24780396 GCA_029168755.2 Tillandsia fasciculata | reverse complement strand
ATATAGTTTGTAACATTTTTATATAAGTGTCTTATTTTATATTCCATCTATATTTAAAATTAAAATTATAGGGACACATTTTTAGAACATATTATAAAAATATGTCGCTATACATCCTAGCAACGGCACATATAGCAATACTAACAATAGGTGTCGGTATTTTTATCAGCAATATTTTTTTTAAATTTTAAAAATACTTAAAAATATAGCTATAACATAATTTTATTATAATAATAATAATATTATTATTATTAAATAAAATTATGATATTATTTACTAATTAATAAAGTAATTAGGTAACAGCTCATCTTGTTTGGTTGGATCTGCCATCTGTATACAACAAAAGTCAAAGCAATTAATACCACAAGTTAGAGGTCCCTTCAGTAATAATAATAATAATAAAATGGCTTTTGTTGATACAAATATTCTTTTTAATACTCCATGTTTCCTACTTATCAATATACTGTCCACATTAATTAGTGATCACATCTAACTAATGCATGATTACATGCATGCATGCATGATTACCACAGAAAAAAAAAAAAAAAAAACTCTTAAATTACCAACCAAAATTAAAAATAATTTTAATTATTTTTAGTAAATTATATTAAAATAATTAAAATATGTGGAGAGAACCTCAATTATTGGACCTTTTCAGATGGAATCTAAATATATATATATTTTTTTCCGCTATAACAAAATTAGATTATAGGGATACATTTTTGAAACACTTTTATGCAAGTGTCCAATTTATATCTAAACTTAGATTATAAAAACATATTTTTAAAATACTTTGTAATAATATTTTGCTATACATCCTATCGACTGAACTGTTCATATAGCGACACTTATAAAAAGTGTCAGCATTTCTATCAGCAGTATTTTTTTTTTAAATTTTAGGAACACTTAAAAATGTCGAGCGATACTTATAAAAAGTGTCACTATTTCTACCAGCAGTATTTTTTTAAAAAATTTTAGGAACACTTAAAAGTGTCGCTATAGCATAATTTTGTTATAGTGTTTATTGATAATTCTCAAGTTATTTTAATAGTCAGTATTCGAAATTTTGTTGATTAAAAGTTATTTTGATGAAAAATAATTAGAGCTGCCAAATTTGACAAAACCGCTGGTGAATCTTTTAAAAAAATTATTAAATTGACAAGAAAAAAACAAAATAAATGATTTGAAATCAAAGAGTTGTTGAGTGTTAATCCAAAAAAAAAAGGTTCATATGTCTATTTCCAAATAAACTACAATTGTGTGGATCTCCATACATTCTTAGCTATATGCATTAATTATAAGCTACTAATATATTTAGTGTATGACAATTAATCTCTCTCTCTCTCCCTCTCTCTCTCAATTTAGAGAAAAAAAAAAAAAGAAAAATGGTAAAATTTTAGTACACTTTTACTTTACCTCTATATATATGGTTTAAAAAATTATACTTAACTATTATGGGATCTTATTTTCGCTTCATTATAAAATTCTGTCGTGAAACAGGATACTAAATAAAACAATTAATACAACAAATTATATAATAGTAAAATATATAATGGTAAAATGTATATTACATAATGATAAAAATGTTATGTCGTATGAAAAAGTGTAGCAAAAAGATAATTTATTTATTTCTGTACGTAATATCGTATTCTGTATAGAGCATCAAACTGGTCACCTAATCTGATCTGTTCATTAAGATCCTCCATTAATTGTCTTATTCTTTTACTTGGAGTGCTTAAACACCTCTTTTAAGGCTGATGTCACCTAAACATGTGTGATTCTATGGAGTCTTACAATTGTTGTGCTTCTCATACAATTTTTGTCCACTTTTGGTTGTGTTGATGTCTCTTTTTCAATAATTTTAATTATTTTTAGTAAATTAATTAAATTAAAATAATTAATAATTAATAGCTAAGAGTATGGTGGTATTCATTGTCACGCTCCGAGTTCGAAAATAGAGTCTATTTATTTATTTATTTATTTAATTAGAGTTTTAAAACCAGTCAGGGCATGACAGACTGCCACATATATAGAAAATTTCTAATTCCCTTGGATTGAGCCTTTTCTATACATGCACGGCTAAGCACTTACAGCCAATACCAGAGTAGTCTTAACTACGCACTAACAAAAAAAAAAAAAATTTAGACTCTATTTTCGAACTCGGGGCGTGACATCCATGCTACCAAAACTATTTTTGATGTTAGAACTTCTGAATTGATATCGCTCTGTTAAACTTAATACAGAATAATCAAAGCATCTAAATTTCGTAACTTTTTACACTTAACTTAGCTTATTAGTCTCCTAAGCTATTTATACAGAATAAAAAGTTTAAACCTATTTCAGCTAATAATAAATAAATAGCAACAATAATAAATCGATTACGATATATTTTCTGTTGTCTCACAGAAAAAAATATAAAAAATATATTTCTGTACACTTTCGCCTCAACTCTATTTCTAGAAACATGTAATACTCTATCCCTCACCTAACCTATTAATTAAAATCATTATCTTAGTCTTTATGGGCTTATTTGGATTTGGTATAGAATCGGAAATAGGAGGGATATTCCTCTTATTCTTTCAAACGCACCAGTAATCAATCGGTATAGTTTATTCCGGCACAACTAGAATAAGTGAGAAATACTGTTCTCACTCTTCCCAACCATCCTCTTACTTTTTCCTTAAATACCCTTCCACGTCTACCGAGGCACCATCTCTCACCTCATTATTACATAATAAAGTTTGAGGGCAAAAAAATAATTTACCCCAATTAAAACTCTTTATTCCTCTTATTCCTCATTCTCATACCAAACACAAAATCTCTTATCCCTGAAACCAACACAAATATTTTTTTACACTAGTTCCGTACTTTATATTTATCCATGGAATAGCTAGTTCTGTCGTATCCATGGAATATCTTTAGATTGCTTAAACACCAATTTTGTTTTTTTGTCCTTTTTTTTTTTTTTTTTTTTTTTTTTTTTTTTTTTTTTTTCTCTAAAAGGTTGATATAACCAAAACATTTGTGATTCTATGGAGACTAAGTATTGTTGTGCTTCTCATGTAATTTTTGTCCATTTGTGGCTGAGTCTCTTTCTCAACTTCAACAACTAAATTGTCCTTATATTACACTCAAATTGAATAATTTTAATTAATTATTTTTAGTAAATTTAAATAAAATAATTAATAATAATTAATAGCTAAGAGTCTCGCTTGTGTGTTTTTAAAAATACGATAGCCTTCGTACTATCAAGTTGTTTTCGATGATAGAACTTTCGAATCGACGATCGGTTCTGTTAAACTTGATTTAGAGTATATTTTAAAGTATCTAGAATATAAATTTTATAATTTTTTAATATTATTTATTTATTAACTGAATGAGTTATTATTACGGACAGAAAATTTGAATTAATAAATAGACAACAATAATAATAAATCGATTACGATATATTTTTTACTGTCTTACAAAAAAAATACAAAAATATATATATCTCTTAAAAACCCCTCACTTAACCTGTTCATCAAATAAAATCCTTAATTAGCTTTTTTAGTCTTTTATCTTTAGATTGCTTAAACAACAATTTTTTTTTTTTCTTTTTAAAAGTTGATGTCACCTAAATATGTGTGATTCTATATATATTAGCCCGTTTGGTAGTGGAATAAGACAGAACTAGCTATTCCAGGGGTAAATATAAAATACGGAACTAGTGTAAAAAAGTGTTTGGGATGGTTTCAGAGATAAGAGATTTTATGTTTGGTATAAGAATGAGAAATAAGAGGAATAAAGAGTTTTAATTAGGATAAATTACTTTTTTACCCTCAAACTTTATTATGTAATAATAAGGTAAGAGATGGTGCCTCGGTAGACGTGGAAAGGTATTTAAGAAAAATATAAGAGTATGATTGGAAAGAGTGAGAACAGTAATTCTCACTTATTCTAATTATGTCGGAACAAACTATACCGATTAATTCCTGATGCGTTTGAAATAATAAGAAAAATATTTTTTTTAATCCAAATCGGTGTGCTTTTCATATCATGTGTGATTGTATAGAGACTTATATTGGTGTGCTTTCCATATAATTAATTTTTGTCATGGTGTGGTTGTGCTCATGAGGTGTCTCTCTCTTAAATTACCAACCAAAATTAAAAATAATTTTAATTATTTTTAGTAAAATATATTAAAATAATTAATAAAACATGATAATATTTTTGACTTAACCAACAGAAACACTTTAAATTTTTTAAAAAATATTTAAAGTTAACCCGTGCACGGAATGATTTGCCGATGAATAATAAATAACAAAACAACAAAAATTAAATTTAGGGACCTATTAAAAAATAGCGAATAGTCGAGGGAAAACTTTGTAAATTTCAATCTCTTATTAAATTTTAAAATTAAAGACGAAAACTACAACGACACTTACTCGTGTGTTCACCTATGGATGTTGATGATGCAGTGGATGATGTTAATTGTTTGCTAATTGCAAATTAAGAAAAAAAATAATAAAAAAATAAAAAAAAACCTGTTCCTCAATTTGCTAAAAGGCAGGGAATGAATCTAGCTAAAAAATTCTGCTTGTTTTCAACATATTTATTAATAAAAATAAATGAGTAGTGTTCGAACTGACTCGCAAA
>CM054936.1:24655761-24773261 GCA_029168755.2 Tillandsia fasciculata | reverse complement strand
GTAAATAATGAATGAATGAATATAAAAATTAAATTTCAAGTTGGCTACTAAAATTAAGTTCGAGTCGAAAACAAGCTGAATTATTTTAACTCATTTTCTATTCGAGCCGAGCGCCAAGTATTTTCCGGCCGGCTCATTTAACATATTGTATATTAATTATTTTATTTTATATATATATATATATATATATATATATATATATATATATATATATATAAAGAAGAGCTTATATATTTTTAAAAGTATAAATATATTTATATTTGTGAATTTTTTTATTATTGAATGAATATTGGAATTTGTGTTTTTATTTTATCTTTTTTATTTTAGTTAACTTTATAAAAATATAATCTCAATACAAACTTTAATAGTAAAATATTTACAATATCAATAAGCTTATACTTTTAAAAATATATATAATAAATAAATATATATATATATATATATATATATATATATATATATATATATATATCTATATATATATATATATTGGGCTGGAATGCTATTGATAGCACCAGCCAACTTGCCACCCATTTTATAGTCATTGGATCGCATTGAGATCCGTGGAGGCTCTTTAATGAAAAAAAGAGAAAAGAAAAAGTAAAAAAAAAAAGTAAAAAATAAAATTTTTTTTTTTTTAATTAAAGGACTTGCACGAATCTCAATGCAATCCAATAGTTACAAAATGGATGGCAAAATTGAGCTGGTGCTATTAATAGCATTCCAGCGCAACTATATATATATATATATATATATATATAAAATTTCATAAAGTGGAAAAGGAAATGAGTGTAGAGGGGCAAAATTGGAATTTCATAACTTCACATGGGTTAAGTTTAGGGCTCTCTTCGTGTCCAAGTTATAATAACAAAAATACTATTTCTTGGATCTCTTTTGAATAGTAATGATTAAGCTACTCATCTCACTGCCAAATTATTATAATAATATTTTATTTTGGTCAAAGAGACCTGTACATGGAAAACCTGTGAACCTTGCTTAGCCAGAAAACTTAATTTAAATTTTTATTTTTGGATAGGTGGGGGGAGTTAAAGAATAAAGGGCAAATTTATTTTCACTTTTTATTATTTTTTCAAGTACTTAAATTTTAAAAAAGGTGTTTTTTTTAATAAGTAACTTTTAAAATTTGTATTTTTAAAAATAATTTTATAAAATTTATATTTACAAAAATAATTCTATGGGTGTCCACGTGGGCGGGGAGCCGGACGTGTCACAAGTTGAACACGAAAATTCAATTCCCGTATTTAAATACGAAAATTGAATTCCCATGTTTCCATGGAAAGAGAATTTGAATACAAATTCAAATTTAAATATAAATTATAAATTTAACTTTAGGATTTAAATACAAATTCAAATATCAAAATTAAATTTCAATTTCAATTTTAAAGTCAAAATTCAAAATTTGAATTTCAATTCAAATTTCTAATTAAGTTTTAAAATTGTATCTTTAAATTCAAATTTATAATTTTAATTTCAAATTATTAATTTAAAATTAAAATTTTAATTTTAACTCAATCTGCTGAATTAATCGCCGTCTTTAGAAAGATAATAGACGATTCGTGGCTTTCGTACAAAATTTAGAAGATGGTAAATCATTTACCGTCTTCAAAAAAAAAAATGATGAACCATTCAGATGAAAACACGGGAATTGAACTCCGTCGCCCAGTCGTCAGTCGTCCGCGTTCCAGATGGAAACACGAGAATTGAATTCCCGTATTTAAACACGAAAATTCAATTTTCGTATTCAACTTGTGATACGTCCCGCTCTTCCGCCCACGTGGCGGCATACATGGCGCACAGTTGGCATCCATAGATTCATTTTTGCAAATATAAATTTTATAGAATTATTTTTAAAAATATAATTTTTTAAAAGATCATTTAAAAAAAAAAAAGTCCAAAAAAAAAAATTTATGTGTTTTAAAGCTTGATAAGATCACAGACAATCTGTGTATCTAGAAAAAGTGTGCCTAATTAATGAACAATTTGACAAATTTCAAAGCATTTATTTGCTTGACTTTGGAAGTATAGAAATTTCTTGTTTTTTTTTTTTTTTTTTCCTTCTATTTCTTTCACTTTCACATTTTAGACTCTTTCTTATACACTACATTTATTATTTAATAATTAATATTTTAAAAATATCTATATAAATTCTATTTGCCGATTCCTCCGTGCATACGTGGTGTGCTCTCACGTATTTGGCTGATGTAGTATTCTCTCGCGCATTGTGCGCTCCGAGCCTAGCGCCGAACCTCTCATTCTAATCCTAGCGTCGCACCTCTTTCTCTCTCTTGCTAAACCTAGCGCCCCTCTTTCTCTCTTACTAACTGTAGCGTCGTGTATATATAATTTGATACATATCATCATCTGCAACTGTTTATCTGTAAAAAATTAATATTTAAGTATCAGATTATTTTATGCTATATTTACACATCTTATACATCACTCCCAAATCAGTATTGTAAACTTTATTAATTTCTTATCATATCTTGTAATAGATTATTATGGTAAAAAGAATAATAAAATAGAGAGAGAGATTTATTTTTTACATAATAGTTAAAGACTAAATTATAAAAAATCTCTCTGTAATATTTCGTTTTTTTATTTTGCCCCTCTGTCTTTTAAAAGATTATATTTTGCTCCCTCGTAATTACCGAATTGTTTTTAGAGGGCAATGGCGTTAACGGATGACGTAAATTGACGAAAATGCCCTTATCTTATATTGAAGAGAATGAATTTTAGCTTATTTTCTGCTATTTTTGAAGGATATTTTGGGTATATCAAATAATATTTTTTAAAAAATTGACGGTTCACTCACGGAATGGTGACGGCGGGGGATAAATGCATATTTTGATAATTATGAAGGGTAAAATATAGGCTTTTAAAAGACACAGAGACAAAGTGAAAAAGTGAAATATTACAGAAAGATTTTCTATAATTTAACCATAGTTAAATGCAAATGTGATAAAGAATAAGGAACCAAATTGAATGGCTATTTTCAATTTAAATTACATGACTATTTCACAATGCATGAATACTTGTGATAATTTTTAGAAGCACACATTTTGTAATGTATAGTGTAGGCCCCTTCCTTTGGCTCAAAAACTAAAATTTGAAGGATAATTTTTAAAAGGCTAAATTACAAAAAATCTCTCTGTAATATTTCGTTTTTTTATTTTGCCACTCTGTCTTTTAAAAATCTATATTTTGCCCCCTCGTAATTATCGAAATATGCATTTACCCCCCCCACCGTCACCATTCCGTGAGTGAACCGTCAATTTTTAAAAAAATATTATTAGATATACCCAAAATACCCTTCAAAAATGACGAGAAATAAGCTAAAACTCATTCTCTCTCCAATATAAGGTAAGGGCATTTTCGTCAATTTACCACCTCCGTTAACGCCGTTGCCCCCTAAAGACAATTCGGTAATTACGAGGGGGCAAAATATAGGTTTTTAAAAGACATGAGGGCAAAGTGAAAAAGCAGGATATTACAGAAAGATTTTCTATAATTTAACCTTTTTAAAATTAATTTTATACAGTCTTCTGTAAACATATTAAATAATAGATATATTTTTATAAAGTTGAAGTTTTTATATTTCAAAAATCCTAACGGTTTCAAATATATTTCTACACTATAATAAAACTAAACTAGATCGACACTTTAAATATCTTCAAAATATAAAAAAAAAAAATTGTTGATAAAAATATCGACACTTATTATAGTATTACTATATGTGTAGTTGTTAGAGTGCATAGCGATATATTACTACGATGTGTTCTAAAAATATATTCTTATAACTCAATTTTGAATATAGATGAAACTTGTACAAAATTATCTAAAAAATATATTTTTATAATCTAATTTTGTTGTAGTGAGTTACCGTTAGTGTGAATTAAAAAAATATAGTTAATCATATGTTAAATACTTAATCTTAATTAGTGAATGAGATAAATTTATTTTTTTTATCTTCTAATATTATAATCCAATTAAGGCGGGCTCTAAGATCAAAATCCTAGCAATATGAACTCTTCATCCTTTTTCTCATCCTCTTTCTCTCCCTAATGCTAGTTTCGAATCTGTAACTAGGATGTCGCTGTGACACCCCAATAGTCCTACATCGGATGCGAATGTGGATGTGTTTGGATATATAAGAGGACATGGACACTAGTAATAATAACTGGGCTTATGCATTTTGGGCTGTGGTGTGGGCCCAACGAGTTATTATTGCTAGTGGGTCGGATCGTTACATTTGTATCAGAGCCAATAACCAGGCGGAAGTGTGTGGCGAGTCTCGGCTGAGTCTGGGTCTAAATGACAGGACTAGCGAGACAAGGCGATGTGAGTCTGGGTCTAGATGACAGGACTAACGAGACAAGTCTCACATCGTCTGGTGATCTTGGGCTGCTGTGTGTGTGTTTGGGCTGACGAGGACGTCAGGCCTAAACGGAAAGAGTATGTGACACCCCAATAGTATGCGAATGTGGATGTGTTTGGGTATATAAGAGGAATGGACACTAGTAATAATAACTGAGCTTAACGGGGAGAGTATGTGACACCCCAATAGTCCCACATCGGATGCGAATGTGGATGTGTTTGACATTTTGGGCGTGGTGTGGGCCCAACGAGTTATTATTGCTAATGGACCGAATCGTTATAGTCGCGATTCCTATTCATCCACGATGTGTGTTGCTACTCCTCCTCCGAGGATAACAAGATGAACCTAAAATTCGATTGTAGCAATTAATTAAAAATTTTAGATCAAATTGATGTATTTTAAGTTGACATGCTATTAATTTTTTTTTTATGTATTTTTTTGATATCATAAAAAAAATAAAGTATTGGAGGAGAAAAAAAAATATTGAAAAATAAAGCAGTTGGAGTTTAATAGACAAAAAAAAAAAAAAAAAAATAGTGAGAGAAGATATAGAGAACAATGGTGATTTATGTTTTTTTTTTTTTTTTTTTTTTCTTTTATATAGAGGAAAGAAGATGACAGTTGAGGTTTTTTTGGATGTTTTTTTTGTTTTGTTTTATTTTTATTTTTTTTCAAGAGACATATTTGTGAAGTCAAAATTGATATTTTATTTATATTTTGTTAAAAAATAAATAATAAACTAATGATAATAAATCAGAGGAACGTATATAGACAACTAAAGAATTTTGAAAAAATAAATATGAAAACTTAAAATTTGAAGGAATATATCTGTTATTCGATATAATTAGAAGGAAATGTATAAAATTAACCTTAATTTTTATTGTTCTTGAGAACCGGAATATTCCGGTATAATCTAGACAATGGTAAATTTACATTTGTATGCATTCAAAAATATTTTAGAGAATATTCATAGTAGCATTTGGATAAAAAGCTTAAAACAATATCTAAATATATTTAAAAAATAAAATAATTAATTTATATAAGCTTATTTTATATAAAATTATTTTATGTAATAATTTATAATATAATATTTTACATAATAATTAAATTATATAATAGTTTATTTTATGTAACAATTTATTTTATATAATTTATCCATATATATATATATATATATATATATATATATATATATATATATATATATATATATATATATATATATATATATACAAAGTTCAACTTTTCATATTTATCCCTTCAAAAGTCCAACGTTATTCATATATATCCCTGCCGTATATCTCTGTTAGAAAAATCTAGTTAACCATAAGTTAAATAATTAATCTTGGTTAGTTAGTAAGGTAAATTTACCTTTTTACCCTTTCAGATATTTCTGCATTATTTTTTGGAGGGACATTTTTGAAAGGGCAAAACTGTCATTTCACATATAATCTGTTAAAAAATAAACAGTGAACTAACGATAATAAACCGGAGGGATATATATGAATAACGTTGGACTTTTGAAGGAATAAATATGAAAAGTTGAACTTTGTAGGAATATATATGCTATTCGATATGTTTACAGAGAGCCGTATGCAATTAACCCATGAATAAAATATAATAATAAAAATATTCTTATAAAATTATTCTTAGTTTTTCCATAAATAATATTTATGAGGTTGTTTGCCTAATTCCACCGCCGTTTGGTTACAAATGGAGAGATCTCTTTTCTTGTTCCAAAATACTTTTCGTACCAAAAGAAACCTCTAGAAGAAAACGAAAGGAGAGGAGGCAAGAAATTATGTTAGGTAATGTTTGGTTGGGGGATTATAAATTTGAGGATAAATTTTTTTATTTCTAGGATAGTTTGCTATTTCGGGATAGTCAGGGATAAAAGAAAAATAGTGTTTAGTTTGTAAAGCTGTTATTCTTAGGAATAGTTGAAATTGTGTTTGGTTCATTTCTTAGAATAAACGAGAATAGTAAAAAATAAAAATAATTATAATTTTAAAATAATAATATTTTATCTAATTAATTAATATAAAATCTTAATTAAATAATAATTAATATTTGTATAAATTAAAATTTATATTTTAGTAAATAATACTGTTCAATTTTTTAAAAATTAAAGTTAAAAAAAATAAAATTTGTATAAATTTTAAAATTTTAAAATTTGTATAAATTTTAAAATTTATTAAATTTATAAATTTATTAAAAATTAAAGTTACAAATTTAAAAAGGTATAAAATTTAAAATTTCTCTAAATTTTAAATTTTAAATTTTAATTATCTCAAAAAATCTTTAAAAGATTATGCAAAAATTTAATTTTTAAATTTTTATAAATTAAAAAATTTCTATAAAAAAATTAAACATTTATATATACAAAATTTGTATAAATTTTAAAATTTTAAAATTTAAAATTTTTAAATTTATAAAAAATTAAAGTTAAAATTTTAAAGTATATAAATAAAAAAATTTAAATATAAAATTTTATAAATTTTATAAATTTTAATTTAAATTTAAAAAAAAAAAAATGAAAATAAGGTTGTTTTCGGGTGGGAACAATCTTATTCCCACAAATGGGGGGACATGTTATCCCCTCCTTAACGGGCTATTCCCGAATAGCCCGTTAAGGGAGGGATAACAAATCCCTTCCTTTTTTTTTTGTGTGTGTGTTTGGGGGATAAATGGGGGATAAAGGAGTTATCCCTCCTTTATCCCCCAACCAAACATAGCCTTAGAATTCAGTAGGATTAATTGCATACGGCTCTCTAAATATATCGAATAGCAGATATATTCATATAAAGTTTAACTTTTCATATTTATTTCTTTAAAAATCCAACGTTATTCATATATATCCCTACCGTCTATCTCTGTTTGACAAATCTAGTTAACCATAGTTAAATATTTAATCTTAGTTAGTTAGTGAGGTAAATTTATCTTTTTACCCTTTTATATATTTTTGTATTAAACAGTTAAGATTTTTGAAAAGATATTTTTGAAAGAGCAAAATTGTCATTTCACATATAGTCTGTTAAAAAATAAATAATGAACTAACGGTAATAAACCGGAGGAATATATATGAATAACTTAGGTCTTTTGAAGGTTTAAATATAAAAAGTTGAAATTTGTAGGGATATATATCTACTATTTGATATGTTTACGGGAAGTCGTATGCAATTAACCCAATTTAGTAATACAAACAAAATCTAGTATAAAAGTCTTAATATTCAGGCTAAAATACAGAAACTTCTTTTATATATATATTTTTTGTGATTTTTAAAAACTTATATTTTACCTATTTAAAATTTTATAAATATTTTTAGAAGTTTACAATACTAACGGAGAGCACAAAATGACTAAATTAATTATATTTACTTGTTCGATAAGAAAAAAACTTAATTAATATATTTATGTTATTATTTTAAGTTTTTTTGATATAAATTATAAGAAATGAACGGAATTATGACGAAACTCTTACGAAAGAGATTAAATGTATCAATTTAAAATTTTACAGAGGTACGTTGCTTTTTAAAGATCAGAAAAATAAAATAAAATAAAATAATGGATTTTTTTTTATATATATATTTTAGCCAAATATCTAAGCTCAAATTATTAATACTAATGTGGAATTATTGGAATTATTATTTTATGTGAAATTATTGAAATTTTTTTTTTTTTGGTAAAAACATATATCATCTTTGTGGATCCGATTGTTTAATCTTTAAAAATTTTAATTTTAGTAGCGAATTTTTAATTTATTTGATTTCAACTAATTAATGATTATTTAACTGTAAATTTTAAATGCGTTGTTTAATTTTACAGATTTAATTTGTATATTTTATATAATATTTATAACTATAATTTTATTGTAATAAATAATTTACTTAAATTTTATATTTCATGAGTCATCAAATTATTTAAATTAAATAAATTTAAAAAATAGGTATTATAATCAAATTTTAAAAAATTTACGAGCGGATTCAAAATGATGAGAACTTCAAAAAAAAAGTTTTATATATTTTAATTTTTTTTTTCAAAAATAAAAAAAGTGCCAGCACCAAGGTGTTTGTGGTTTTTTATTTTTATTTTTTAAAAAATAATTATAATTTATTTTTTATTGCGTCACCATCGTTGTTGCTTGCTGTTCTCTCTCTCTACTTTTTTCCAAGCTCACGGGATATTGCGAGTCAAACCTTTCTACGCTAAATTACAAAAAACCCCTTATACTTTAAACGTTGTCACAATTTACTCCTTGTATTACAAATTACATGCCAATTATTTTTTGTACTCTACCACTGATTCAAATAGTTCTAAAATTTTTGAGTAGTTGTTAAGTTTAAATGTATAATCTTATAAAAATAAGTTTACAGATTAAGTTAGTTATAATAGATTCAAATTTATTCAGTAAATTATGAATTAATTAATATAAAATAATATAGATGTATTTTTTATTTTTTTAATCTATTTTTTGAAATGCGAATTGGACCTACTAACAATAATAACTCGTTAATTTAAATTCAGTTATTATTACTAATATTCATGTATTTTATATATTTAATCACAACTCTATTTCTATACAGTTCAAAACACACACACAACTCAAGATTACAAGATAATATGAGATTCGTCTCGCTAGTCCTGTCATTTAGATCCAGATTCAGCCGAGATTTGTCACACTTTCGGCTGGTGATTGGTTCTGATACCAAATGTATAACGATCCGGCCCACTATCCGATGTGAAACTAATAAAATTTTATAGTAAAGTGAAGGAAGATAATTTTACAGAGATTTTTTTGTAATGTGGGTCTCTGTAACGATCCGGTTCACTAGTAATAATAATTCGTTACATCCACACTTATTATTACTAGTATCCATGTCTCTTATAAACCTAATCACAATTCCAATTCCATCCACATCCGATGAAGGTCAGGCTCAGCCGAGATTCATCACATATTTCTGATACCAAATGTAATCATCCAACCCACCAGCAATAATAATTCGTTCGGCTCAAACCACAACAAAAAATACTTAAGCCCAGTTATTATTACTAGTGCCCATATCTTATATATATATCCAAACACATTCAGACTCCCATCCGATACGGGACTATTAGAGTGTTAGAGACCCACACTTAATTAATGACTAATACTATCTGGACATTCTATTTGGAATGTACGATATATATCCAATCCATTACTTCGAAATAAAAAATAGAATTTATTTTATTTTAAAATAAATAAGATATAAAATATATATATATATATATATATATATTTTAGAGGGTACGAGGGACATTTTTCTTAATTAAATGCTGCATGTAAAGTGATTGATACAACTATCGACTATTTTGGCTCTTGTGCATTTAACACAGATAACAGACTGCAGACAAAATATTCTGACGCCTTAACACGTCGCATTCAAAATATTAAAATTATTGACTGACAGCTTAAATTTTTGCAACTACTTGATTTGATTGATTTTTAAGTTTAAACACCAGTAATAAAAATATTCTGAAATTATTAAAATATTTTTTTTTAATATTCAATTCCATAAGTAAAAAAATGAAGATATTTAATTTTCTTAATTAATAAAATTATTTTAATTCTGTAGAAATAAATAAAATATATTTAAAATTTTGAAGGTTATATTGAATATTATTCAAAATAAAAAAAATTAAAGAGAATATTGCAAAGTATATATATATATGAGACAAAATGCAACTGTTGTGATTTTTTTTTTTTTTTTTTTTTTTTTTTTTTTTGGATAAGGTTTGACTACAAGATAATTTGGTAATGCTATTACTTTGGCTTTGTGTCCTTGGAGAGTAATTTTCAAAGCTATGATATTACTTAATTATCTTTTTCATAAATGTGTAAATAAATCTCTAAATTAGTAAAATTGCACAATATTTTTAAGTCTTTTCTAATTTAGTTTACTTTACATCGCGTGATTTCAAAAATTATACTTAACTATCAAATGATTTCTTATCTTTATCCAAAAAAATTTTATTTTATCAAATAATTATACTTATTTTCATTTCTGTCATTTTTTAGGCCACGGAATGATAAAATAAATGTTAAATTACAGAAAATCTTCCTGTAATATTTTATTTTTTCACTTTGCCCTCCTGTCTTTTAAAAGCTTAAATTTTGCCCACTCATAATTACCGAATTATCTTTAGGGGGCAACGGCGTTAACGGATGAGGTAAATTGACGAAAATGCCCTTACCTTATATTGGAGAGAGAATGGATTTTAACTTATTTTCCGTCATTTTTTAAGGGTATTTTGAATATATCTAATAATATTTTTTAAAAAATTGACGGTTCACTCACGGAATGGTGACGGCAGGGTAAATGCATATTTCGGTAATTACAAGGGGGCAAAATATAGGCTTTTAAAAGACAGGGGGACAAAATAAAAAAGCGAAATATTACAGAGAGATTTTTTGTAATTTAGCCTAAAATAAAATTGAGCTGAATCACAGCATAGTTAAGTATAGTTAATTTTCTGAACCACAAAATAATAAAGTAAAAATAAGCTGAACCACAAAAAAACAAGCGATAATGCTCAACACACGTACCAAAACTAAGTTTCGATAATTGTTTTCGTTTTCAGATTAAGCCAACTTGATCTTCTCCTATTTCTTTAAAAAAGTGTTCTCAATTGTTGATTTAATGGTTATGATGAAAAGGATAGAGCCAAATTAGCCATCTTAAGTAAAATGTGACAGCATTTGGCTTGGTGAAAAGTATATATATTTGCAAGTTTACATGATGTAACATTATAAAGTTTGAAAGAATAATTATGCAATACTTAAACTTTACAGTGACTATTCTCAAAAAAAATAAATAACACACTTTATTTATAGGAATATACTTTTCATTGTTACCTTAAAGATGCCTCATTTGGTACCTATCTTGTTATCATTCCCTTTCTAACAAAAATTTAATGGTGATAGTCCACAAGGTGAGATTAGGATTCGGGGCGGATTTTTAAAACCCCGAACCCGACTATCAATGTGACACCTCCAAAATTTGGATTAGTCCTATATATAAATGATATAATATGACTAAATCTCTTAACCCGACTATAGCATTTTGGATGGTAGCAAGATCCAAGAGGTTATGAGAGTTAAGCGTGCTAGAGTTAGAGTAGTTTTAGGATGGGTGACCTCCTGGGAAGTGGGGCGTCACAGTTGTTATCAGAGCCATTCACCAGCCGGAAATGTGAGATGAGTCTCGGCTGAGCCAGGGTAGCGGGTAGAGCGAGACTCCCCGGCTAATCACCGTTGTGAGTGGAGTGCAGCTAGATGAGTCTCGGCTGAGCCAGGATAGCGGGTAGAGCGAGACTCCCCGGCTAATCACCGTTATGAGTGGAATGTGAGATGAGTCTCGGCTGAGCCAGGGTAGCGGGTAAGCGAGACTCCCGGCTAATCACCGTTGTGAGTGGAGTGCAGCTAGATGAGTCTCGGCTGAGCCAGGATAGCGGGTAGAGCGAGACTCCCCGGCTAATCACCGTTATGAGTGGAGTGCACCTACTCACAAGGTCGGCTAAGACTAGCGAGACAAGTCTTACATCACCTGGTGGTTGTGAGTGTGTTTGAGCCTGACATCCACGTCAGGACTTAAAGGGGGGAAGAATGTGACACCTTCGGAATTTGGATTAGTCATGTGACACCTCCGGAATTTGGATTAGCCCTATATATAAATGATATAATATGACTAAATCTCTTAACCCGGCTATAGTATTTTGGATGGTAGTAAGATCCAAGAGGTTATGAAAGTTAAGCGTGCTAGAGCTAGAGTAGTTCTAGGATGAGTGACCCCCTGGAAAGTGGGGCGTCACAACCAAACCCGACTACCAAATCCGAATCTGAATATAAGAATCCGATCAAAAATTCAAAATCCGAATCCGAATCCGAACCCAAAAATTCAAATCCGAAATAATTATTATTTTTTTTTCTTTACAATATTTCAAAATATATTATATTAAATTTAAATTTTTAACATATAAATTTAAATATAATATCAAATATTTATATACACATATACTAGATAACGTAAAATCAATTCGGATTCGGGTCGGGTTCCAGTTCGGATTGGATACAATCAAAATCTATATTCAAATTCAAATCAGTCGAATTTTTATTTTTTATATTCATATCCGAATCCATATTCATTTAATATCGGATAAATTTATTTCATTCGGATTCGAATTTGGATAAAATTTCGAATATTCGTATCCATTGACCTACCCTTCGTCCATTATATACGCAAACATGCCACATACGAATTTTAAAACTGTAAAACAAGCACAATAAATGATCTTACGTTAGAGACCCTTCTACCAAATTTTTATAACGAAACGTATTTACAAAGTTTAAAATTTATATGATATAATATTTTAAAGTTTAAAAGAATAATTATGTAATATTTAAACTTTGCAATGATTGTTCTCTAAAAAAAGACAAAACAAAACTTTATAGTTATTTTTTGTTTTTTTGTTTTTTTTGTTTTTGTTTTGGAAGGCTACATAAATTGACTGTTAAATTTTGAACCCATCTTATTTTTATTTCTATATTTGCAAAAAATATTTTAATAAAAATAATTTTTAACATAAAGTCATCTCATCTCAGTCCTTTTGGAAAGTATTTTCAAAAAATATTCTTTCATTTTAAAAAGAGAGTTTACATAAAAGCATTGTAGACAAAAAAAAAAAAAACTCTGTGCATATGGTGAATCTGTGCGCGTCTTAGATAAGGTTGGTTCAAAAAAATTTTAAAAAAAGATTATAATTTTTTTGCAAACTTTGTTTTCAAAATAATTTTTTTTTTTTATCAAAAATACTTTTCAAAAATGGCGCGGGGCGTGACATTGTTTGTAATATTCGTAAACTTTAAATCTTGAAATTTGAATTTAAATTATTTTTTCAGAAATTTTTATAATTCGGAAATTCAAATTTCAGAAGTATTCACGAAGAAGTGGCTAGAGTAACCTAACGAGGTCCAAGATCGACGAAGTAAAATTGCCACTTAATCGGTCTCGTCGAGCTGAACGATGTGGTGTCGTCCATTTTCATATTCGGCGAGCCGAAAACATCATAAAACGTGCAAGAGAATAGTGTTCGCTGAAGAAGAGACTTATGCGACTCAACAAGACCTAATCGCGGTGAAATAAAATCACAACTTGATAAGTCTTGTCGAGCTAAACGTCGTGGCAATGTCCGTTTTTATGTTCGGCAACCCGAAAGGCTAAAAAAATGTGAAAATAGTGAATTTATAGTATATTTTTGCAGAAAAGCGTATATTTTATGTGTTAAGTGGATTGAAACTTCTTAGGGAGGGGCTTCCTAGCATATTGCATCTACAGTGAGGGACCCATCTTTAAATTAGAAGTTTTAGAGGACTTAATTGCATCTTTTACATGCTATTATAACTAGGTCCCTAGGGTTTCCTCCCTAGCCACACCAAATCTTGCAACCGCAACCACCTTCACACCTCTTCCTCTCCTCTGTGGTCATCCCCGAGCAGTGCCACTGCCGACCGCCGCCTCCCCTTGCCCAAAAAGAGAAAAAAAGCCTTCTTTTCTTGTTGCTCTCGAGTTGGGAAGGAAAGGTGACCACCAAACCTCATCCTCTTGCAACCCTGTTACCTTAGGGTCATCAACACCTTCTGAGGGTCTCACTTGAGAAGTGTCGCCGCCTGCTATGGCCGCGCGACGCTGGAAAAGCCCTGCACCATCTTTTTATTCTTCCCCGGGATAGAGGTGAGCCAACCCATCTTCTTTCTTGTTTCCTTGGCCTTGAAGGATCACCACCCTTATTCTCACTTCTCTGGGATCCCTCTAGTGCAACACCATCGTCGGAGGAGGCCACAAAGCTGCAGGTTGCAAGCGACCCCGCCAGAACCCTAGATCTGGCCGGATCTCTGCACGTGCTACCGTTGGAACTTTTGCGGGAAACTAACTTGCTAGGCTTCTTCTGCTGGATCTCTAGAAGCCCTCAACCAAGTCCCAAGACCCCTGGTTCGATCTAGCGGCCGCAAGAAGAAACCCAAGATCGGGGTTCTTGTTCTTGGCCGAGCTCCGCCGCCAACTGCCACCGTCGCTTTCCGCCACCGGCTAAACCCCAGCTAGCTCCATCTCGACCAAAGCAAGCTTCCTGTGCCCCTTGCATGGGCCTAAGACCTACTGCCTAGATCCCTCTCCGTCTGGGTTTTTGGTCTTGACCGCAAGCTCCTCTCTGGCCATCCGCCGCCACCAACTGCTGGCGCCGGATTCTGTGAGTTTGTTCCAACCCAAGCTCTTAGAGACCTAGTCTTGGCCGAGATTGCTCCGAGCACTATTCCGGCAATTCCTCGGCTACATCAAGGTGAGCCCGTGAACCTCCTTGGTCCCATTAGCATGATGCTCACCTCAGTTAGCATCAAGAATGGGTTTTGAGGCATAAAGTTGATTAGAGCTCTTTGTGACTTTTGTAGGTTGACCCGTTGACCTTCTTGGACTTCGGGCCACCCTCGGACAGTTAGCATGGGTCTCAACCCTCAAATCAATTTGAAAGTCTTCGGATTAAGGTAACGAGCCAAAACACATTAATTTTAGTGTTATTATGCAATTTCTAGATTTGTTAGGGTTCTAGATGTAATTGTGACCACAAGGGCTACCTCGGGAAGTGTACACATGATCTATGAACTTTTCGTTCAAGGTCCGATAGCTTTCGTTAAGCGGAATTTGATTTATAAGTCATAATCGGCGAAATCGCTAGTTTATCGTGGTTTCGACGCAAAACGCGTGATCTGAGTGAATCAGTGGATCACTTATGATTGCCAAGTGTCTCTGGCTATTCCCCACGCTGTTCTGGCTGGTCCAATGATTTTTGTTTCGCGTTGGTGATTTCTGGAGCTGAAGTCGGCTTTTCCGGATGCGTTTTCGGTAATTATGGCACCAATTGAGTCTATGGTTGCACAGAGTTAGCTGTTCCTGCCCGGACATCCTAAATGAAGTGTTTCGAGGTAGCATGCAAAGTTTAATTAAGTTCGGTAGCATGTAGGCACTAATCGGACCATTAGTGGTCAATCAGCAGGTTTTCGAAAATTTCGACGGATCCCGAGACTTAAGGAAAGTCCACCGTATAGTTGTTTTATACACTGTGAGTACAAGGGATAGGTATGTGTGAGTTTATTACAGATCCGTGCTTTTGATTTAGGCCTGAGCAGTCAAGAGCCTATTCAAAAGTTGAGCAACGAATTCTAGTACCTCTTACACTAAGGTGGGTACTTCGATCCGGGCATTAGCATAGTATCACCTCACTAGGAATCGTACTCGGTCGAACCCCTGTGATCTTGCTAGCCCTGATCCTATGCTTTGAGTTATATTGCCATTCTTTTTAGTATATCTAACTGCTTATACTTTGACTTATACCATGCTTAATTGATCATTAGTTAGCTCTGCTTCTGTTTAGATATTTCAACATCTCCCTATACTTATACTATATGTTACAGTAGAAGATCAGTTATTGTTATATAAGATGAGATGATTTCACAGTTGATTGGCATCTCGTGTGGGAGTTCCCAGCTTAGTGCCGATTATTCGGTCTTTAGACCGTGAGCTTGAGCATCAGTATTATGATCGCCACGGCACCAATTGTATTTCGCATACACCAGCGGACAGGCCCCCGCACTGGTGTTCTTTACCGGTAGAGTGGTTGAGTGTGACCCATGAGCCCCAGATCGTAATGAGTGGTACAGGGTTATGTCAGCCAAATCGGTGCCAAATAGTGGCATTAGTCTGAGTCCTCGTGACCAATAGTGATTTGGTTTCTAATATTGATGCATAGTTTTCACTATTATGATTCCGTCATATATTGTTGCTATCTATTTCGAATATGCTCTAGCACATGTATTTTAGTACTCTATTATATTCAGCATTGTGATTATTATACCTGTCAGTTATCTATTTTCATATCTGCCTACTGATTTACTTATCTGTCAATTATTGTATACCAGTAGGTACGACTTGCTGTTCTCCGGCTCGTTCTACCCACTGGAATACATTTAGTTATATCTCACATCCTTTGATGATCTATTTTTTTGGTCCGTTGGGTGCTGAGATGTCGGGACGATGTGGTGAGACATTTATTTATGATCATAGTTAAATATTTTATTTGTGGATTGGATCTAGTTGTGAATGTTGGTTTTATCATGGTGTTTATTTACCGTTTATTTAAATCGTTTAGCAGATTATTATTTATGTTGTTTATATAGTACTATGTAACAATCCGGCCGCCTAGCAATAACAACTTATTAGGCCTACACCACAGTCCAAAATGCTTAAGCCCAGTTATTATTATTAGTATTCATTGTCTCTTATAAATCCAATCATAATTTTTTCCCTATTGGGGTGTCACAAATTCTCCTGACTATGTGGGACAATTGGGGTGTTACAAACTCCCCCTGTTTAAGCCTTACGTCATCGTTAGCCCAAACACACACACAATCTAAAATCATCAAGCGATGTGAGACTTGTCTCGCTAGCACTGTCATCTAGACCCAGACTCAATCGAGACTCGCCACACACTTCCGGCTAGTTATTGGCTCTGATACCAAATGTAACAACCCGGCCCACTAACAATAACAATACGTTAGGCCCACACCACAGCCCAAAATGTTTAAGCCCAGTTATTATTATTAGTGTCTATTGTCTCTTATAAATCCAATCACAATTCCATTTCTATCCAATATGAGACTATTGGGGTGTCACATACTCTGATTGTGCATCATGTACATACCAATCGTGCGTGTATAGAAAAAACTCTGTTTGAGTGGACAATTTTTTTTATACACGTGGCGATCTACCCGCGTCCTGGGGATGTTTTCAACTCAAATTTATAAAAAAAAAATTATCACTTTTAAAATCTCGGGGCGTGATATTGTTGGTGTGAGTTGAGATTGATTGGTTATTTTATTGTATCGTGTAATACGCCGTGCAAATATAGAAAATACACCGTAAAAAGCAAAAAAGATCTCTTTAGATATTACTAGTGAGCTAAATATGTTGTAGATATGGGTTATAGTATAAGTGCAATACACTTCATATTTACAAATTCAACTAAATTTAAATATAAAATTTAAATTAAAATAAAATTTGAATATATATATTTTGAATTTAATAGTTATCGATGGAATGAGACTATTTTTCACTTGATTTATTTTTTAAATTTTATTTGTTTCTAAATATGTTTTCGTAAATATTTTTTACATATTTCATAGCATACATAATTTTTTTTAATGTATACCCATAATTTAAAATTTTGAGGAACAAAATAAAACTTGAGTGAAAGTTGAGTGCAATTTACCATAACATAATACATGTGAGAAATACCTCAAAAACAAAAATATTAATACTCAATAATAATACAAAGTGTATAATAAAAGAGTGCTCAACAATAATTACATAATTTTCCCTTTCCAAGCACTTTGGACACAAATCCCTCCAAGCAAAATATTGCGTAAATTTGTAAATAAAACTAATGACGTTATGTCACCCTTATGATGTTGAGCAATGCTACCTCTACACCTATTTTTGGGTGTAGATCCTACACTCCACCTATCTAAGGGTAGAAACTTCTACATCCATCACTTCGAAGTGATGGGTGAAATTCATCCCACCCTAGGATGGGTGGAGTGTACGATGTACACCCAAAAATGGATGTACACTTAGAATTTTCCTATGACGTTAGGTCGGAGATCTCACCTCATCCCGAGGACATGCGAAGCTCTACGAGCGAAGCGTAAACTCCGTCATTCAATCCCATCAGTGTTTCGTGCCTTCCTTTTTCGACTATGATACCGTTCTTCAAAACTGCGATCATATCAGCTCCTTTTATCGTAGATAGCCTGTGCGCCACAACCACCGTCGTCCGCCCGACCATTACCCGATCCAACGCATCTTGAACGACGCGCTCAGACTCCGCGTCCAGAGCGCTCGTTGCCTCGTCGAGCAGAAGCACTTTCGGGTCCTTCAGAATGGCCCGCGCGATGGCTATTCTTTGCTTCTGACCACCCGACAGTTGAGTACCTCTCTCTCCGACCGGCGTGTCGTATCCCTCAGGCAATCCCGATATGAATTGATGCGCGTTGGCCGCCTTAGCTACATTGACGATCTCTTCCTCGGAGGCCTCTCCCTCTTTTCCGTACACTATATTTGCGCGAATTGTATCGTTGAACAGCACGGGCTCTTGGCTCACGAGCCCCATCTGTTGCCTCAGCCAACTTACTCTGAGAGTCTCGATTTCGACCCCGTCGAACAAGATCTTACCCGAGTCAGGATCGTAGAACCTCTCCAGTAGCGAGATCGCCGTTGATTTTCCGCTACCGCTCTCTCCGACAAGTGCGACAGTCTATCAGATCAATAGCAAGCAAGAATTAGCCACATCGATCATCTCTATGCAACAATTTAATAACAATAACTAAAAGAGAAATGTACACACACATATATATCTATACAGTCCAACTAATATGCTGTTGATAGCACCAAGCACGTACTTTATGTTATCAAGTTTTCATTCGTTAAATCAATCCCTTTGATCATTTTCAACCCTTAGATCATACTATTCAACCAACCACCCACTAAACCCTAGGAGACCGCTGTCGTCCTAACTGCATATTTTTTTATCCAAAGATTGAAAACTTAATAGCACCAAGTCATTGGTGCTATTAAGTTTTTAACCATTGAATTAAAAAATGTGTGGTTGAGATGATAGTGGGCCCCTTGGGTTTAATAGGTGGTTGAAAAAATAGTAAAATCTAACGGGTGAAAATGATCAAACGGGTTGATCTAAGGGTAGAAAACTTGATAGCACCAATAATTTGGTACTATTAATAATATAGCAGCCGGACTATATATATATATATATATATATATATTGAGCTTCTATGCTTTTAAAAGTACCAAATCATTGATACTTGTAGATTTTTAGCTCTTGGATGAAAAGATGTGTGGTTAGAATGATAGTGGGTCCCTTGCGTTAAGTGAGTGGTTGGTGAAATAGAATTATCTAAGAGATGAAATTAGTCAACGGGATAGATCTATCCGTAGAAAATTTACCGGCACTAATTGCTTGGTGCTTGTACAAGCATAGTAGCCGGACTCTCTCTCTCTCTCTCTCTCTCTCTCTATATATATATATAGAGAGTGAGAGAGAGAGTATGGTGCCTTTATAAGCATGGAGACGCCCGTACTTATAATTTGTTTTCGATGTTCGGAGTTTCGAATCGACGATCGACTCCGTTAGACTTGATCTAGAGTATTTAAAGTATCTGAAAAATAAATTTTGTGATTTTTCAATATCATTTATCTAGTGATCGAAAGGGCTCAAAACTAACGGCTGAAAATAAAAATCTCACAAAATGTGATGATATGACACTAAAATTTTAGATCAAAGATATTGATCTTATTTTATATGGCATAAAGAATTTTCTATCAAAAGTTTACGTAATTTAGACATTTCTATACCGGTAAACTTGCAAACGACTCACCACGACTATTAAAATTATTGATTTTGAGCCCCTTTGATCATTAGGCAAATGAAATCGAAAAATTGTGAAATTTATTTTCTATATACTTCAAATACTCTAGATCAAATCTAACGGAGCCGATCGTCAATTCGAAAGTCCCAACATCGAAAACAACTTATAAGAACGGGTGTCTTCGTGCTTATAATAGCACCCCAGCCTAACTATATATATATACATATATATATATAGAGAGAGAGAGAGAGAGAGAGAGAGAGAAAGAGAGAGAGAGAGAGAAGAGCTTATATGCTTTTAAAATCACAAATCCATCCATACTTGTGAATTTTTTACCATTGAATTTGTATTGGGATTTGTGTTTTTGTAAAGTCAACTAAAGAGAGAGAAAGATAAAGTAAAAAACACAAATCCCAATACAAATTTAATGATAAAAAATTCACAAGCATGAATAAACTTGTGCTTTTAAAAGTATATAAACTCTACTCTCTCTCTCTCTCTCTCTCTCTCTCTCTCTCTCTCTCTCTCTCTATATATATATATATATACACACGTATGTATGTATGTGTGTGTGTGTATGTGAATAGATGATTTTCCATGAATATATGTATAAACATAAAAGCCTATGAGCATCAAATTAAGTGATGTATTAAAATGGCTACCTTTCCAGAGTGAATTGTCAAAGAGAAGTCTGTAAAAATTGGAATATTCGGACGGGATGGATACTTGAAGGTGACATTGCGAAATTCGATGTCTCCTTTAACATTTGCTAAGACCACACCCTCCTCGCTGCTCGAATCGACCTTGGAACTCCGATCAATGATTTCAAATATTGAAGCAGTCGACTCCTTGGCCTTGGTGGAATTTGCGCCTAACGCGCTCGACTGTGAGACTCCCGTAGTAGCCAGAACTAGTGCGAAGAAAACCTGCAAATCAACGGTAGAAGCAAGAGCCTCAGTAGAAGTGTTGTTTTGTAAAGCAATAACATACAGCGGAGGCAAGAGCTTCAGCATGGCAAACTTTTTTGAATAAAAAAAGCTGCTGCAGAAGCCAAGCCAGTCAAGATTGTAAAACATGTGAGTTCAAAGATGACACGTTGTGCTCTCACCCTGAAGACTTCTGAAAAAGAGGCCTTGCCATCATGCACAAATCTTCCTCCAACGTAGAAACAAAGCGCGTACGTCAGGTAGAGAGCAAAGAACGAGAACCCGAAGCCGAAGCCGCTTATAATCCCCAGTTGCACTCCTTGTTTCACCGGCGCTTCACATTTCTTGCTGTAGGTTTCTATCACTCTTTGCTCGGCAGAGAAAGATGCCACGGTTCGGATATTGCTCACGGCGTCATTCGCCAATTGACTTGCTTCCTCATACATCACCTGCAATGGAATTTGAAAATCAAATTCTCTATTATTACTAGAAGACTCGAATTGTTGGTCTCAATTGCTGCAACTAATGTTTAAGTTTCAGTTATTGGTTTAGAAAGTCTTCAGAAGTTTCAAAGAGACAAAATCTATTCTAGAGAAATCAAAATTGTCACAAAACACTTATTTCACACTATTTTGATTGATTATTAAATACACTAAGTGAGACAACAAAAGTTTCATAATAAACAATCGTAAGTAAGACAAAAGTTTCACACTGTTTTAATTGATTACTAAAAACAATAAGAGAACAAAGTTTTCATAATAAACAATCGTAAGCTCTATAAGCAACTTTCGACCAATTTCTAATCTATTTTCTGAGAGTATTTCTAGGCATATCCTAGAAGATCTCCTCAAATATCGCTGATGAGTGATTCAATCGCAAATGAGAAAACTTTTCGTCATCAACAACACTTAATGGGATCTTCCAGGTTCCCCTTATTTTCTAAAACTAAACCCTTGTTTAAACCAATACTAACCAAAATGCTTCGGGTTGGATTGGTTTGGAACCTTTTAAAGTGTTGGATCGACAATTATCGAAGAAGCATAAGCATTTGAATTTAATAGTACCTTAGCATCTGCACTATACCCCTTCATAAACTTTATCTGTGCATAACCTTGGAGAGCCAGTAAAGGGATCACCACTGTGATAATAAGTGCTAGCCTCCAATTCGCGATCATTGCTACAATAAACCCCGTGAGAAGCATCGAAAGACATTGAACCATCAAAGCCAATGTATCCCCCACAAGTCGTCGAACATTCGCAGCATCAACCGATAGCCTCGCGCCAATTGCCCCACTAAAAGAAAAGAAGAACAAAAGAAGTTTTCAAGCATGGTGCAAAGACCTCAACAACATTCGAAAAGTAAAATGATTTTATTGTTATGCTTTAGTAGACCTGGAATTGCGAGGATCGTCGAACCAGTTGATTTCTTGGTGGACGATTCTTTGAAACGACATGGAACGAATGCGTTCGATGAGCTTCCCACCCGCCACTCCAAACAAGAAATACTCGATCGGTATCGCGAACAACATGATTATGCCCAACACAACATACATTAATGCCCAAAAGTTTGAATCCTTTCGTAGTTGATGTGGCGCTTCGTAGAATATCTTTATAGAGATCGACAGCAAAATACCAAATATCGGGAAGAGGACTCCGTGTATTGCTGCGGCTACCGATCCTAAGAGCAAAATCGGAATTTCCGGCTTGTTAAGAGAGATCAATCTTGTGATAGGAACTTCTTTTGGAGCCTCATCATCACCAGTAGCTTCTTTATCTTCTGTTTCATCCTGAGGTCCAACCTGAACTTCCATCGGGCCGGTTATGTTGAAAGGAATGGTGAAAGAATGCCTGCTGCTTTTGCCGATTGAGGAACCTCGACTTGCCGATCTTTTGAATGATATGCTCTTCTTCGATTTGCCCAGTGATTTCGACTCATGGCTCAAACTACGCATCACGGAGTCACCGACATGTTCTTCTGTTTCCTTGTGAGTTTCTTGCAAATGGATGAGTTGGGAGTAAGCGCCATCGGGGTACTTTATCAACTCGTCGTGAGAACCTACATTTTTCAACAATTTGCTTAGAATCTATTAACATACTTTCTAAAGTATGTAGTAAACGAAATAAATAACTAACTTTACGAACGAAATTGTTAAAATTGAAAGGAATCGAGTGTGCCCTCGAAAGGAAGTGATTATAATGAGCAAGATGAAAAAACCTTGTTCCACTATCTTTCCCTGATGCACAACAGAGATTGTATCCGCATTCCTCACGGTGCTTAAGCGATGAGCGACGACAATGGTCGTTCTCTCGAGCATGACCCTATTGAGCGCCTCTTGAACTATTCTCTCGGATTCCATGTCCAGTGCGCTTGTCGCTTCGTCAAGCAACAAAATCTTCGGGTCCTTCAAAATCGCCCTCGCGATCGCAATCCTTTGCTTCTGTCCCCCCGAAAGTTGCGCCCCGCGCTCACCGACCATCGTATCAAGACCCTAAACACATAATCAAAGATTATAAACTAATCACAAAACAAAAAAAAAAAACGATCAAATTGTTAACAATATATGAGGGTTTTAGGACTAGTTTTTTGCATGTATAATATGGATAATATGCAAAATTGCGCAAACTACTTTGCGACTGTCATATTTGCGCTCGTACAAATGCTTGAATGTATGCAAAAGAATAGTTTTTTAAATCTAATTAAGTGTTTTCAGAAACACATGCAAATACCAACTTTGTAGTATACAGACAAATAGACATATTTTCAAAAATTTATATGTACTAGAACTTCCATTCCATACATTGGGCAACTTGTCGATGAAATTTGCCGCATTCGCGAGCTCGGTCGCTCTCTTGATCTCTTCGAGTGTCGCGTTGTTTTTACCGTATGTTATGTTCTCCTTAATGGTTGTCGTAAACAACAACGGTTCTTGGCTAACAAGTCCAATCTTTTCTCTTATCCAACTGAGCCTCACACTCTTTATATTAACTCCGTCTATTAAAACTTCGCCTGCTTGCGGATCGTAGAATCTCTCCACTAGGTTTATAACAGTTGATTTTCCACTTCCACTCTCTCCGATGATAGCCATCGTTGTACCACTCGACACTTTCAACGAGAATCCATTGAATATAAGATGGTCAGGCCGAGCAGGGTAGCTAAAGTAGACATCTTGGAGCTCGATATCGCCCTTCATGTCTTCTAACACAATCCCGCTAGTGTCGTATGTGTCGATCTCTGGCTTTCGTCTCATTGTTTCGAACATTCTGTATCCTGCAGCTTGTCCTTCAGCAAAGGCAGTCACACATGGGGTTGCCTGACCTAAAGACCTGCATAGGAAAAGCAAAATTCAATTCAAAGTACCAACTAAAACTTAGTATGTAAAAAATCATTTCATCATAGAGCTTGCTATGTGATTGAATAATGCTTCTCCATAGCATTTTACTCTTTTTGAGAGATACATGTAAATCCCGGGAAAACCTTAATTTTAATACCATTTACAAATTGATGGCTAAAATATAGAAAACGCCCTTATAAGTACCTACTTTTTTTTTATTTTTCTTTGACTTTTAAAAATTTATATTTTATCCCCTCATAATTTTAAGTTGATATATTTAGCCCTCCTTTATTAGAATTCAATATCGAAAATGCTCTTGAAAATGACAGAAATATATTAAAATTTTATTTTTTTTTTTCATGTAAAATAAGTAAGGACAATTTGGTCATTTCATCCCCTTCATGAATGTTGTAATCTCCTAAAAATATTTCTAAAATTTTAGGGGGGCAAAATATAAGTTTTTGAAAGTCATGGAGAAAAAGTAAAAAAGCAGGTATTTACGGAGGTTTTCTGTATTTCAGCCAAAATTGATTTTGTAAATCCTCTTTTATATGTCAACACAATCAGCAGACAGGACATGAGTTTATCGTCACGGTCAACAGATGCCCACCGTGCCAGCATGCTGGCGTGTCGTGCTGTGAGTGTGGCATATCGGCATGCCCCATGCCAGTAGCACGACAATCCTTGGCCTTGTAGTTGCAAAAAATTTTCTTTTCAAAGAGCATTTTCTTACATAAAACAAACGTAACCCCTACATGTATATGTAAAATCCTCTTTTTCCTTTAATGCATGCATTAACAAGGAGAATTGATATTAAATATCCATTTTTGATAGCGACAAATCATATTTATTGAATTTAGTCATTTAGAATGAACTACAACCTAATTCAATGAATTTATCTATCAATATTAAAATCAGCTTTTATAATAGTAAACTTACATTGCACCGACCAGGACCGCGAACAAAACATTGATGACCATTCCTCCGTTGTAGCCTTTGTTGATGATCAAACTGGAACCGTACCATACTGCTAATGCATAGCTGCAGAAAAAGACCATGAAAACAGTTCCCATGCCCAGGCCAGAGGCAGTCCCTTCTTGGACAGCAGACAAGTATGCAGTTCTGATGTACTTGTTATATAGGGCAATAGCTTTCTTCTCACCATTGAAGGAAGCAACCTTTTCATAAGTGATAGGGGAATTAGAGAATGATAGTTCTGCAAAATCAGAAGAATCTAGAATCTTATATGCCCTTAAAAAATTAGGGGTTTGCTTGGCTCTTCTGTTTTTACCAGCAGCAGCAGCAGCAGCAGCAGATTCTGGTAGCTCATTAATTTGGCATGGAAAAAAAAATTCAAGCTTTTGCTGAAGCAAGAAGTTGAAATGAGATTATGAGAGTGAAAAGCAGAAACTCCAATTTATTGTTTCTGATTTTGCTACAGAAAAAAGATGTTGAGGATATTTTACTTCAATACTTCTTTTAATAGCATTACTTTGGCAACACTTCATCAGAAAAAATTTCCGTAGGATTTTTAGTAATCTTGGCATGATAGCACAAACTAAATGCATGCACACTTAGTATAAAACCAAACTTCTCTATATATATATAATTAAGCTCCTATGCTTTTAAAAGTATCAAGTCATTGGTGTTTATAGATTTTTAGCCATTGGATGAAAAGATGTGTGGTTAGAATGATAGTGGGCCCCCTTGGAATTAGTGGATGGTTGGTGGAATAGCATGATATAAGAGTTGAAATTAATCAACAGAATAGATCTAACGGTTGAAAATTTACAAGCACCAATTACTTGGTACTTTTACAAGCATACTAGTCGGACTATATATATATATATTAGGGGCTTTTGCTTATTTAACTCTAACTATTATTCAAAATTTTCAAATTTACACTGAAATTACCAATAAATCCTTCTAAAACACTATCTCATTAGTAAATCCTAAAAAAATGGGAATATTTGAAGGATTTTTTTTTAAAAATCAGCAAGATTATTTTGGTCCTGGGGGATAAATAAGATATTTTTTAAGTTTTGAAGGGCAAATTAGATATTATCCCTATGGAAGATCTTACTTTTGAAAGTTATATAGATTATTTATACTTACTGTTCTGATAGACCCAATTGTCTGCTCAACAACATTTCCGGCATTGCTGTATGTCGCTTGCCCGCGGCTCGACATTTTCGAGACAAACCACGACATGATTGCGCCGGCAAAGACCACTGGTGGAATGCTCGACAACATCACTAGAGATAGAAGCCATCCTTTTGTGAATGCTATAATGAATCCACCCAAGAATGTTGCAACAAGTTGTATGAACTTCCCTACCTGAAAGAACCAAAAAAAAAAAAAAAAAAAAAAATTCTACACTGTGTTAAACATTTAATATGTAGTGATTGATTGGAGAAAAGTGGTTACTATGCATTTTACATACTTTTGTGGAGTGTTGCAATTTTTTATAGGGTTAATTGCATACGGCTCATTGTAAATCTATCGAATAGCAGATATATCTCCCTTATTAAATATAAAAAATCTAAAAATGTTGTTCTCTACCTGCTTAAGTATTTGGAAAATAATAATTGTTTTATTTAATTTACTATGTTATCAGAGCAAGAGATCTTGAGTTCGTTTCATTTAATTTAAAACTTTTTTAACCATAAAAGAGCAAAAATGTAAGATCAATTTAAACCAATGTGTATAGTAATCTCGATGCTTAAAGGATGTTTGATTACTTAGAAAATCATGGAAAACAATTTTTTTCCAGAAAAAGACTTAGACATGCATGTAGTGCATGTAATTGTAAGGAAAATGTTGCTCTTTTTGTTCTCTCTGTTGTGTTGGAACAAGTTTTTGAAGTTTTTCTCACCTTTTCTCCGATAGCATCTTGAATGAGTATGGTGTCGCCGGACATCCTCTCGACCACCTGCCCGGTCGTCATCTCCTTGTCGAAGAACGCGATGTCCTGCCTCAGTATCGCCTTCAGGTACATCCCTCGAATTCGGGCCGCCTGTCTTTCTCCGGTCACCATCCAACATGCCACCTCTGAAACAGTCAGTCAGTCAGTCAGATTATGATACAATTATCAATTCCTGATTCCAGATTCCAGACTTCTGAAAATGAGTTGGTATAGTTTTATGACTGACAATTCTGGTGTGTTTGTAAGATAACAAATCTGGTGTATAAATGATTATGATCTCATTGTTAGATGATTAAAATATAGATCATTTTGTATGAACCACAGGGCGCGCATTTTCAAAAAGATTCAACTTTCTTGTCACGCATCGGGATTTTAAAAGCGATCTAATTTATTTTTTTTTTAAATCGAAATTGAAAACGAATCCCCACGACGCGACTAGATCGCCATGTGCATAGCAGAGCCTGCTTAATCGTCATCGCGGACATCGCAGCGACGCCCTCGACCTTCCTCGTCGTCGTCCCTTGTATCGCTATTCATTGTACCGCCATCTTGATCGTCCGGGGTTGGCGCGAACTCCGTTTTGGTGACGAATTGATCCAACGGCGCGGTTGCTGTCCGGTTCTTGAATCTTGGACAGCGGTACATTCTTTTTTGCATTCCGGCACTCCCGGCAACCTCGATCCTCCGACAATCGTGCACGGTACACCCGGAACCCTCTTGTACTCTTTAAATTTCCTATTTCGCAGTAAATCACAGCGGTAGTGTAATTGTCGTGTGGGTTCATCGATTGTGGTTCCGGTTGACCCGGATGCAGGTTTTGGACATCGAACGGACCTCGGACAGCGGCACGACGTCCGAGACATCACGTGCTGTCCGAAACCAGCTTTGGACTGATTCCGAGTCGCAGAATCAGAGGTATGGCCCGATCTCTGCGTAGACTTTTATTTAATGAAATAATTTACATTGGTAGGGCTTTGTGGTGCAACTTGTATATGTAGACATCCCCGGACTGTGTGAACATCGCGGTTTGGACCCATGGACTGTTTGTCCTCATTCGAACGACGGCAAAGTCGTTCGAGTCTCTTTTTCGATCAAGGGATCGATCGGGTGCGATGGTTTGGGAATCGAAAAAACGTTCCAGTTAATTGGAACAACGGAGATTTTGGCGAAGTGGTTGGGGCCACTAATTCGCAGGGTTATTGTTATCTGACTTCAGTGACCAATAGTGGTCAATCGACGGATTACCGAAAATTTTGGTGGATCCCGGGACTTTCAATTAAGTCCACTGTTTAGTCTTTCTGTACACTATGAGTCAGTGGGATGGGTGTGAGTGAGTCAGTCACTGATCCGTGTTTCTAATTCAGGCCCGAGTAGTCAGGAGCCTGTACGTGAGCCTATGAGTCAGTCACCTACGTCCCGAAACTCGCTAACTTGGTTCCCGGGATGCCTTTTTCGGCACCGAAACCACCCGCAGCTTTCTCGCTGCGACCAGAGGTGTCAAACTTCACATTAAGGCCTAACATCTGCTGCGAACAGCAGCAACTCGCGTGTCAGAAACCGAGTCCGGTATTGCCCAAAAAACCAATTTCGGGTCCGGTTCGACCCAGAATGCCTCGAAACGTTCTGGACACCAATCAACTATCACCGCTGTCCCAGGACACTCCCTTTTGAGTGTCGGGACAGCCGCACGCCAAGTGGTGCAAGCCGGACGCGTAAACTTGCAAAACTAGCTCCGCCGGGTTCTCGGAAAATGCCGACTTAGCACCGGAACCCACTGTAAGCCTAACTGTCGTCTCCGAACACCATGGGGTGTTTAATATTCAGCAAAGGACAGATCTAAAGCCTCCACGATGTTCAAAGATCATTCCCAACACCTTGGGTCGACAATTTGTCGAAAAACTGTGCCGGAAACTCAATTTTAGCTCCGCGAAGATCACACACTGCCCGTACACAGTGCCCGAGACAGCACAAGTGATCATTTACACTAAACCCCCCTTAATATCACATAATTTGCATTACTAACGCTATAAACGAGGCTTTTATGGACTCGTTGCCTTCGTTTCAGCATCTGGGGTTGAACCGACATCACCAGATCGAATGCCTCGACGTTCTGAATCCTATGCTCGTTGTTCGAAGCGAAACCGAGCCTCGTAGAACGCGTCAGTCCAAGTTTTGCTGGAATCGGACCTTGCATCGCGCAACAGTAGCATCTCAAAGTCACCTCTTGCGCACAGTCTGGCAATATGATTGTGAAATCCGAGAGTGCAGAGACTTCTCGTGCAAAGGTGTCGCCCCAGGAAGGACCTGGCTGCAGCCCATCTGTGTCTGCGGCAAGGATTTACGTATCCATCGGCACGAGCCGTATCCACCGTGCCGTACCGTGCCAACAAGATATCGACACGATACAGCCCCCGTGCCGATGGTACAGTTCAAAACCTTTTTTTCTTAAAATTACTAAGTAATTTTCTTAATAAAGTTCAAAATATTTGATAAAGATATATAATAAGCAATTAAAAAATTTTGTTGTCAAAGAAAATAAATATTTCATGCCATTATGTGTCGGCACGTATATATTTTTTGTGACTGACACTCATCGGCACGGCTCGACACGCACCGTGCCGTACCGTGCCGGCAAGTTTTCGGCACAACCTCGTGCCACGGCACTTAAATCTTTGGTCTGCAGCCACCAGAGATCAGCATGGGATCCAAGCAGGCTACTACACTCTTTTCTTGAGCAACCTCGGATCTCTCTCTCTCTTAGGGATGTCAATGGGTACGGATACCTAAAATTTTATCCGAATTCGAATCCGAACGAAATGGATTTACCCGATATTAAACGGATATGAATTCGGATATGGATATAAAAAATAAAAATCCAACGAATTTAAATTTGAATATGGATTTTGATTGTACCCGACCCGAACCCGAACCCGAATTAATTTTATGTTATATAATATATGTGTATATAAATATTTGATATTATATTTAAATTTATATTTTAAAATTTTAAATTTAATATAATATATTTTGAAATATTATAAAAGAAAAACATAATAATTGTTTCGGGTTTGGATTTTCGGGTTCGGGTTCGGGTTCGGGTTCGGATTCGGATTTTGAATTTTTGGACCGGTTCGGATTTGGATATGAATTTTTAAAACCCGTCGAATTCGGGTTCGGGTTCGGATTTGGTAGTCGGGTTCGGATTCGGATTCGGATTTAGGTTTTTGAAAATCCGCCCCGAATCCGATCCGTTGACATCCCTACTTTCTTAGGGATTTCAACGGGTCGGATTCGAGGCGAATTTACAGAAACTCGAACCGAATCCGAACCCCAACCCGACTACCAAATTCGAATCCGACGGATTTTAAAAATTCATATCCAAATTCGAACCCGACCAAAAATCCAAAATCCGAATCCGAACCCGAACCCGAAAATTCAAATCCGAAACAATTATTTTTTTTTTCTCTTTACAATATTTCAAAATATATTATATTAAATTTAAAATTTTGAAAATATAAATTTAAATATAATATCAAATATTAATATACATATATATTATATAACGTAAAATTAATTCGGGTTTAAATCGGGTTCGGGTTCGGATCGGGTACAATCAAAATTCATATCCAAATTCAAATCCGCCGAATTTTCATTTTTTATATCCATATCCGAATTCATATCCGTTTAACATCGAATAAATCTATTTCGTTCGGATTCGGATTCGAATAAAATTTCGGATATCCGTACCTATTGACATCCCTACTCTCTCTACAGATCTCTCTCTATCTCCCTCAAGAAGCTTGGACCGAACTTTTTGCTCTTGAGCTTATGTATTTGGGGATGTGGTTAGGAATGTCAACAGATCGGATTCGCGGCGAATTTTTAAAAATCCGAATTCGAATCCAAACCCGACTACCAAACCCGAATCCGAACCCGTATCCGAACCCGACCAAAAATCCAAAATCCGAACCCGAACCCGAAAATCCAAACCCGAAATAATTATTTTTCTTTTTCTCTTTACAATATTTCAAAATATATTATATTAAATTTAAATTTTTAAAATATAATATCAAATATATATATACACATATATTATATAACGTAAAATTAATTCGGGCTCGGGTCGGGTTCGGATTCGGATCGGGTACAATCAAAATCCATATCCAAATCCAAATCCGTCGGGTTTTTATTTTTTATATTCATATCCGTTTAACATCGGATAAATCCATTCCGTTGGATTCAGGTTCGGATAAAATTTCAGGTATCCGTACCCATTGACATCCCTAGATGTGGTTTTGGCCAACAAATTATTATTGCTATGGAGTCGGGTCGTTATATTTCTGATCAGCAAAAATAAGTCTAGAAAATAAATAAATTGAGTGGGACTATTGTCCACAATAGACCTAATGGCAAGAAACCCAATAATAAACCTAACATCCACATAAGTTTGAATCAAATTGAAGCTTATGAGTGGTGTGATTGAGTTTTTAAGTTTGATGAGTACGCTTTTTCTATCAACACGTGTTTTTGAGATAATTGATTGAGGCTTACGATCCACGGTCTACACTTTCATATCTATATGATTTTACATGAACCACCTAATGCATTTGTAAAAAAATAAACTAATGTGATGTACCTGCGTTTGGTTCGGGTATAAGCAAAAATTGGTTATTCCGGGAATAGGTATAAGTTCAGGTACAAGCAAGAATTATAATAATTTTGTGTTTGGTTGAGTATAAAGGTTGTACCGGAATAAGAAAAATTGTGTTTGGTAAGTTAAAGAGGAATAAGAATAATAAAGGGGATTAAAATTTATAAAATAAAATAAAAAAAATTAAAATTTTATAAATTTAAATATCTTATAATTTAAAAAATTTTAATTAAAAAAATAAAAATAATAAGCAACAGGTGGAACAGCTGTTCCAACTGTGGGGTGGAACAGCTGTTTTACCCTTATGCCGGAATAACCTGATATAGGGGGAACAGTTGTTCCCCCCACACTTAAATGTTGTTTGGGTATAAAAGGGAGGATAACCCCCTTATCCCCCCTTATACCGGTTGTCAAACGACATGCTAAGAATGCTAGAACATTATCATTAGTTCATCAATAAGTCAAAAAACAAATTGATACTTACGGAAGAACGAAGCAACCAACGATCCGATCCCTAAATACACAAAATTTAGCACCCCCTGAAACAAGATAATTCGATTTCTCATTTAGCCAAATGATTGATGATAACACTAATAAGTGCATAATCTGATAAATTTAAGTAAAAATGACGGCGATTAACGAAAGTTAAACAGATGTTCATAAACATCCAAATATTGAAAATAAACTCAGAAGGATGAATATAATTTATCAAACAAAGTTCCTCCAAAGTTTTTCTGACATTTTCTTAAATGAATTTTAGTTCGGTAATCAATAAATTAATTTGTTTAGATCATATTTCAAATTCAAAATAAAAAAGCCAAGTAATATAATATTGAATATCAAATATATAAATATCGTTCTTTAATTAATAGCTTAAATTTTTAGAGTATAACGATTATTTTATATTATTTTATATGGTATCAAAAAAAAATTTCGTTTAATTAAGCTCTTGAGTCTATTAAAAAAGTTTTAAGTCCAGTCGTGAGAGAAAGTGTTGAATATAAAATATATAAATACCGTTCTTTAATAGTTTAAGCTTTCAACGATTGTCTCATATTAAATTACAGGATCAAAATACAAACGTGCTATACTGCAATGGGGCAATTTGAAGTTTACTCTGCATATAAATGTTATGAAGTTTTATTTATTTACTGCTTACTACTATTCGAAAATTTTAAATTTATTTTTAAATTATCAAAGTATTATTCTATATTTTTCGTAGGAATATATATAAATTACTTAAATTTTTTAAAAAAATAAATATTAAAAATTAAATTTTATAAAAATATATAATTAACTTTTGGCTAAATTACATAAAACTCACCGTAATATCCCGCCTTTTCACTTTATTCCTTGTCTTTTAAAAATCTACATTTTGCCCCCTCGTAATTACCGTAATTACCGAATTGTGCAACAGCGTTAACAGAGGAGGTAAATTGACAAAAATGTCCTTATTTTATATTGGAGAGAGAATGGATTTTAGCTCATTTCCCGTAATTTTTGAAAGATATTTTGGATATATCTAATAATATTTTTTAAAAAATTGACGATTCACTCACGGAATGGTACGGTGACGGCGGGATAAATGTATATTTCGGTAATTACGAGAGGGCAAAATGTAGGCTTTTAAAAGACATAAGAGCAAAGTGAAAAAACGGAATATTACATGAAGGTTTTCTGTAATTTAGCCTTAATTTTTTTTATATTACCGATAGTAGACCAATAAAAAAATGTTTCGAATGCATCACACATAAAAAGCATTATCAGATGTCTTCTCTGAGAGCTTAATTTTTTTTTTTTTTCAGTTATTTATAAAAATATAAATAAATATAGGAACCTTGTTGACGCGGTGGAGGATGTCGTCGGCGTTGCCGCCGCCGAAGGCCTCGATGACCTGGCCGAAGATGATGGTCATGAGCGGCTGCGAGACGCCGTTGGCCACCGCCGCCACCGTCCCCACCACCATCAGCACAACATCTGCCGCGTCCGCGAACGACAGCAGCCGATGCAACGCCACCTTCTTCACCTCCTCCTTCTCCTTCTCCTTCTCCTTCTTCTCCTCCCCGTCCTCTCTCTCTCCTCTCCCCTCCATCTCTCTCTCTCTCTAAGCTCTTCTTTCTCTTTTCTCTCTCTCTCTATATATATGCCCCTCTTTTTGTATTGTAAGGATATTTTGAGGATATTTATATAGTGGTTATAGTGATTCGTGGGTTTTGGTCCGGGTTGGGCGGCTGGCGTGGGGCGGCTGGGCTGTGGAAGGGGAAAGTGAGATCGTTGTCATTTCAATTAAAATACCCATATATATATATATATATATATATATATATATATATATATATATATATATATATATATAGGCGCATAATAGATCGATATGAACATCATGAGCTGTCCCGTAATAAAACCAGTTGTTGCTGATACCTCCTTCTCGGTTCCTTCTTCCATAACCCGAGCTCGGAGAAGGAAGAGATAAGAGGGCCCTATGGAGAATGTGGTCAGAAATCCATAATAGAGTCCGACCGCAACGACCGAATTTATTATCTTCATGCATAAGGATAATAGATTACCTAGTAGAAAAGATTTCAAAATCATCACAAACCTCCCTTTTTCTTTTCTATTGCAATTTCTCGATTATTATATGATGATTTATATATATATATATATATATGCTATATGTGCACTCCGAAAGGAATGTACATCTTACACCCCATTCATTCAATGAATGAATTAATTTTATCTATTGGATGGTTGGGGTGTAGGATGTACACCTATAAAGTGTGTACACTTAGAATTTTATATATATATATATATATATATATATATATATATATATATATATATATATATATATATATATATATATATGCTACATATACACTCCGAAAGAGATGTACATCCTAAACCCTACCCATCAAATGGGTGGAATAATTTTATTCATTGGATGGGTCGGGTATAGGATGTACACTTAGAATTTTTCATATATATATATATATATATATATATATATAGAGAGAGAGAGAGAGAGAGAGAGAGAGAGAGAGAGAGGTGGAATACTATTAATAGCACTAAATTATTAGTGCTATTAAGTTTTTAACTGTTGAATCAAAAGATACGTGGTTGAGATGATAGTGGGCCCCTTGAGTTTAATGGGTGGTTGAAAAAATAGTAAAATAATCAAAAGGTTGATCTAAGGGTGGAAAACTTAATATCACCACTAAATGTTTGGTGCTATCAATAGCATAGTAGCCGAACTATATATATATATATATATTTGAGCTCCAATGCTTGTAAAAGCACCAAATTATTTATACTTGTGAGTTTTTTATTTTTGAATGTAGGAATATGCGGCTAGGATGATGGTGGGCCCCTTGGATTTAGTGGGTGGTTGGTGGAATAATATGATCTAGGGGATAAAATTAATCAAAGAATTAGATCTAACGGTAGAAAACTTATAAACACCAATTGTTTAGTACTTGTACAAGTACAGTAGCCGAATTATATATATATATATATATATATATATATATATATATATATATATATATATATATATATATATAGTAGAGCTTGTATACTCTCAAAAGTACAAGTCTAAATATGCTTCGGAATTTTTTACCATTGAATTTGCATCGAAATTTTTGTGTTTTTATAAAGTCAACTAAAAAGATAGAAAGAAAAAGTAAATAGCATAAATTTCAATGCAAATTCAATGATAAAAAATTTACAAATATATTTGGGCTTGTACTTTTAAGAGTATATGAACTCTACTCTCTCTCTCTATCTATCTATATATATATATATATATATATATATATATATATATATATATATATATATATATATATATATATATATATATATATATATATATGTTTAGTTGTGGGAGAGAGAGAGAGAGAGGGGGCTGGTCAATAAGTATACATCCAACTTTATTAGAACAAAAAAACACTTCTCCTTTTTAAAAAAAATATTTCGGGTCTTATTTGAATAATTAAAAAAATATATAATTAAATTTTTTATTACTAATTAAAAGAGAGAAATAAAAAAAAAATATTTAATAATAATAATACTAATAATTATAATAAAAATAATTTTATTATTATTATAATTATTTTTATTATGACTACATAATATAATTAAAAAATATATATAATATAAAGACAATATAATTATACAATATTTATAAATAAAAATAATAAAATAATAGTCAAAAATATTTTAATCCAGATCAAAAAATATTAAATTTATCCATATTATTTATTTATTATTTAAAAATATTATTCATAATATATATTATTTTATACAAATATTTCACAATAATATAAAATAATTTTTTATAGTAGTATTGTTCACAGTAATATTTTTTATCTAAAACGAAAAGTGATGTAAAAATTATAAAAATCAAGAAGATAATATCTTGGGAAATGAAAAATAAGAGATCCAAAAAAATAATTTTTTTTCTTAATTAAAATATAAATTTATGTAAATATTATTAAGCTATTTTTTTTTCTAATCTATCGAAATAAGATTAAATTAAAAAAAAAAATTAGAAAGAAAGCTATATTAAAAATATTATTTTTTAATAAAACTAGATAAGGTATTATCTAGGGACGTCAACAAGCCGAACACGAGCGAGCTGGGGTCGGCTCGTTTAATAAACGATTAAACGAGCCGAACAGACTCATTTAAATATCGAGCTGAAAAATTCGGCTCGTGTTCGGTTCGTTTATCAACGAGCCGAACACGAGCTGGCTCGCGAACAATAAGTTTGATTTTCATTCCTACTATTAGGTGTAAAGTTGAAAAAAATTAAAAAATTAAAATTTTAATCTAATAATTAAAATTTATAAAAAATTGATGGCCTACAATCTAAATAGTAAAGTTTATATATATATATATATATATATATATATATATATATATATATATATATATATATATATATATATATTTGAGAACACGAGCGAGCTGACCCCAGTTCGTGTTCGGCTCGTTTATTAAACGAGCTGAAAAATTCGGCTCGTGTTCGGCTCGTTTACTAAACGAGCGATTCGATCTCGAGCTCATTTCGAGCCGAACACGAGCTGGCTCGCGAACAGCGAACTGGATTGCCACCCCTAGCATTATCTCAATTTATTCGATATTACCGTAATGTCACAATTGAATAGAAATTTGTCTATACAAAAAGACGGATTTTTGTTCTATACACGCATAATATAACATCGGAAGTATAATATATATTAATCGTACATATAATCACAATAATACAATAATAATTAAAGATAAATAATAAATAGAGCAGATTTATACGATACTAAATATCGATATAATTTCGAATACGAAAATAAAACATGAATTTTTAAGCCGACTAGAATTTAAAATTTTGAGCCGAAAATGAGTTTAATTATCGCGACTTGTTTTAAATTTAAGTCAAACATAAGCTGACTCAAAATAGCCTACTAAATGATATAATTTCGAAAATAAATTTTCAATGCGGCTGAAATTTAAAATAGAGTAAGAGAAGCCAAAAAGTGAAAGGGGTTGAGTGTAGAGGGGCAAAATTGGAATTTCATAACACCACACATGGGTTCTCTTCATGTTAAGATTATTATAAGAAAACATAGTATTCTTATTAACGTTTGGTTCGGGGATAAGAAAAATTTAGTTATACCGGGAATAGGTATAAGTTATGGTATTAACAAGAATTAGTATAAATTTCTGTTTGGTTGGGTTTAAGAGTTATACCGGATATAAAGAAAATTGTGTTTGGTAAGTTAAAGAGGAATAAGAAGAATAAAGAGGACTAAAATTTTAATTTATGATTAAAATTTTACTGATATGATTTTAAATATTTAATTTAAAATATTTATTAAAAAAATTATTAAAATTTATATTTTACTTATATATAAAAAAAATTATTAAAAAAATTTATCATATAATTTATTAAAATTATATGATAAATTTATTAAAAATTAAAGTTAAAAATTTTAAAAGTTATAAAATTTAAAATTTAAAATTTAAAAATTTATAAATGTTAAAAATTTTAATTTTAATTGTCTTAAATAATTAGTTAATTATCTAAATACTTAAATAATTAGTTAATAAAATAATTAAATTAATTAAAATATTGGATTAATTAAAGAGTTAAAACAATAATTAAAATTATATTAATTTAATTAAGCTTATTCTCAAATGGGAACAAGCCTTGTTCCAGGAAAAGGCTGGAATAGTAATTTCAGTCTTATACCAACTTATTCCAGAAAAACGAGAACAGCTGTTCCCACCCCTACTTAATTACGTTTGGGTATAACTAGGGAGGATAAACCCTTATCCCTCCTAATTCTCGTTACCAAACGAGGCCGTTTGGTAACGGGATAAGACAAAATTAGCTATTTCAGAGATAAGTATAAAATACGAAACTAGTGTAAAATAGTGTTTGGAATGGTTTCGGAAATAAGAGATTTTGTGTTTGGTATGATAATGGGGGAATAAGAGAAATAAAAAGTTTTAGTTGGATTAAATGATCTTTTTACCCTCAACGTTTATTATGTGATAAAACTTGTTAAATTTTAATTTATTCCTTTTAATTAATATATTAAAGCCTTACAAAAAAATGAGATAAAATCCAAATCAAAATCAAAATCAAATTATATTTCATGAAAATAATATTTAATTTAACATTTCATTTGATCTATTTTACAAAAAAAATAAATTATTCATCATATTTTTTGAAAATTATTTTTATCATGAAAAAAGATATATGCTATTTGTTTGCTATAAATTTCATATTACTTTCCTGCTAATATATACAATTTAAATTTAATACCAAGTACCGAATGTAGCTGACTCATATGTTACATTCGATACTATAGGTAATTTTAAAAAGAAAAATATAATGAAAAGAAAAATATAATGAAATTTTACTGTGAAAAAAATAGTTCTCACTTATACTAAAAATACTGGAACAAATTATTTTCGTAGTTCCTAGTATGTTGGGATATATACTTATACTCAAATAATTCTATTTCCAAAGAGGACCTTAGGAATCTCTTTTGAATAGTAATGATTAAGCTTCTCATTGTCACATTTTTATAATATTTTACTTTGGTCAAAGAGACCTGTGGAAACTTGGTGACCAAGAAAACTTTGAATAGTCCTGATATTTGCCTCTAGACATAGCTAGTTAATAAATTTTTAAAAATTTAAATTAAATATAATTTATTTGAATTTTTTAAAAATTTAGAAAATTTTGTACAATTTTTAACTAAAAATTTTTATACGCAAATTATTCACGAATTTCAAATTTTTCTTTCAAAAATTCGATCCTACTCTGTTTTAGATTCATAATCTCTATCAAATAAGAAAAAGAAACAACCTCAAATTTTTATGTTCCCTATGATAATTGGGTCTATAAATTATAGTTAACAAACAATACTTTGACCAAGTTACAATGGTCAAACTTTTAATTCTTTATCTGCCAAATTATAGAAATTTTCTTTTAAGAAAAAGTGAGACCATTCCATTTCAACAAAAATTATATTCAAGTTCAATAGCTTTGCGTCCGCTATCCCACTCATGATTTTCCTACCCCGAGAGGTAAAGTAAGAGTATGTTGGATTTTATATATTTTTTGGTGATTTTAAACTTGTGATTTTTGACCTTTGGGCTTTTCTAGGCGGTCTAATATCAATGAACTTTGCCTGAAAGTCTAAACCCATTTCTCCTCTATATGTGATGTTTAGTCCCACATCAGAAACACATCACATATATAGTGGGTATATTAATTTCTTCACTTGTGCATGTATTGGTTAGGAAGTGAGAGCAAGGCTTCTCCAATACATACACGAGCTGGGCTGCCTATTTGATTTTTGCTTTTTGTATTTAAAGTCTTCTTGGGAACTTGCTTCTTGGGCTATCCAAGAGCCTCCCTTGGGAAGGGGCTTGTTGGCTACCCGAGGTACAGTGCTACAATATACTGTGATTTATATTTTCGATTTTCCTCTTTGAGTTTCTATTTTTGCTGGATCTCTGAAAAACGTTGGGTTCGCTACGCACCATCCCAGAATCGTTGCCGACGGGGTGGACAGTGGTCGTTGTATCGCTATGGGTGATTGCCGGAGCCTCGCACGTGGAGGGGCAATCTCGCTTCTAGGACAGTGCTCACGCACGCCTCAACATTCACAGGCTTCATCTAAACTTTGATTTATAGTATTTCGAGTTTAAATTTAGTTTAAATTATTTAAAAAAAATTATTTTGAAAAGATAAAATTATTCAACATTCTAGAAGCGAGAATTAATTTATTTTATCTTTTCATATAATTAGTGAAATACTGTGTATTGCACTGTGAATAAGATAAATATTTAATTAATATATTTAATTAAATAGTTGATTTACTATTACGCTAATATTATTGATTCCTCTATACTGTCGTACTCACACAATTGAACTCTGTTAGCATAGTTGATCATATAATTGCTAAATTTTATTATACATAGAACAGTACTGTTGCTTTTATATTATTGCAAGAACACCTCCTGTTATTTAATACGGATAGTATTAATTAATTAGATAAAAATTAGGAATAGTTGCCTATGTAACCCTGAAATCTGAAGAAATATCTGATTTATCCCTTTTATTTTTTTCTTTCCAATATACTCTTCATACGTTCCACCGTTATTAAAAATATCCCTACCGTTTTCCTTTGTTAAGTTAACTAGAGTTAAACTAGAGTTAAATAATAATCGAAGTTGAAAACTATCAGATATACCTATTTTGCCCGGGTTTAGGGTTTAGGGTTTTTTAGGGTTTTAGGGTTTAGGGTTTAGGGTTTTTTAGGGTTTTAGGGTTTAGGGTTTAGGGTTTAGAATTTTTTAGGATTTTTTAGGGTTTAGAGTTTTAGGGTTTTAGGGTTTAGGGTTTATGATATATTTGAAATGACAAAATGGTAATTACACACAGATAACGGCAGTTCCAAACGGTACACTAACAGAGTTTAACTTCATAGGTATTTTGGAAAGAAGTTGGAACGTAAGAAGAGTAGTTTTAATATTAACATTCTAAGAGGGGTAAATCTGAAAACAGAAAAATTTTTAAGGGTATATAAAAAATTACCCCTAAAAATTACTATGTATAATTTCTGTTATTTATTTAAACTGTTAGTATAATTAATTAATTAATCTATACTGTAGCTCTATACAACTCTGTTAGTATTTCCATAAATGAAGGGTTCCGAATACGCTCAATGTATGATTCCTCAAACCCTTCTTTAATATAATAGAATAAAATTAGATTTTCGATATGTATCATATCTAATTTACGAATCGTTAAATAATATTAATTGATTTTTTTTCTAAGTTTTATTTTTAGAAGGGCAATAAAATATTATAATAAAAAGTTCATACCAAAATTTGTGTTAAGCTATGTAAGATAGAAAAGGCTTTAATTAATTGAAGAATACAATAATTTTATTTCAAAATAATGGTAAAAAGAAGTTATTTTTATACTAATTATATATTATCTTATAAGTTTTATATTATTATAATGTAATTTGATGTAGAGGACACATAATTATAAAAACTTGCGACATTGAAATTAAATTGATCTAAGTAAAAAGTATGAATACTAAAATTTAAAATAATATAAGGATTATTTAATATTCTATTTTCAACGATAAAAACTTATATTAATAACAAAGATGAAAAAAATAAAATGAAGAGGCGTCTAAAGATAATAAATGATTAATTTTTATCAATAGATTAAAAAAAAAAAAACAAAATCTACTGACTAATTTTGATCAGGTCACCTGTATTATTTAGTTTTCAGCAAGGATTTAAGTGCCGTGGCACGGGATCGTGCCGAAAATTTATCGGCACGGTACGTGCCGAGCCGTGCCGATGAGTGCCGGTCACAAAAAATACATACGTCCCGACACATAATGGCATGAAATATTTAATTTCTTTAGCAATAAAATTTTTTAATTGCTTATTATGTATTTTTATCAAATATTTTGAACTTTATTAAGAATTTTGAACTGTGTCATTAGCACGGGAGCTGTATCGTGCCGGTATTTTGTTGGCACGGTACGGTACGATAGATACGGTCCGTGCCGATGAATACTTAAAACCTTAGTTTTCAGTTTCCAATATTGTAAGTTGATTATATTATTAGATATTGTAGGTTGATTATATTGTTATGGATTATGAATATTTTATTTGACTATTAGTTGTCGGTTATGGTTTAGTAGTTTATTATTATGTTAGTAAACTCTGATTGCAATTGAATGATATTATTGTACTTGTCTAGTCGTGTATATATAAGAAAGACTCCGTTCGTTTGGATCGAAAATTTTCTATGCGCGTGACGATCTGTTCACGTTCTATAATTATATTTTTCAACTCTAATTTAAAAAAAAAAAATTTAAAAATTTAACATGTGACAGTTCTCACTATCAAATTATTATAATATATTTTATTTTGGTCAAAGAGACCTGTGGAAGACCTGTGGAACCTTGCTTAGCAAGAAAACTTAATTTGAATAGTCCTTTCAAATTGAAGAAATATAAATTTAAATTTAAATTTTTATTTATGAGTAGGTGGGGGAGTTAAAGAATAAAGGGTAAATCTATTTTCATTTTTTATTATTTTTTTAAGTTCTAAAATAAAAAATAAAGAGGGATCCATGTGTTTTAAAGCTTAATAAGATCAAAGACAAGCTATGTGTACACAAAAAGTGTGTCTAATTAATAAACATTTTGACAAATTTTAAAGCATTTATTTACTTGACTTTCAAAGTTTAGAAATTTTTTGTTTTTTTTTTTGGCTAAATTGCAGAAAACCTCTCTGTAATATTCTGCTTTTTCACTTTGCCCTCCTGTCTTTTAAAAACCTATATTTTGCTTCCTCGTAATTACCGAAATATGCATTTACCCCCGCCGTCATCATTCCGTGAGTGAACAAAATACCCTTCAAGAATGAGAGAAAATAAGCTAAAACTCATTCTCTCTCCAATATAAGATAAGGGTATTTTCGTCAATTTACCTCCTCCGTTAACGCCGCAAAATGTAGGCTTTTAAAAAATATGAGGTAAAATAAAAAAAATAAAATATTACAGAAGATTTTCTGTAATTTAGTTTTTTTTTTTTTTTTTTTTTTTTTCTTCTATTTTCTTTCACTTTGACATTTTAGACTCATTTTGCCTTTAATAATTGTTATCGTCTGTACGAGATGCTTGTGTACATCTTATGGGCCATATTTATTATTTAATAATTAATATCTTTTATATATATATATATATATATATATATATATATATATATATATATATATATATATATATATATATGTGTGTGTGTGTATAATTTGATACATATAATTTGAAATTGTTTATCCGTACAAAATTGTAAATTATGAAGATTTATTATTTAGGTATCAAATTATTTTATGCAGTATGTACACATCTTTTACATCACTCCCTAATCAGTACAGTAAATTTTGTTGTTTTCTTATCATATTTTATGGCGGATTATTATGGTTAAATGAATAATAAAATAAAAAGAGAGAGAGATTGTCGCATTTCAAAATTTTAAAAGCAATCTCATTTTTTTTTTTTTTTTTTAATCAGAGTTGAAAACGAACTTTTAGGATGCGACAAGATCGTCATGCGCATAAAAAAAAAATTTCTCTATACAAGCACAACTAGACAAATATATAACATATAATCATAGTAATAACTAACAACATATAGATAATGATCTACTAAACAATATAACATAACAGATAAATAATTCAACATAATAACATCATAAATAAATCCACAACTAATATAAACATAAGTAGCTTAGTCATTATCACAATCTCAAATAAAACAGTAGGAGGGTGTAGACTAGCTATCTAGCTAGTATTACGGGGACAGCTCTATCATAATCGCCTCACCACATCGTCCCGACATCCCACCACTCGACGGACCTGAAAAATGGGTCACTAAAGGGTGTGAGATACAACTGAATGTATCTAGTAAGTACAACGAGCCGGAGAACAACAAGTCGTACCTACTGGTATACAATAAACAACATATAGTAAAAAAGCAGTAAAAGGCAAGTACGTATATGCTAATCACAAACTAAAATAATAAAAGAGTATGTAATCACAAGTATAATATAACAGTAAATTACAATGCTGAGTATATAAGGGTACTGAACATAATATGCCAAAGTATACTGAATAGGGAGCATGATAATGATGAATCAACAATAGTAAGAACTATGTGTCCATGATAGAAACCAAGTACCCAATCACATGTTAATATTGCTCACGAGGATCTCAAGCTAATGCCACTGTCTAGCACCGATCTGGCTGACAACCCTGCACCACTCGATACTATCTGAGGCTCATGGGTCGCACTCTTGACCGCTCTACCGGTAAAGAACGCCAATGTGGGGGATAAGTCCACGGGCGTACGTGAAGTATAGCTGGTACCGTGGCGAACATAATGCCGATGCTCAAGCTCGCGGTCTAAAGACCGGATAATAGGCACTAAGCCGGAAACTCCCACACGGGATGCCAATCAACTGTGTAATCATGTCATGCTGTCAATAATAACTAATCTACTACTCTAATCATACAATACAGGTATAAGGAGATGCTGAATATCTGAGCAGAAGTAAAGGTAAGTAATGACCAATCACGCATAGTATCAGTCCGAATATAAGTAGCTAGATGTAATGAGTCAAAAAAGTAAAGCTCAAGATAGGACCAGGGCTAGCAAAAAAATCAGGTGATACTATACTGATGCCCGGATCGGAGTACCAACCTCAGTGTAGGCAGTCGTGAAGTCCGCTGGACAACTCACGTGCTGGATATTGACTGCTAGGACCTGAATCATAAACTCTAATCAGTAATAAACTCACTCATACCCATCCCACCAACTCACAGTGTACATAACGACTATACAGTGGACTTTCCTCAAGTCTCGGGATTTGCCGGAATTTTTGGAAATTCGCTGATTGACCACTAATGGTCCGACTAGTACCTACAGGTTACCAAACTTAATGAAACTTTACATGCTGCCCCGGAGCGCTTCATTTAAGACGTTCGGGCAGTAACATCTAGCTCTGGGCAACCCTAAACTCAAACGGTGCCATAATTACCGAAACCTACATCCGGAATTGCCGACTTCGGCTCCGAAAGTCACAAACGCTAAACTAAAGTCACTGGACCAGCCAGGACAGCGTTGCGAACAGCAAGAGACACATGGTAACAATAATTGGTCATCCCAATATCTCGAAATGCGTGATTTGCGTCGAAACGTCGATAAATCGACAATTTTGCTGATTTACGATTCGTTAACCAAATTTCACTTAACGAAAACATCGAACCTCAAACGAAAAGTTCAAAGATCACGTGCACGCTGCCCGAGATAGCCCATGTGGTCGCATTTGCATCTAGGTCCCTAGATTATTCTAAAATTGCATAATAACTTAAGTATAAAGATATTTTGGCTTGTTACTTTAATCCGAAGACTTTTGGACTGATCCGTGGGCACCAGTAAATGGGCCTTGACGCACTAAGACTCGTGCTCATTGTCCAGAGTTGGCACAGTGCCCGAGGGGTGCTAGGAATCAACCTACATAAGGCATCAAAGACCTAGGTTGCAATTATCAACCAACCACCCAAACATTACTCACATCTTAAGTGAGCATCATGCTCAGAAGGCTCAGAAAGTTCGAGGGCTCACCTCTGTAAGGTCGCATGTCACGCCCCCAGTTTTGGAAAGCGATCTATTTTTTTTTAAAAAAAAAATCAGAGTTTCAAACATGAATCCCAGGACGTGTACAGATCGTCACGTGCATAAAAAATTCTCTATCCACTCAGACAAAGTCTTCCATATACAAGCACGGCTAAGCAGATACAATGAACATTCAATTGCAATCAGAGTGGACCACTTAACATTTTAAACAATTTAAACAACTTATATAATAATCTGATAACAAAAATATCACAATAGAATCCACAGCTAACAATAATCGAGAGCTACTAAATCTTGAACATAGTAAAAGAACACTGATAATAACTAATACTGGCCAGCTATATAGCTAGCATCAAGGGACAGTTCTATCACAGAATCCTCACATCACCGTCCCGACATCCTACAACCCGACAAACCTGAAATCGTGTCACCAGAGGGTGTGAGATACATCTGAATGTATCCCCGTGGGTACAACGAGCCGGAGACGAGCAAGTTGTACCTACTGGTATACAATAATCAAAAGGCGGTAATAATCAGTAGGAAAAGCTAGTACGGAAGCAATAACTGTAAAGCATGTATAGAGCGATAACTGTGAATCAAGTATGGATCAATAACTGTAAAACAAGTATGGAAGCAGTAAAGGTAAACATGCATCAACATAACTGATAAGCAAAAATACCCAATCATGTGCCACTGTTGGTCACGAGGACCTCAGGCTAGTGCCGAACCGAGTCTGACATGTACCCCACACCTGCTGACTAATAACAAAAGGGGGCTCAATATCGTCCGGTCCCACATGTGCAGCCATGTAAACAGGCTCACGGGTCGAATAGACCACTCTACCGATAAAGAACACCAAAACGGGGGCGAGTCTGCTGGTGTACGTAAAAATGTACAGCTGGTGCATAGCGATCTCAATGCAGATGCTCAAGCTCGCGGTCAGAAGACCGGAAACACGGCGAATAGCCGAGAACTCCCAAACGAGATCCAGAGTCAAACATAGTGCCAGTAAATGCTATGATAACGACATATCCTCCTACTCTATCATGCAATAATAAATCAGAACTAAAAGTAATGACGAAAAGGTAGCAGCATGAGATATCAATCACACAAAGACCGGAAGTGTCAACTACACTGAGGGAATCATGGCATATAGATATAAAGCATAGATGAATCACAGTGTCAACGAATACCATAGTGATAATAATATCCTCCTACTCTGTCATGCATGCTAATCCAGAGATAATGACAAGATACAAATGTGGCAGTATGAGATATATCACTAAGCAACTAGTAAATCATAACCAACTCATGGAACAGAAACGAGTCAAGATCCAGAAAATCGTAGATTACCAAACTAGATCATATATATTCTCGGTGCCAAGCAAGTAGGAGATATATCACTAAGCGACTAGTAAATCATAACCAACTCATGGAACAGAAACGAGTCAAGATCCAGAAAATCGTAGACTACCAAACTAGATCATCTATATTCTCGGTGCCCATCAATGTCATAATGACAATGATATCCTCCTACTCTACATGTATAGAAATCCAAATATACGACAGGTAACCGAATGTAGCAGTAGGAGATATCTAGCAGGAACGAATAGGAGTGTCTACAAATACTAATCGTTGCATATATATGCAAAATAGGTATAAATCACAAGGATGCTAAGAATGTCAACTACACTGAACATCATGGTAAGTCACAAAAAGCAAGATAGATCATAGAGCACAAAAACTGAAGAAGAGCTAGCAAGATAACCAAAGGGTCTAATCAACCACGGTATCCAAAAATTTACACTATACCAATGCCCGGATCGGAGTACCCACCTCAACTGAGGTGGTCCTGGAATCCGCGAGAAGGCTCCTGGGTGCTCGGGCCTGAATCACAACCAATTGTCAAAACAACTCTCTCATACCCACTGTGATGATCCGGACTCCCGCAGGAACTGTGCAATATTAAACAGTGACTGCGGGGAGCTTGTACAGTGCAACGAAGCCTGTAGAATCGAAATTGGATATTTAAAATAGACTTGGCACGAAAATCGGAGCAAACGGGAACTTCTGGGAGCTTTTTGCAAAATTTCGGATGAGAATTTGGCGAAACAGATGTCGTATTTGGACTCAGCGCGCGAAAACGGTCGAAACGGTATATTTACTTTATTTTTCGAATTTCGGGTACTGTTCACGCCGGAACAGTAACTCCGGCCGCCGGAATTACTGTTCCGGCGACCGGCGAGTGGCGGCGGGCGGCGGCGCACGGCGGCGGGCAGCGGCGCAGCGGCGGGGCAGCGGCGGAGCGCGGAGGAACGCGGCGCGGGCAGGCGCGGGGAGCGCGGGCAGGCGCGGGCAGGCGCGGGCAGGGGGCTCGGTGCGCGGTCCATGGGCCAGGCGTGCACCGGGTGCACCGAATTCTTCCCTTGCCACGTGGCAGCTCCTGATTGGCTGGCCGGTTTCTAGAAGCTTCTGGATGGTCGACACGTGGCAGCATCCTGTAGGCCGACAAATTTCCGGAAGACCCGGAGCGCGGACCGAGCACATGGACCACGTGGCCACGTGGCGAAATCTGATTGGCCCTGCACAGGCTGTTTCCTGTTCTGTGGACACGTGGCGCTTCCTGGATGGCCAGTTTCCGTGTTTCCTGTTCGGATCTGATCCCGTGAGGGAATATTCCCTTTGGCCCATTATAAAGAGTGAACCCCACCCCCTCTCATTCCACCTCGTTTTGCGCACCGAGGAGAGAGAATCAGAAAAAGTGCCCAATACAAAAGTTTTTCCTCTCTCTCTCCTCTTTCTCTCTCTACAATCTCAGAAATTTAAAAGTTACAGATAGTGAGATATCTGCGACGCGGCGCACTGCGACGATTTTCTTTTTCGGCCCATTTCCCGTCGCAGTTCCGTCGAAAATTCACTGCGGGCTAACCGGGTGGAATTTTTGGACGATTTTTGCGGCAGCGCGACCGTAAGAGGTAGGGCTTCGATTTCCGTGTTGATTATTTTGCTCCGTTTCGTACTTTTGGCACAGTTTTCAAGTCCTCTTTGACCCCCCTTTTTTACTGTGATGGTTTTTGGACAGCACCGACTTCCCCGATTTTTATCTTGACGTAGGAGCGTCAGATCGAGGCGTTTAAAGAGTCGATTTTGATCTACTCTTCGCGAGGAACGCAACCGTAATTTTTCTGGGATTTTAGGAGCTCATTTTAGAGGTGAAAAATTCCTCTTTTCCCGTGCTGTCTGAAAAACAGCAAATATTGTGCTTTTTGGGATTTGTATTTATACCGGGAGCGTTGGTTTGCAGGAATTGAGGACTGCGGACAGCCAGGAGACTACCTGGGGTGTTGTTTGAGCTGTTCGAGGTGGGCGGTTGTTGCTTACCTCATTTTTGACAAGCTCACTGGGATTACTAGAAATCCCCTAAAATATGACAATTAATGAGAATCATTGGGACAAACTAACAGGACTACTAACAGGACTACTAACAGGACAACTAACAGGACAATTAATGAGAACCATTGGGACAAATTAATATGACAAATGACAAGGACCGCTGGGATAAACTCCCCTAAAAATTAATGTAACCCCACAAATGATATGATAACTTATATTGGGACACTGTGATTGAGACAAAGGCTATGATCTCGCATGCAAATGACTTTTATTCAGTAAATCAATTGTTTTAAACCTTTGACTCTATTTTACAACTTTTAAAAATAAAAACAGTTGCATGCATGCCCGGACATCAGGTAAGGCCACTATTTACTGCTACACTATCATATTGGGATTTGAACATGTTTCATTGTTGTCCTTTGCATTCATATGTTGTTGCTCAGGTGTGAGCAGGGGATTGGGATAGTGTAGCCAAGGTTGTGCTAGATTGTGGACTTGTGGGGTATTGCGGTAACCGCGGACAGTAGGCGGTTGACCAGATGTTTATCCTTGCATCAGATTGGGGTTGAGTTTGGTTTATTTATTGCATCAGTTGGGGATTGGGTTCCTGTAGTGGATGGAGTATTCCCACTTTGATCATAGTCATGTTCCAGTCCTGCTATATTGGGACATGTGCTACAGAGATACTTGTGATACTGATGACAGAGATATTTTACTCGTGTGGGTCGCTCCCCTCGAGTGCCGCTCCGGAGTAGGCTTAGGACCGAGCCGTGTGCCGGTCGATTGGATATTATGGGATCGTGCCGTGTGCCGATCAGATACTGGTTCTTGAGCAGGCAAGACCGATCGTGTATCGGTTGCTAGATTGGGTTTATTTGGTCAGATACCATTTCTGATGCATGCATACGGTTTTGACAGCATAATAGTGATAGTTTTCCTGTTTCAGCATCTTTTGTATCTACCACTTCCCCTTTTTCCTTTTGCCTCTAGTAGTCCTAGTGGGTGCGTCAGAATTGAGGTTTTTACCCACTAGGGGAGGCTGCTGGTTTATCTGGTAGTTCTCACCCCCATTATTGTTTTCTGTTTCTTTCTTCTCCTTTATGTTGCAGAGTCATCTGCAGGAGCTGTTAGGCCATCGGCAGCTGATCGAGGTAAGGGGATCGCTGAATAGATAGATCTCCTGGGGGACTGAAAGCTGTAGATAGACGATGTACCTTCCACTCAGACTGTGATATTCTCCTTTTATTTTGGGTCTGGCTTCCGCCAGCGGGTGTATTATTTTAGTGAGCTGGGAGATTATTGTACATATTACAGCTGTATTTGTAGTTCCAGTCTGAGATACTATGTGGTTCTTCTATTTCAGCTCTGTATTATGCTCTTTTATTGTACATTTAATATTTGAGCAGGTTACCAGCGCTTCGTGTACGTGGGAAATCCCATGTGCACGGCGGATCTGTAGACGGGCCCGGGTCCTGATTTGCACCCGGGGCGTGACACCCACCCCCACAGACTCAAGGTGTACAAAAGACTGAATTGGGAACTTCACTGAAGTTCCGGGATCCGCCGGAATTTTTGGTAATCTGCCGATGTAAATATTTACACTAAATATCAATTTATGCGAAAATAGTTCGCTAATAATTTATCACTAAACAACAATGCAATTTAATGCATGTAACATAAATTATGGGCCACAACAGGAAATTTCGGGGGTGTACCGTACTCAATTGTCAGAGAATTAGTGGCCGAAGGAGTATCGGGTCGCAAAACGATGCACCGCAGTCCCGAACGCGAGAGTCGGATGGCACTCGCGTCGTCGAATGTAACCATCGTCGGATCGAGGATCGTGCAAGCTTCGGACGATCAAGAGGGTGGCACACTGCTCAACGGAGCGACAGACGGTGACTCAGTCGGTAAGCAAAGCTGCTGCGAAAACCATGACGAAAATCAAACGGCTTCGGGTACACCGCACTGTAACGATAATGCAATTAAATAATTAAAAATTGCATAGGAATGGGCGCTGCAAAAGTGGAGCGGCATGGCCTTGGCGACGCATGGCGCGGGTAGCATAGCGCTGTGCCGCGGGTTGAGCGGCGGCGTTGCGCGCGGGATGCGCAAAACTGGCGACACGCTGCGCAGGCAGCGCGCGCGACAGCAACATGCGCGCGGCAGCAAGGACGGCGCGCTACAATAAGGGCAGCGCGGCAAAAAGAGCGGTGCGCGGCGGCAAGAGCGGTGCGCGACAGCAAGAGCGGCGCGCTGCAGCAGGGGCGGCGCGCGGCAAGGACGGCACGCTGTAGCAGGCTGGGCGCTGCACTCAAGGGGCGCGCGTTGCAAGCGCGTGGTGGCAGTAGGGCGGCGCGGCAGCAGCGCAGGGGCGCACGCTGGGCCCTGGGCGCTGGGCTTGCGGCAGCCGCGGCGCGCTGGGCGCTGGGCGCGCGGCAGCAGAGGCGCTCTGGGCGCGCTGCAACGCGCGGTGCTGAGGGCGTGCGATAGAGGCAACAAAGCTCGTTTGCTACTGATAGCATTTCAGCACAACTCTCTCTCTCTCTCTTTCTCTCTCTCTCTCTCTCTCTCTCTCTCTCTCTCTCTATATATATATATATATATATATATATATATATATATATATATATATATTTGAGCTACTATGTTTTTGAAAATATAAAGTCATTGGTGCTGGTAGGTTTTTAGCCATTAGATGAAAGGATGTGTGGTTAGAATAATAATAGCCCCTTAGGTTTAGTGGGTGGTTGGTAGAATAGCATGATCTAAGAAATGAAATTAGTTAAAGGAATGGATCTAACGATTGAAAACTTACAAGCACCAATTATTTGGTGCTTTTACAAACATAGTAGTCAGGCTATATATATATATATATATATATATATATATATATATATATATATATATATATATATATATATATATAATTGAACTTTTTAAAAGTATAAAGTCATTGATATTTGTAAGTTTTTAGCCCTTGAATGAAAAGATGGATGGTTAGGATGATAGTAGGTCCATTGGGTTAAGTGAGTGGTTGATAAATAAAATGATGTAAGGAATGAAATTAGTCAAAAAAAAATAAATATGACGGTAGAAAATTTATAAGCTCTAATTGTCTGATACTTTTACAAGCATAGTAGCCGTACTCATATAGAAAATATTGCAAAGTACATATATGAGACAAAATGCAACGGTTGTGATTTTTTTTTTTTCTTTTTTTTTTCTTTTTGGGTTTTCTGGGTAAGGTTTGACAACTAATTTGGTAATGCAATTACGTTGGCTTTGTATCCTCGGATGGTAATTTTCAAAATTATGACATTGCTTAATTACTTTTTTCATAAATGCTTAAATAAATTTCTAATTTTGTGGAGTTGCTTAATTAGCTTATTTTTATTTTGTCATCATGTGATTCTGAAAACTATATTTAACTCTCTAATAGTTTTATTCTTATTTTTATCAAAAATATATACTATTGAATATAATAGTAAAATAAAAAATTTTAATAATCAGATAATAGTTGGAGTATATATAATTTTTTAAGCCACATAATAGTAAAATAAAACTTAGCTAAATTGTGATATACTTAAGTGTAATTTTTTAAACCACAAAATGACAAAGCCAATATGCATGAGTTGAACCACAAGGGACCACTGATCAAAATTAAGTTTGTCCAAAATTATATTTGCAAGTTTAAATAATGTAATATTACTGTAATGATTCTGTCCACTAGCAATAATAAGTCATTGGGTCCAAATCACAGTCCAAAATGTACTCTTCCTATTTAGGTCTGACGTCCTCGTCAGCCCAAATACATACACATCAGCTCTTATGTCTGACGTCCTCGTCAGTCCACATCAGCTCAAGATCACCAAACGATATGAAACTTGTCTCGCTAGTCTTGTCATCTGGACCTAGGCGTCAGTCCACATACACATCAGCTCAAGATCACCAAACAATATGAGACTTGCCTCGCTAGTCCTGTCATCTGGACCCAGGCTCAGTCGATACTTGCTACACACTTCCAACTAGTTATTGGCTCTGATACCAAATATAACGATCCGGCCCACTAGCAATAATAATTCGTTGGTCCCAAACCACAACCCAAAATACTTAAGCTCAGTTGTTATTACTAATACTCATATCTCTTATATACCCAATCATATTTCCATTCATATTTGATATGGTACTATTGGGGTGTCACAATTACAAAGTTTGAAAGAATAATTATGAAATATTTAAACTTTGCAGTAACTGTTCTTAAAAAAATATAAAACACATTTTATAGAAATATAATTTCATTGTTCCTTTAGCAAAGAAAGATGCCTCATTTGGAACTTATCTTGTTTTCATATTCCTATTTCTTTGGAACAAAAATTTAAGAAAAATACTAATTATATATTTCAAAATGAATATATATTTTACACTTTACCTATTTTAGAATGAAATAAATTTTATTGATCATTTCAAAATAACCAATAAAAAATTTTTCACTCTGAAATGAATAAGATGCATATAGTATATTCCAAATAGAGTGTAAAGATTAGAGGTGGATATATATATATATATATTACTATTTAGATTTTAAGCTATTAATTTTTTATAAATCTTATTTTTTTATTTTTTTATTTCAGTTTTACATCTAATAATAGAAATAAAAATTAAATTTGTTGTTCGCGAGTCAGCTCGTGTTCAGCTCGTTAATAAACGAGCTGAACACGAAGTAATTTTTTCAACTCAATATTTAAACGAGTCAACTCTTTTATTAAATGAGCCGAACACGAGCCGACCCAGCATGGTCATGTTGGGCTCATTGACATCCTAGTAAAGATAGCATTGCACAAAATTTAATGGTGATAGTCCACAAAGATGAGATCATCCTACGCTTAGTCCAACACACAAACAATAGTACTAATCTCAGAAATGTGTAAGCAACACAATAAATGATCTCAGGCTGGGTCCCTCCTACCAAGTTTTTATAACTAGTTCAGAAGTGCATTTACAAAATTTAAAATTTACATGATATAATTCGAGAATAACGAATATATATTGGAATAATTTTTTTTGTATCTCTCGAATAGTTTATTATTTCGAAATAGTCAAAAATAAAAGTAAAATTATGTTTAACTTGTAAAGTTGTTATTTTTAGATATAATTAAAATTGTGTTTGGTGAATTTTATAAAACAATAGAGAATAGTGAAAAAAAAAATTAATTGTTCAATTCAATATAAAATATAATTTAATAAAAACAAATTATTATAATATTTGATAAGAATAATTTATTATAAATTATAATTTAACAAAAATATTTTTGTAAAAATAAAAAAATTTCAACTTGTACTTAAACTTAAATTTAATAAAAATAATCCATTATAATATTTAAGTATAATTTATTATAATATTTAAATGAAAATAATATGTATTAATATATAAAATTAATAATTTTATAAGAATAATAATGTATTATAATATATAATAAATTATGTCTATATAATTTAGTTTTAATTTAATTTATAATCTTAATGGTGGAATAGTATATTACAAACTATTCCGAAATAATCTAAAATAGCAAAATTTGATTGGAATATGTGATTAAATATTTCAGTCAAAAAATATATGTTTGATTTTTTTCTTTATCTCTCAACCAAACGCTACCTAAAAAAATAATTATGCAATAATTAAACTTATTGTTCTTTTCTATTCATTTAGGATCTCATTGGCAATCGAAAAATAAAATAGAGTTTTTATTTTACAATATATTTGATATCTTAAAAAATTTTATATTTTATAAAAATATTACTCTATTTTTTACTATTTGGATTATGAACTTTAAAAAAATATTCTGTTTTAAATTTAAAATTTCAACACAAAAATTTAAATTAAATTTTTAATTTTTAATTTTAAAATTTTAAAATTAGAATTTAAATTTCAAATTTCAAAATTTCAAAATTAAATTTGAATTTTAAAATTTTAAAATTTGAATGTGAAATTTTAAATTTAAATTTTCAAATTCAAAATTTAAAATTTAAAATTAAAATGTAAAAAATAAAATTTTAAAATTTAAAATTTAAAATTTAAAATTTAAAATTTTATAATATTAATTTTAAATTTTAAACATAAAATTTTGTTACTTTAAAATAATAAATTTAATTTTAAAATTATAAATGTTAATTTTAAAATAATAAATTTTAATTTCAAACTATTTCGGAATAATTTAGAATAGCAAAATTTGATCGAAATATGGAAATAAAATATTTCAGTCAAAAATTATGCCCTTTGACATAAATAATAGAATAAAATAGATTATTCTTTTTTTATCTTTCAACCAAATACTACCTACAAAAGTAATTATGCAATATTTAAACTGTGCAATTATTGTTCTTCAAGAAAAGCAAAACAAAACTTTGTAGTGAATTTTGTTGTTGTTTTTATTATTATTATTTTGAAAGGTTTTTTATCTTAATTTTTTAAAAAACAAATTAATAAAATAAAATTTTAAAGTAAAATAATCTTATCCACCATCAATCATACAATACTAACCAACTTTTCTATTTTTTTCTATTCATTTACTTGGTAGGGAGGTAATATCATGTCCCAATGAATAAATTAAAGAATTAATTAAAAACATAGCACTGATTAGGTCAATACGTGCTCACTACTTTTTTTTAATAAAAAATTGACTTATAAACACTTTTAGTCACATGCTTTATGGACATTTCTACTACTTATAAACTGTTTTAGTCACATGTTTCATGGACCTTTCAACGGTCAAGCTACCAAAGGTAAAATTGATCGTTATGTTCAGGACAATTTGAAGTAGCATTTTAAACTATATATATATATATATATATATATATATATATATATATATATATATATATATATATATATGAGGTTATATATTTTCAAAAATACAAATTCAAATATGCTTATAAATTTTTTACTATTAAATTTGCATTGAGATATGTGCTATTTATTTATTTTTTTTCTTTCTTTTTAGTTGACTTTATAATTAGACTTGTACTTTTTCAAATATAGAAGATCTACTCTCTCTCTCTCTCTCTCTCTCTCTCTCTCTATATATATATATATATATATATATATATAATTTAGCTTTTATATTTTTACAAGTATTGCTTGTAGATTTTCGGTCATTGGATGAAAAGATATGCGGTTTGAATGATAGTGCGCCCCATAGATTTAGTGGGTGATTGATTGAATAGTATGATCTAAGAGATAGAATTAGTCAAAAAAAAATAGATCTAATGGTAAAAACTTATAAGCACTAAATGTTAATACTTTTACAAGTATCATAGCCGGACTCTCTCTCTCTCCCCCCCCCCCCCTCTTTCTCTCTCTCTCTCTCTATATATATATATATAGAGAGAGAGAGAGAGAACTATGTTGGAATGCTATCGATAGCACTAAGTCATTGGTACTATCAATTTTTTAACCCTTCGATTAGGGGATGTGCGGTTAGGATGATGATAGTGGTTCCCTAGGACTAAGTGGGTGGTTGGTTGAATAGTAAAAATCTTAGGGGACCACTATAATTTCAACCGCACATTCTTTCATCCAAGGACAGAAAACTTGATAATACCAATTGCTTTGTACTATCGATAGTATTCCAGCCAGGCTATATATATATATATATATATATATATATATATATATATATATATATATATATATTAGAGCTTACATACTTTCAAAAGCACAAGCTCATTTATGCTTGTGAATTTTTTACCATTGGATTTGTATTGAGATTTGTGCTATTGTAAATTCAACTAAAAAGAGAGAAATAAAAAGTAAATAGTACAAATCTCAATGTAAATCCAATGGTAAAAAATTCACAAGAATATTTAGACTTGTGCTTTTGAAAGTATATAAGCCCTACTATATATATATATATATATATATATATATATATAGAGAGAGAGAGAGAGAGAGAGAGAGAGAGAGAGAGAGAGAGAGAGAGAGAGATAGAGAGAGAGTATAATTTATATACTTTCAAAAGCACAAGCCTAATTATGCTTGTGATTTTTTTACCATTGGATTTGTATTGAAATTCATGCTATTGTACTCTCTTTCTCTCTTTTTAGTTGACTTTATAATATCACGGATTTCAATACAAATTAAACGGTAAAAAAACTATAAACATATTTGGGCTTGTATTTTTGAAAGTATATAAGTCATACTCTATATTTATATAGAAAGAGAGAGTCCGGTTACTATACTCTTATGAGTATGGTCAATTTTGTACTCATAAGTTGTTCTTAATGATAGAGTTTTCGAATCGACGATCCATACATGATTTAGAGCATTCGAAATTTTTAAAAACTAAATTTTATAAATTTTCAACATCATTTATCTTATGATCAAAATATCTCAAAATTGATATTTTTGATTGATATATAACAAAATCTTATTTTCAACAACAAGTGGTGTCTTTTTGTGGTTGAAATTTTTCCAACTTAGAAAAATATATAACAAAACTTTTATGTCGCTCTTTCAAAATTCTTCTTTACCAAAATTTTTTTAAAACTTTTATTATCCACTATATCTCATAAATCTCGAAATTTTAAAAAATATGAAAAAATAATTTTTCGCCGTTTAAAGTTCGGTTTATCGAACTCTGGTAAATTAGGTTGAAAGTGTAGAATCGTCGGCGCTAACCATTAATTCTAAAAGCTCGAGCTGTTAGAAATACGCAACCAATTCACTTAAAGTGTACAGATACAGCGCCCATGGGTCTCGACCGGACTCAACCCACCTGGACGTTGGGTCTATTGTTGGGCCTCTTGCCGTTAGGTCTATTGTGGACCGCAGCCCCACTCAACTTATTAGGCTCACCCAACTCAACTTATTAGTCTCCTGGGCCTATTATCACGAGGCAGAAAGTTGGACCTATTTAATCCATAAATAAATAGCCAACAGAAAGAACCAATTCAAATCCACGACATAAGTCGAAAATTCAAAAGTTGCAGGTATGTACCTTTTTTATATGTTCTATCGAGATCTAGCCGAGTTTTCTATACTTCAGCTTGCTTTGCTAGCCTCCCAAGCTATTTGGTCAAGTCTTTTTTGATCTTTTCGCGGTCTTTTCTCACTCTCTTTTAATTTCGTCAGCCTTACAATCACATTTTCTCGTATATTGTGCAAAGACCAACTTCTTCGAAGCGATTCTTTTACTTCAATTTCACCCAAGCATCACTTTCGTCGATCTGCAACAAGTCACTTGATTTTGACGTAGCTATCCAGTATATTGGTTTTGTCTGGTTCTAATATGTACTTTATGCCGCAATATCTATTGTGGCCGATTCATCTAATTACCCCACTCCTAGTTAAATATATATATAGTTATGAAGTCATAACAGATAATAAATTCAACTTTTATTTTAGATAATTAAAATCCAAAACTTTATAATTTGATCAACTCTGTCTCTAACTGATGTCAGAGACATTTTCACTGATGTCAGATAAGTTGATATGATACAAGTTTAAGCTTTCATTTTGTTCCAAGCTAATTATATCAACTAGTAAAATGTATGCCTCATCAAAGTGTCAACAAGTAAAACAACCATTTCATTTGATCTCTTCTTCTTTTGTTGCTAAGCCACTCAAAAGCTGCAGAGTCTTTTGAGTCGATTCCGCGCGAAAAAAATTCAGAATCATAAAACAAAAGGTCACATAGCAAAGCCCAGTTACATATCTAGAGATCTTCATAAAAATAAAGCTTCATAAACAAGTAACTGAACTTGGTTCGAGCCATAAAGATGACAAAGAACATTAAAAGAATATTATTACAACAAAATATTATGTACACGTAAATGTAATAATAGCAATAAGATCGAATACTTTACATCACGAGGATAGTAAAAAAGCTAAGAAAATATCACCTAGTGTAGTAACTTTAAACAAAGCATACACGAATACGAATACGAATATGGATATAAATTCATTCCGAGCGCACACGAAGTTCTATGAGTGAAGCATAAGCTCCTCTCAACCCCATAAGTGTTTCATGCGTTCCTTTCTCGACGATCACTCCATTCTTCAGAACAGCGATAATATCAGCTCCTTTTATCGTAGATAGTCGGTGGGCCACGACCGCCGTCGTCCTCCCCACCATGACCCTATCTAACGCTTCTTGAACGACATGCTCCGCCTCCGCATCCAAAGCACTTGTCGCCTCGTCAAGCAAAAGCACTTTCGGGTCCTTTAGTATTGCTCTCGCAATAGCTACACGTTGCTTCTGACCGCCCGACAGTTGAATACCTCTCTCTCCGACCGTGGTATCGTATCCTTGAGGCAATCCCGATATAAACTGATGCGCGTTGGCCGCTTCTGCCACTTTGATGATCTCTTCTTCGGATGCCACACCTTCTTTTCCATATGATATGTTGGCGCGGATTGTGTCGTTGAATAAGACCGGCTCTTGGCTCACTAGCCCAATATGTTGCCTAAGCCAACTGAGCTTGAGAGTTCGTGTATCTACTCCGTCCAGTAAGATCGTGCCCGAATCGGGATCGTAGAACCTTTCCAGTAGCGCAATTATTGTGGACTTCCCGCTACCGCTCTCTCCAACTAATGCAAAAGTCTACAAAAAGAAGAGTTAACAATTAGTCTACATGACCTGAGTTCGAAGCCTAGTTGCTTTACATTTCCAGCTAAGTTTATTTCAAAAATAAACGAAGCGGTAAAAAGCGGGTAGCATGCTATCTTTCTCTCTCTCTCAAAAAAAAAAAAAAAAAAAAACAATTAGTCTACCAAAAATGGGAGCAAAAAGCAATTGCCACTTGAAAATTTTGAAAACTGCGTAAATGTCCCCCTACCGGTGTATGTGCACAAAAAACTTTTTTTCACATAGATGCGCCTTGTAGTGGTATTCACACACACACACACACATATATATATATATATAGCTAGAATACTATCAATAGTAAATGGGCTCTGTTGCTATCGATTTGTTTTCAAAGATGGAGCTTCCAAATCGACGATCGACACCATTGAACATAATCTAGACCATTTAAACTATCTGGAAATCAAATTTCATTCCCTTCCGATATTGTTCTCTTGTCCACCAAGTGGACACAAAAATGAACGACTGAAAATGAATATCTTTCAAAAAGTGATGATAGGAGTATTGTAATCAAGATCAAGAGTATAGATCTTATTTTAAATATTTTAAAAAAATTTTTAACAAAAATTTAATTGATTTAGATATCTTTACGTTGTTAAACGAGAAAACGTCTTATATCAACCACTAAAATTATAAATTGTGCAACACTTTGATCATTAGGTCAATGATATTGAAAAGATTTGAAATTTGGTTTCTAGATATTTCAAGTGGTATAGATCATGTATTCATGTTCAACGGTGCCGATCGTCGATTTAGAGGCTCCATCATTAAAAATAAATCGGTAGCAATGAAGCACATTTGCTATCGATAGTATTCTAGCCTAACACACACTCTCTCTCTCTCTCTCTCTCTCTCTCTCTCTCTATATATATATATATAAAAGAAAAAAAAAACACTTATGCTACACTTTAGTGGTATAGATTATACTATATATACCTTGCCGGAGGGAATGCTCAAGGACAGGTCTGTGAATATTGGCGCGTTGGGGCGGGAAGGGTACTTGAAATCGACATGGCGGAATTCGATATCACCCCTCAGGTTTGCTAGGACAGTCCCTTCCTCGCTGCTCGAATCAATCTCAGACTTCCGATCGAGGAGCGCGAATATCGAGGCGGTCGAATCCCTCGCCTTGGTGGCGTCTGAGCCCATCGCGCTTGACTGTGAGAGTGCAGTAGTCGCCATAACTAACACGAAGAACACCTGCCAAGCACCAATCAGACAAAATCAATTCACTTGCTCATTAGTTCATCACAAAATCAGCTACATATATATATATATGCCATTGAAAAACCAATGTATGTAAGAAACCGTGATTTTGAAGGGTGTACACACAATAACAGATTTACGAAGCGTGTTTTCGTGAAAAGCTTAGTTTTCGGAGAGCATATGTGAGCATTTGGATTTTACGGGGGCGGAAATGCAAATCGATAATTCAACAAGAGTATGCAGGCTCTCACCCTAAACACTTCACCAAAGGTGGCTTGGCCATCATGCACAAGCTTTGCGCCAACGTAGAAACAAAGGGCATAGGTAAAATAGGATACTAAGAATGCGAAACCATAGCCCAGGCCTTCTACGACACCCTGCCTTATTCCCTGCTTCACGGGAGCCTCGCATTTCCGGTAGTACGTATCCATCACTCTTTGTTCCGAGCAAAATGATGCCACCGTTCGAATACCACCGACCGCGTCGTTCGCCACTTGGCTCGCTTCTTCATACATCACCTGTAACACAAAAGTTATCTTAACTAGTACCTACTTCCTGATACATACAGTTTGATTGCATTCATGTGAATATGACACAACAGTGAACAGTTGCGGCTTTTCAGAATATATCTTAACAAATTTAAAATAATTCAAGTAAATCATGATGTTTTCAAATATTTTTGCCTATTTTCAAGAATATCGTGTATTTGTGTGATCTTCTGTAGATAGTTTTTTGCAATAGTTGTTAGAACTATTCTGCAAACAATTTCAAAAATACCAAATCTTGTGACTATGAATATGAAGTAATAAACCTTGGAGATGCATAAATTGATTACCTTCGCACGCGTGTTGGATCGTCGCAAGAACTTGAACCGAGCATACCCTTGGAGACCAATGAAAGGAGTCACCACTGTAATAACCAGTGCGAGCTTCCAATTCGCGACCATTGCGACCACAAAAGCCGTGATAATCGTTGACGTACTTTGAACCGTTAGAGCCAAGCTGTCACCTACGAGGCGCCGAACAGTCAAAGCATCGGTGGACAGTCTTGCACCGATCGCCCCACTAGAGCAGGAAAAATAAAGTAAAATGTCAATCGAGCACGCTCGGAAGATTTTATACACACATTTGCATACAAACATGGATATATTGAAGGATAGTCATTTAAGTTAGAAGTTACCTAGAATGTGAAGGCTCGTCAAACCAGTTGATCTCCTGGTACACAACGCTTCGAAATGTCAAGGAACGAATACGCTCGATCAGCTTCCCCCCAGCCACTCCAAATAAGAAATACTCGGTCGGAATGGAAATCAGAGCGATGATGCCCAACGCGACGTACATGAGTGCCCAAAACCGCGAATCTTTCCGCAATTCATGTGGCGGTTCGTAGAATGTTTTTATCGCGCTAGAGATCAAAATACCAAACACGGGGAAAAGGACTCCGTGTACTGATGCTGCTACAGTACCTAAGAGAAGAACCGGCGTCTCTGGCCTGTTAAGATTAACCAATCGCCCTATCGGAGCCTTCTTAGCAATCTCACCTTCGTAAAGTTCCCTTTTCTTTGGTTCATCATTGGAGGCACTTTCATCAAATTCGGTCGAACCAGGCAAGCCAAAGGGAACCATGAAAGAATGCCTACTGCTGTTACCAATTGAAGAACCTTTACTTGCGGACCTTCTTAGTGATATACTATGACTTCTCGATTTGCTGGCCCGTGAATTTAACATTTCAGATTCGGCAGTAGGCGTCTCACCTTGGTGGATCTCTTGCAGATGAATGAGCTGAGAGTAGGCTCCTTCAGGGTCCCTTAACAACTTGTCGTGAGAACCTTATTAACATATTTGTATAGAAAGAGTTAGTAAAAGATTTATAGGAGAAAGAACAACTGAATAAGAATATCCAGAAGAACTCAACCTTGTTCGATTATCTTTCCTTGATGCAGAACTGATATAATGTCTGCATTCCTCACAGTGCTGAGACGATGGGCGACGATAATAGTAGTCCTGTCTAGCATAGCCCTAGTTAGTGCCTCCTGAACTATGCGTTCGGACTCCACATCAAGTGCACTTGTTGCCTCATCAAGCAATAAGATCTTGGGGTTCTTCAGGATCGCCCTTGCGATTGCAATCCTTTGCTTTTGCCCACCTGATAACTGAGCCCCGCGCTCACCTACCATCGTCTCGAGCCCCTGCACGACGTTACAAATTGATCAGCAACTTATGCCGAATGTCAAAACAAACTATCCATTTCGTTTTGTTACGTGCACCTCTATAACAAATAAAGTAAAAGAAGAGGTTCATTTTTGTAGAAAAAAGGACAAGAGTTAAGAGACAAAGATATTTAAGTTGAAAGTTGAAGACAAAGTCATAATATGGCATTTTCAAACAATGTAGTTTTAGGATTCAAGGTCCAACTTTTCCGTTTACGCCATACATTAGGCAGCTTGTCGATGAATTCTGCAGCATTAGCCAGCTTGGTTGCCGTCATGATCTCTTCTGGCGTTGCGTCTTTTTTCCCATAGGTTATGTTTTCTTTGATGGTTGTCGAAAACAACAGCGGTTCTTGGCTAACAAGTCCAATTTTTTCTCTAATCCATCCAAGCTTTAGTTTCTTCATGTTGATTCCGTCTATTAAAACTTCGCCAGACTGAGGATCATAGAACCTTTCCACAAGATTAATCACAGTTGACTTCCCGCTGCCGCTCTCCCCGACTATTGCCATCATTGTGCCGCTCAATACTCGCAACGAGAATCCATTGAATACAAGAAGTTCGGGCCTAGTGGGGTAGCTGAAGTAGACATCTTTGAGCTCAACATCCCCTTAATGTCTTCTAGCACAATGCCGCTAGTATCACCGGCGTCGATCTCTGGCTTTCTTTTCATTGTCTCGAACATTTTATACGCTGCAGCTTGTCCTGCCGCAAATGCAGTCACGCATGGCGTTGCCTGACCTAAAGACCTGTTACAGCAAACACTTTGATTCAGACGGGCGAGTAAACATCCAAGAGAAAATATCACATCGACAAGCCGAAAATAGATACACATGCTAAAAGAGATAAATAAATAAGTAAATAAAACAAGAATCTGAATCCGTTTACAATTCAATTCACCCCAAGGCTTATGTATAAGCATGACCAAAAAAATTTAACTCATTAATGCAAGTGTTACTACTTGTTGAAGTAAATACTTGTTCTAGTGAAATATTTACACTGTTTCATATCGGAAATCTAGTCAACACTGTAAATGTTGCAAACAAGAATGAAATCTACCAATTTAACAAGTGTCCAGCAGTTTATAATGTGTGACTGAGTTTATCAAAGTACTATGCGTTGCAGTGTCGACAGATATAAAGGAATCTCTGAAACCTCCTTCTGAGTTTCGTACATTACTTTCATGAGACAAACTAGACAACTAAAAATAAAAGGATTAGCGTTTGAGTAAAATTTGATCATCCATTTCGAAGCTGAACATAGGGGCTTTTAACTGCCATTAACTTGTTTAAGTATATTTTGCAAGATGATGTAGAAATTAGGCGAGAAAAACATAACAATCAAGAATAACAAATGGAGCAGCAAACAAATTGCCAAATTGTCCGCATTGATCGTGAGAAAGTGTATTTACATCTAGATTAGTTAACTTACGGAATTCCAAAAAAATATTCAAAATGTACTTTTAAGAAAAAGCCACCTTGAAAAGTTTTGTTGATCAAAATGAGCGAATTTGGTACCGAGTTGGCGGCAAGAATAGGGTAAATTTGATTAAAAATGTTACCAAGAGTTAATTTTTGGTAAATCAGCTAATTTAGTAGTGCTATTTCTGAAAACAGAAAAAGCCCATGAACTTACATTGCACCAGTCATGACCGCTAACAAGATGTTCACAATCACTCCTCCGTTGTAGCCCTTGGTTATAATCAACCTGGATCCGTACCACACGGCTAACCCGTAGCTGCAGAACAAAATCAGCATAACAGTACCCATGCCCAGGCCAGTCGCAGTCCCTTCATAGACAGCCGATAAGTACGCGACTCTTATGGATTCATCGTACGTCGCGATTGCTCGCTTCTCGCCATTGAAGGAGACAACCTACAATAATAGAAGAATAAAATTAGATGTCTTATGGATGCAACATGCAAAAAAATCTCATTTAATTGCACCCACTGTTCTGATCGATCCGATCGTCTGCTCAACAACGTTTCCTGCTTTGTCGTATGACGAATGCACTCGGCTCGAGAATGTCGATACCATCCTGGCAACTGTTGCTCCGGCTAAGACTATCGGAGGAATGCATGATAACAAGACAAGCGAGAGAAGCCATCCTCTAACAAATGCTACAATAAAGCCGCCCAAAAAAGTGGATACAAGTTGAATGAACTTCCCAACCTGAAAAGAAGAAACAGAATTACTGTATAGTGGTCAACTAATAGAAGCAATTCTCTTATTTCCCCTGACATCTTTGAATTGATATCTTAGATAGCATAAATATGACATGGACAATTGTTTATATTGTTGTAGACGCCTTTCAACAATCGAGTACTACGTCATAGTACATACTGAAGAAAAAGATGCATTTTTGTCCTTTTATTTATGTATAATTGAGATCTCACCTTTTCACCGATGGCATCTTGAATGAGTAATGTATCTCCGGACATCCTCTCGATCACTTGTCCAGTCCTCATCTCCTTGTCGAAAAATGCAATATCTTGCCTCAGTAAAGTTTTAAGGTATAAACCTCGAATACGGGCTGCCTGTCTTTCTCCTGTCACCATCCAACACGACACCTCTAGCATCCAAATAAAAAAACATATATAGTAAGTAATTACATAAACAAGACTACACTACTTGTGGCACTCCAATAGTCCCACATCGGATGGGAATGGTGTTGTGATTGGGTATATAAAAGACATAGACACTAATAATAATAACTGAGCTTAAGCATTTTGGGCTGTGGTTTGAGCCCAACGAGTTATTATTACTAGTGGGCCAGGTAGTTACATTTGGTATCAGAGCCAATCACCAGCCGAAAGTATGTTACGAGTCTCGACTGATTCAGGGTCTGAAAGACAAAGTGACGGGCTATGTCAGGAGTCTCGATGACAATGCTAGCGAGACAAGTCTCACATCATCTTGTGATATTAGGCTGTGTGTGTGTTTGGACTAACGAGGACGTCAGGCCTAAATGAAGGGATAGTCCTTGGGTACCTAAATGAGGGGATAGTCCCACATCGAATAGGAATGGTGTTGTGATTGGGTATATAAGAGAGACATGGACACTAATAATAAAAACTGTGTTTAAGCATTTTGGGTTGTGGTTTGAGCCCAACGAGTTATTATTCCTAGTAGGCCAGGTCGTTACAGTACTAACCGTCCTTCACGAGCAGATTGCATATGGCCTTTTGATTTATGGCATCTACTTTGTAGTGTACCTCCCGAGTTATCCAACAGACACAAATGCATATCGTGATCCAAAATTCTCTTACATAAATTTATTTACTGGAGCATATAATGTAATCAACTGATTTACAATGACTGAATGACACTCGATTACTTCGCAGTGTGGTACCTTATTTTTTTTGTCTCATTACCTACTCGAAAGTGTTTGACATTACAAATGTTTACGATAACAATGTTCTATTAGTAAAAACCAACATATGTACTCCTATAACTTCTTTTTTTCCGGAACAGTTCGTGATTGCTCTTTGTCTACAGAAGAATGAATAAAACAAATGAATGTAGCAATCGGTTAAGAACGATGAACATAGTGAAGTGACACTTACGAAGGAATGATGCGAGCCCTGTTCCGATACCCAAATAAACAAAGTTCAGAGCCACCTGAAACAACAATATGAGATTCATCACTCACTATATATATCATTGAACATCTCTGCAACCTAAGATAGTAGTGCAACTTAGTTTGTTATTTTCAATATTAAAATCTTATGAAGTTTTCTAGATTAAATATAAATATATAATGAAAGAGTATGTTCCAGAGAATTTATGCCACTCTAAGTTCCTTCCACCCTGACACAATATGTTTCAGAAAATTCATAAAGAAACAGACAAAGATAGGTTGCCACATCAGAATACATTTAAGGCAAAATGCTAAAATTTCTTTTAGTATAAACGAGTCACTCAGCGGCATTTTGATTTTAAAATTTAAGCTAATTTTTTACTTTAATGAATCAATAGCTATGAAAATTGCATAAAGTATATTAATTAAATCTGTAAAATTAAACAATGCATTTAAAATTTAAAGTCAAAGTATCATTGATTAACTCAAATCAAATAAACTGAAAGGTTGGTTAGATAGTCAATTCAAAATGATCCATAGTTCAGGTAAGTTTCGTACATTTTGTACCTAATCCTAATTGGTATCCAATACGAGAATGAGGGGTTGTTTGGTTTTGCTTAAAAAAAGCAGTTTTCAGATGAAAAAATATTTTCTGTCTTTTTGCCTCTAAGAAAAAGATAGTTTTTCTTGAAGAACTTTTCATAATCCGGAAAACTATAAATATTTAGAAAACGAAAAACTATGATTCTTAAAAAAACAGTTTTCCACGGATTTCTAAGGCTCACAGCACTAGGGCTGTTAAAATTGAGCGAAAACATCCCACTTGTATTCAGCTTGTTTATCAATGAACCGAACATACGAGTTGGCTCATGAACAACAAGTTAAAGGGTTAATGGCATACAGATTTTTGAAAACATATCGAGTTGCAAATATATTTTTATAAAATTCAATTTTTCATATTTATTCCTTCAGAAGTCCTAAGTCGTTTATATATGTCCTACCGTCAATATCCGTTAGAAAAATATAATTAACTATAGATTAAATACTTAATCTTGATTAGTTAGTGAGATAAATTTATTTTTTTATCTAGATATTTTTATATTATTTTAACAGTTGGGACTTTTGGAAAAATATATTTAAAGAGCAAAAATGATATTTAGATATATTCCGTTAAAAAATAAATACTAAACTACATGAATATATATGAATTCGATATGTTTACGGGAATCTGTATGAAATTAATCCTAAGTTAAATTATCGGTCATACCACTAAGTGAAAAGTAAAATAAAAAAAAATAAATAAATAAATAAAAATATAATCAAATAAAAGAAATTCACAAAATATAGGTTTTTTACATTTAAATTAATCTAAAATTCAAACAGTAAAAATTTATAATATATATAAAGAGAGATCACGAATGTTGGAAGCGTGAAAATCTCTCATACAAATTGTTGAAATTAGTATTCACACTGACACCGAATATATAATTCAAAATCTTAAATTCAAGATTAAGTTTGGATTATTATTTTCAACAGCGAGCTCATCTCTGCTCGTGGTCAGCTCATTTATTAAACAAGCGATTGATTTTGAGCTCATTTTGAGCCGAATACGAACTGACTTGCAAACAACCGCACCTTGGAGACGCGGTGGAGGACGGAGTCGGCGGTGCCGTCGCCGAAGGCGTCGATGACCTGACCGAAGATGAAGGTCATGATCGGCTGCGAGACGCCGTTGGCGGCCGCCGCCACCGCCCCCGCCGCCATCATCGCCACGTCGAAGCCGTCGGCGAAGGCGAAGAGCCGGCGAAAGGGCACCTTCCCCTCCCTCCTCCTCCTTCGCCCCTCCTCCTCCTCCTTTCCCCGCCATTTCCTCTTCGAAGAAGCCCCCGGATCCATTGATTTGAGGGGTTTATATATTTGAAGGAGGGTGGGGTTTATATGCAGAGTGAGATCATGGTGACAACGATGCAAATGTTATGGAGAGGTCAATGGATTGATTCAAGGTATCTTCCTCTCTCTCTCTCTCCTCCTCCACCCTCTTCCTCCTATTTGAATATTTGAACATTGGAAGAACGTTGGTGGGTACACTGGTACGGGTGCGTTTCGTTACCCGTAATTAGAGATGTCAATGGGTAATGGGTGCGGATATTTAGGTAGCGTTTGGTTCGGGGATTAGGAAAATTTTGTTATACCGGGGATAGGTATAGATTCTGGTATTAGCAGGAATTGGTGTAAATTTGCGTTTGGTTGGTTTTATGAGTTATACCGGGATTAAAGGAAATTGTGTTTGGTAAATTATATAGGAATAAGGAGAATAAGATGAATAGGAAAAAATTGTGTTTGGTAGTATAGAGATAGAGAATAAGAAGAATTGATAAGTGATAATTTATGTATTGACTATTTTGCCCTTTATGATATAATTTATAAATAAACATAATTATTATATTAATCAACCTAATAATAAATTTAAAATATTAATTAATTGAAATTTAATAATATTATTGTAAAATTATTGTGCTTATTTTGTATAATAAAACTCCAGTAACGTAGATTGTATAATAATATATATATATAATTTTCCACAATTATTTTATATTTAAAATATTATTTACTTAAGTATTTACCATTTGAATTTAAAAATTGAATTTGAAATTTGAATTTTATTGAGAATTTGAATTTGAAATCTGAATTCGAATTCAAATTTAAATTTTGAATTTAAATCTAAATCTAATTTTTAAATGTAAAATCGAAATTTAAATTTTGGATTTGAATTTCAAATTTGAATTCAATTTTATTTTTAAATTTAAATTTGAAATTGAATTCATAATATGATTTTAATTTAAAATTTGAATATGCGTTTGACAATTATTTAATTTAAATTTGAAATTGATTCATAATCTGAATTGAATTTGAATTTAAATTTAAATCCAAAGTCTGAATTTGAATTTGAAATTTGATTTCAAATCCAAATTCAAATTTGAAATTAAAATCATATTCAAATTTTGAATTTGAAATCAAAATCAATATAAAATTAGTTTGAAATTAAATTCAAATTCAGATTTTAAATTTGAAAATCAAAATCAAAATCAAAAAATAAAAATAAATTTGAAATTCAAATTCAAAATTTAAATTTAAATTTGAAATCAAATTTAAAATCTAAATTTTAATTTAAAATTGAATTAAATATTGAAATAAAAATTTGGGTTTGAATTTCAAATTTGAATAACGAAATATGAATTTGAAGAAAGCAGATCAGAAATTTCTCGATTCCCGTGAAAATCTCCGATTCCTCCCAATTCCACCGTTTCACGGGAATTGAAATTCCCAAATCCATCCCCTCTATTCTTGCGATTCCGGAATCCGGATTCTCCTAAATCCTATCCCCGTTTGGGTATGGAAACGGGGATAAGGGGGTATTCCCCCTTATCCCCGTTACCAAACGTGGCCTTAAGGTATTATTCGACTCCGAATTGGAGCGGAAAGGATTTTTCTGATGTTAAGATTTTATTTGGTTAGCTGTCAAATATAGTAAAAATTATTTTTATCTGTGTTTGTTTAGTTATAAAAAAAAATTAAAAAATTTATTTTTATGAATTTAAAAAAAAAAAAGTTAATTGTATACCGCTCTCTCTCGAATAGCAAATATATTCCTACAAAATTTAATTTTTCATATTCATCCCTTCAAAAATCTAACGTTATTCATATATATCCCTACCGTCTATCTCTGCTAGAAAAATCTAGTTAACCATAGATTAAATATTTAATCTTGGTTAGTTAGTGGAATAAATTTAATCTATGGTTAGTTAGTGAGATAAATTTATCTTTTTATCCTTTCAGATATTTTTGTATTATTTTAACAGTTGAGACTTTTGTAGGGACATTTTTGGAAGGACAAAACTGTGATTTCACATATAGTCTGTTAAAAAATAAACCATTATTAACGGTAATAAATCGGAGGGATATATATGAATAACTTAGGACTTTTGAAGAAATAAATATGAAAAATTGAATTTTGTAGGAATATATCTGCTATTCGATATATTTATGAATAGCAGTATGTAATTAATCCTTGAAAAAAAATAGTGTCAATTATTTAATTTTTTTTTACTAATCAAATAAATATATATATTTTTTTCAACCAAATAAATATTGGTGAAAAATTATTATTTTTTTCTACAAATTAAACACTACAAAATGTAAAATATTTTTTTACTAAATTTTTTTCCACCAAAAATTATTTTTTACGAATTAACGTGTAACCAAATACTTCCTAAACGGGTATGATTTAAAATATGAATATAAAAACAAAAATTCAATCAATTTGAATTTAGGTATGAATTTTTACTGCATTTTATCCAAGTCCAAATTCGATTCGAATTCGAATTGATTTTATATATATAAATACTTGATATTGTATTTAAATTTATATTTTAAAAATTTAAATTTAATTTAATATATTTTAAAATATTATAAAAAGTAATTATTTCAAGTTGAATTTACAGTTTCGAATTCGGACTCAGGATTTTAATTTTTGGCGGGATTCAAATTTTGATATAAATTTTTAAAATCCGTCGAATTCGAATTCGATTTTGAATTTAATAGGCAAGTTCGAATTTAAAAAATTCATTTCGAATTCAACACCTGACATCCTTCCTATAAGATGTATGGAAAATTACAGTTTGAAAAAATATTTTAGCCAGAAAAATAAAAAAAAACTTATACATTGAAGAAAATAATTTTTTTTTTTGAAATTAAATAAATATAATTTTTTTTTCTTTTTACAATTTATTTTTTTACAAATCAAATATTATGAAACGTAAAATTTTATTTTCCATCAATATTTTTTTCTACAAAAAAAATTATTTTGTACGATTTTATGTACAACCAAATACAGAAACACCCCCCAAATCAAATCCATCGCGATAGAGTGCCCAAATGGATGTCAATTTTCATATTCCATACATACTAAATAAAAAAATATTAAATTAGAAAATATTAAAAGTTTAGAGACGTACTAAAGAAAATTTATTTTAATTAATGAAACAAAGGTTATATATAACATACTAAATTAAAAATATTAAATTTAAAAAATAATAAAAATTTAGAGGAATGTAAGAATTTTTGAAATAATTTTTTTAACTAATAAATAATTTTTAATAAATAGAAAAAATAGTATAATTGTAATTTAAGAGAACTTATCAATAAAAAAAAATAGCGTGAGACGAAATCACTAAATTTATTTACTTATAATAATAAATAATAATAAATATAAATTCAAATCTAACTACAGCAGTTGGAACTATGCCTGAATTTACCACAATTCCAACTACAAATAGTTGGAGTGAGTAATTTTAAACCAAAGATAATTTTTTTCTAAAATCACTTTTTAAATTAAAATTATTTTTCATAATCTATATTTGAAATAATTTTACCACCATATAAATAAAGTGATAAAATTTTACAAATACACTCCTTAATTATATGCAGCGAAATAAATTATTTACAGCTACAACACTTTTTTTTGTATTCGATCAAATAAAATATACATAGTTTCTAACTACTATGTCTCATCAACCGTTTCTAGCGCAAGTGACAAAGGACTTGATGATTGATATCGGAGATCTCGAAAGTAACATGCTACTATCTTTCTCTCTCTCTCAAAAAAAAAGAAAAAAAAAAAAAAAAAAAAAAAAAAAAAAAAAAAAAAAAAAATCTAATATCTAGACTGATTTGTTAAGCAAAAAAAAAACTGCTTCAGTCTTGACCTATCTATATATGACAAAAAAAATATTATTAGATTAACTCGAGGAATCAACCCAACCTGCCAAAAAAAAAAATTGGAGGTCCCTACTAAACTAAACGAATAACAAAAGATGAAGTATGAAACTTACCAAATTTATAATCTATTTTGATTCAACCACCTAATTTTAAATAATTTTAATTTTGTTATCTAATTTTTAAATTTATTTTATTTGAGGCATTTACTACGCATCTTACTAGCATACTTTATATAATTTACCAATATACAATTTTATTAAAAATAGTATAAGAAATGTACGGACAGGACATATTCAGAATTTAATTCTAAGGGAGTCAAAATATATTTAAATAAAAATTTTAGCACATAAATATAATTTAGGTTAATTACATATAGGTCTCTGCAAATATATCGAATAGTAAATATATTCCTACAAAATTTAACTTTTCATATTTATCCTTTAAAAAATCCTAAGTTCTTCAAATCTACTTCTCTGGTTTAGTACCGTTTGGAATCTCTTTATATTTTAACAGATTCGATGTGAAATGACTTTTTTGTCCCCTTATAAATATATTCTTCCAAAAATTCCAACGATCGTCTCTTCTTCCTAGCTTCGACATGGACGCGGACGGGAGCCTCACGCAGCTGGCTCGCGGCGCTGCTCCGCTCCCTGGGGCTGAAGCCCCGAGGGGACGCGATCCACGCGCTCTTCTTCGGCATGGATGCGAACGGGAACGGCGCGGTCGAGTTCGAGGAGCTCGCTTCGGTGATCGCGCCGCTGATGACGCAGCGGGCCCTGGTGGATCAGGCGCAGCTCCTCGAGGTGTTCCGCGCCTTCGACCGCGACGGGAACGGCTACAGCCTTCGTCGAGCTCACCCAGATGATCCGCGAGCTCACCCAGATAATTAACTAATTAACTAATTATTTATTAAATTAATTAATTTAATTGAATAATTAAGTAATATTTTATCTAATTAATTAAATAATATATTAAATAATTATAATATACAAAGGGTAAAAAAATAATTTTACTTTTTTTATCTAACAAAGGTTAAGCATTTAACCTATGTTAACACAACTTTTCTAACAGAGATGGACGGTAGGGGTAGATTTGAATAAATGTGGATTTTTGAAGGAATAAATATGAAAAGTTGAATTTTGTAGGGATATATTTGCAGGGACCTGTATACAATTAACCCATATAATTTTATCTAATTATTTTTTTTAAAAAAATTATTAATTTAATGATTAATGTAAAAATATTAAAATTAATTTTTAATTACAAATATTTAATTTTCGATTATTTTATTTATATTATTATATTCAAATAACTATAAATTTTACTAAATGTAACAGTAATTCAGTTAGCGATCGATCGATCGATTTCTTAGTATTTTTAATAAATAAAATAAAATTTTAACAGCTTATTAGATCAAAGAGTTATTAAATTTAATCTAATATTTTATTTTGTTAAATAAAATAGCTCACTAGTTAGAAATTTTTAAAAATATATATAAAAAAAAATTGGAGTTAAGAAATATATTTTAAAATACCTTATATGTACGCGATTTTTAATATATTTTTATCTATTTAATATATATACAGGGAAGAAAAAAAAAATATTGGGACAAAAACCAAACTAAGAAAATATTAAAAAGTTAAAGGGGGCATGACTATCTAAATTTTCTTTTTTTGTTAAATTAGTGCTTAGGGCTAATAAGCAATATTAAAAAGTTGAGGGGGCATAGCCATTTTGGGCTGATTATAATGATAATGAGTCTCTAAAATTTAATGGATGATTAGAAAAATAATATAATATAAAAATTAGAAAGGATGAAAAGAGTAAATTTTAAGATGAAAAAAAATATATTTACAGTTATATTTAAAAATTTTAAATATAAAAATATATATTAGAAATTAAAAATTATCGTTATGTTTCTCAAATGTTTTGATCATGATTTGATATAAATTCAGATGGGATGAAAGGATTTTTTTTATAATTTAATTTATATTTTTCTTAAGGCTAAAATATATAAACAAAACACTTTTATCATACCTATTTTTTTATTTTTCCTTTCTAGCTTTTTAAAAACTCACATTAATATATTAAAATAGAAAAGATAAAATAATCAAATTATCCTTATAAGTTATTCAATAGAGAAAAAAATAAATTTTAATATAATTCTACTGTTTTAAAATATATTTTTGGTATAAATTATATAAAATATACGAAATAGTAACGAACCGTAGTGAAGGGGTTAAGTGTATTAACTTAAAATTTTAAGATGATAAAATACAAATTTTTAAAAATTAGAAAGAGAAATAAAAAAAAGCAAAATATAATAATAATTAAAAAATATATATTTATATTTATAAAATAAAAAATGTATTTTAACCTTTTCTTGATAAAGTTTGATGTGGAAGTTCTAGAATCTCTTGGGGAGCAAGAAACTAAAACCAGGCGTGTAGTGAGGTGGAATACCGTTGAATTTTGATTTATATATTATTATTATTATGCTAAATTACAGAAAATTCTCTGTCATATCCCGCTTTTTCACTTTACCCCCTGTCATTAAAAAGTCGACAATCTGCCCCCTCGTAATTACCGAATTGTATTTAGGGGGCAACGACGTTAACGGGAATGGTAAAATGACGAAAATGCCCTCCTTTTTTATTTTTTATTCCGAAGTTTTTTTTTTTTTTTTTTTTTTAAGATATTTTCTAAGGGTACTTTGGGTATATGAAATTTATATTTTAAAAAAACTGATGGTCAACTGACGGTCAACTGACGGCGGGGGGTTATTGCACAATTCGGTAATTACGAGGGGGCAGATTGTCGACTTTTTAATGACAGGGGGTAAAGTGGAAAAGCGGGATATGACAGGGAGGTTTTCTGTAATTTAGCCTTATTATTATTATTATTATTATTATTATATGTGAAATAGTTTTCTAGTAGAGGCATTAACTCACTTGGTTTAAATAATTAAAAAAAAATGAAAGGGATTTTAGAACACTGTTGTTCCACAGTTAATTTCAAATATTATATGAATGTATACAAATTCTAATGTGAAGTTAGTTTTTATATTATTTTTAGTGTTAATTTTAGAAAGTTCTATATAAACATATTGAATAACAGATATATTTCTATAAAATTTAATTTTTTTATATTTATCTTTTTAAAATTCTAAATTTTTGTTCGTGTATGTCCTTATGGTTAATATCCGTTAAAAAAATATAGCTAAGGATTGATTAAACAATCATTGAAAAATAAAATAAAATAAATTTTACTTTACAATATATTTGACATCTTGAAAAATATATATGAACAACTTAAAATTTATGAAGGGATAAATATGAAAAGTTAAACTTTATGAAAATATATATTTGCTATTCGATATGTTTATAGTGAGTTGTATGAAATTAATTCTTATATTTAGAGCAATACTATCCGTACATCCAGAAATGAGGTACGATGTACACCCCACTCATTCAGGAGTAGGAACTTAATCACCTGTCACTTTGAAATGACTCTGAATGGTGGGGTGTATAATGCATATTCGATTTCGGATGTTCAAGTAGCATTTTTCTTAAAGAGCAATGATATCCGTACATCCAGAAATGAATATACAATATACATCTCACTCATTGAGAAATAGAGAATTAATCACTAGTCATTTTAAAGTGACTGATAAAATTCATCCACTTCTAAATAAATAAAGTGTATAATGTACATTTTATTTGGGATGCACAGTTAGCATTTTCCTATGTTAATATAGATAGCAAAAAGTGAGTTTATGGGTTTTTTTTTTTTTTTTTTTTTTTTTTTTTTGACTAATTCCTTTTTAGCTGTTCCCATTTCAGCTTCATTATTTTTGGTTCCTTGTGAGGCAAGTAATTTATTCCATAGAGGATATATATAAATAATATTATAAGTTTAAGTTAAAATAATATTTCAAAAGTTGTTTTTATATTATTTTATTAAAAAAAGTTTAAAATGAATGTTTTTAATATAATATTTGTTTTGTTATCATATATAATTTTACTAAAATGTCACATTATGTGTAATATTTAAGGGGCTTAATCTCCTGTTGAATAATATAAAGCCATTAAACATTTTTAAAAATTTCACATCAATAACTATATCTAATCTTTTTGGTTCCTTGTGAGGCAAGTAATTTATTCCATAGAGGATATATATAAATAATATTATAAGTTTAAGTTAAAATAATATTTCAAAAGTTGTTTTTATATTATTTTATTTTAAAAAAGTTTAAAATAAATGTTTTTAATATAATATTTATTTTGTTATCATATATAATTTTACTAAAATGTCACATTATGTGTAATATTTAAGGGGCTTAATCTCCTGTTGAATAATATAAAGCCATTAAGCATTTTTAAAAATTTCACATCAATAACTATTATCTAATCTTTTTGGTTCCTTGTGAGGCAAGTAATTTATTCCATAGAGGATATATATAAATAATATTATAAGTTTAAGTTAAAATAATATTTCTAAAGTTGTTTTTATATTATTTTATTTAAAAAAAAAGTTTAAAATGAATGTTTTTAATATAATATTTGTTTTGTTATCATATATAATTTTACTAAAATGTCACATTATGTGTAATATTTAAGGGGCTTAATCTCCTGTTGAATAATATAAAGCCATTAAGCATTTTTAAAAATTTCACATCAATAACTATATCTAATCTTTTGGTTTTTTTTTTTTTTTTTTTTTTTTTTTTTTTTTTTTTTATAGCAAGATAATTTTTTTGCATTTTAATATATATTATCTTAACAATTATAATTACTAAGACTCAAGATAGATTAAGAGTAAAATTTTAACTTCACATTCACAAAAGAGAAAATTCTTGTAATGCAAAATTTATCACTAATAATAATTTATATTAAAATCTAAAGAATCCATTATAGCTAATACAGTTGGCTAAGAATCTAATGATTAGTATCTGAAGTCTCAAATTTGACCTATAATTTTTTTTATATTTCTAGCTGAGTTCATTTTTAATAAAAATGAGCTAAGTATCTGATCGTTGGCACGAACCATTAATCCTAAAAACTCGAGTTATTAAAAATATATAATTAATTTATTTAAAGCGTACAGACACAGCACCAATAGATTTCAACCGAACTCAACCTATTTGAACGTTGAGTCTATTGTTGAGCCTTTTGTCGTTAGGTCTGTTATGGATTGGAGCCCTACTCAACTTATAGACTCGTCTATCTTAACTTATTAGTCTTATAGGTTTATTATCGACAGAATAAAATATTTAATAATAATTTATCTAAAATAAAAAAAAACAATATATAAAATTAGATGTTATAAGTTAGATTTTTTTCTACCAATGTTGACGCATTTACAAGTTGATAGGGTAACCAACGCTCAGCTCAACGAGAAAGTGATTTATTTTATTTCAAAAATATAACTTAAAAATCAAATATAATATTTTTTTAAATATTTAGTCACATTTTTATTTATTTATTAAATACTATATGCCTCGTAATTAAATTAAAAAATATATACTGAATAAATTTTTTATGCATTACCTCCGCTATATTACCGATAATCAAAAAATAAGTTATCCAAACTTAGAGGTTGATTGGTTTCATGCATTTCAAATTAGCAACGAACAACAAAAGCGAAAAAAAATTTATGAGGCTTTTGCTTATTTATTTCTGTCTACTATTTAAAATTTTTAAATTTATTTTGAAATTATCAAAATATTTTTTAAAATTTTAATTTCTCTTAGTAAATTCTAAAAATTTGAGAATATTTGAAATTAGTGAGGGTATTTTAGTCCATAAGGAATGTATTAGATATTTTGAAAGTTTTAGTGGGTATATTAGATATTATCCAAAAATTATTTGATTTATTACAATTGCAGCTAAATGCTACAGTTGGGAGTAATTAGAAATGCTATAATTAAGTGGATAGTAATTATATTCAAAAGGTAACCTAATTTACCACTCAACTCTTCATTAAATTTTTTAAAAAATCCATTTTTTGGGTGTAATTTCACCATTAAAATATATAATATTAAATCTAAAATTTTAAAATACAACTTCAAATATCACAAAAAATATTTATATATATTATATAATATAAAATTAATAGAAATTTCGGTCAGGTTTGAATTTAGGTTTAAGTTGAAGTCAGGTACGGACAAAATTTATATTTGAATTTAAAATTTTAGTGCTTTCGTTTCTTATATTCACATTTAAAACTATATTTATTTAGCATCGAATAAATTCGTCACATTTAGATTTGGCTTCATATAAACTTTTGCACATGACGTTCTATTGGCAATCTCATGATTATTGATATAATAAGAAGGCTAAAATATATATATAAAAAAAACATGTAAATGCGTGATTTTATTTTTTTTATCTTTCCTTCGCAACTATCAAAAATTTATATTTTACTTTTTTTTTAATTTTAAAAATATTTTAGAAAATTATAATGTTAATATAGATGACGAAATGATCAAATTATTCTTACTTATTCTGTAAAAAAAAAAAAAAAAAAAAATTATATTTAATATAAATTATAAGAAATGAACAGAAGAGTGACGCAAATTTGATAGAGGGGGACTAAATATAATGACTTAAAATTTTAAGAGAATAAAATATAAATTTTTAAAAGTAAAAATAAATATTTAGAGAAAAAACTGTATATATTTTAGCCTAATCAAAATAGCAAGTAGTGATTCTCAACCACATATCATAAAAATAAAAAAAATGCTACTCGTACATCCGAAAGGGGTGTATATTTTATATCTTATTCATTCTGAGGTGGAGTGAATTATATCGTTCACTTCGAAATGATTAGTAAAAAAAATTCCATCTAAGGATAGATAGGGTGTATATCGTATACCCGATTTCGAATGTACGGATAGTATTATTCGTCATTTGTTTAGCATTTTTTTTTTTTTTTTTTTTTTTTTTTTTTTTTTTTTTTTTTTTTTTTTTTTTGTGTATAACTGAAAGTGAATACATAATTCAATTGTAACTTATTCTCTTTAGAATTTTTTTTTTTATGTGATTAAAAGTTGAGAGTTTAATTTTTGTTGTTTAAAAGATCTTAACATTTATGCCTTAGTGGGGTAGTATATATATTATGAGTAATATTATATGTACCCCAAAAGGATGTACATTTTGTATCTTCACCATCTAAAAATGGAGGTATGATAAGGGGTCATTTCAAGTGACTCCTAAAAAGACACCTCCATCCTTAAATGAGTAGGGGTGTGAGATGTACACCCCTTGGGGAGTACATATAGTGTACACCTCATCATCTAACGATAAGGTATGGAATAATGCTACATGTATACCCCAAAGGATATGATTTCAAAGAAAAATGAGTTGTAAATATTGCATTTCTTAACTTGAAAATTTTAGGACACTGTTGCCCAATCAGGAAATTGGATAGACTGCTAATAAATTTTACTATTTCTTGTAATTCGGTATTTAGCAATTATAGAAAAATAAAACAGAATTTTATTTTATAACATATTTAATATTTTGAAAATTTTAATACTCTGTAAAAATATTATTCTATTTTTACTGTTTGAATTGTGAACTTTAAAAAAAAAACTCTGTTTTAAATTTAAACTTTCAATACAAAAATTAAATTTAAAAATATAATTTTTTAATTTTTAATCTTAAAATTTTAAAATTTTAAAATTTTAAAATTAGGGTTTAAATTTTAAATTTCAAAATTTCAAAATTGAATTTGAATTTTAAAATTTTAAAATTTGAATGTGAAATTTTAAATTTTAAATTTCAAATTAAAAAATTTTAAATTTCAAATTTCAAATTTAAAATTAAATTTAAATTTAAAATTTAAAATATAAAATTAAAATATAAAATATAAAATATAAAATTAAAATTTAAAATTTAAATTAGGAATTTAAAATTAAAATTTAAAATTTAAAATAAAAAATTCAAAATTTAAATTTATAATTTAAATTTAAAATTTAAAATTAAATTTAAATTTAAAATTTAAAATTAAAATAAAATTTAAAAATTAAAAATTAAAATTAAAATTAAAATTAAAATAAATTTTAAATTTTAAATTTTAAATTTCAAAGTTCAAATTTTTACGTCCTTATCTTTTTACACTGTTAGGTCATCCAAACAGGCTGACTAATAAAATAAAAACAAAGCTTTTTAAAAAATAAAGTAAAGTGGTTCAGAACTTCGTTTTGAAGACTTCCCAAACGGGCCTTAGCTTAATGTAAAATCTGCAAATTTAAATTCGGGGATAAAGAATGTAGTTTTTAAATTCAAATATTAAATTAAATTAATCTATATTCAAATTTGAAAATTTGAGAGAGAATAGGCTAACTGCGCGAATTGAAAATTGTTTCCAACAAAACGAAATCATTACTCTCATGGTCTGATTACGCCGGAAGTCATGGCGATGCCTATTTTTGAATTTTGCAGGATGAAAGCGCACAAAAAAAAAAAAAAAAAAAAAAATCGCTGAATTGAAAAAATAGATATTTTATATATCTTAATGTGCGAAATCATTAGGAAAGGTGCCACTGGAATTGTTTCACAATATCAATTGCATGGTAAAGAATTTGATGGTTAATATCTGAAACCCGAGTTCGAAGTCTAGTTGCTTTATATTTCTAGCTAAGTTTATTTCAAAATAAATAAAACGGATAATATGTTACATTTCTCTCAAAAAAAAATTATTCCCTAATTTCAATTTTTATTATTAAAAAAAAATATTCCGCAATTTCAATTTTTATTATTAAAATTTGATGGGATAAAAATACAATATTCCAACTTTACAAGGATACAAATGTAATTATCTTCTAATTCTAAAAAACAAAAACTATTGGTACACTCTTTTTTGAGTGTACATTCCACACTTCATCAATATAATAAGTAGAGTCTAATAGTTGTTCATTTCAGAAATTATAAAGTAAATTATAAAAAATATTTTATTTTTAGATATTCCAACTTTGCAGAAATACAAATACAATTATTATTATTATTTTTTTAAAAAATACTAAATGTACATCACGCAGCCTATCAATCTTATGGATAGAGTTTGAAAAAAATATTTTATTTTTAGATAAATAAAATATAAAATATATATTCATTTAGGCTAAATTACAGAAAACTCCCTCTAATATCCCGCTTTTCTACTTTACCTCCTGTCTTTTAAAAGTCGACAACCTGTCCCCTCGTAATTACCGAAATATGCATTTACCCCCCTGCCAGATATGAAAGTCCATCCATGAGCCTCTAATGAGCCAATTACTTGTAACAAATTGGTAAGAAACCAATTCATATCTGGCAGGGGGAAAGGGTAAATGCATCCATTAGAGACTCATGGATGGACTTTCATATCTGGCAGGGGAGTAAATACATATTTCGGTAATTACGAGGGGGCAGGTTGTCGACTTTTAAAAGACAGGGAGGTAAAGTGAAAAAGCGGGATATTAGAGGGGGGTTTTCTGTAATTTAGCCATTCATTTATAGTATTGTTTATTTCAAAATAAACTATATAGATACACTCTATTTAAAATATAATATATATCTTATTCATTTCAAAATAATTTTTTTTATTAATAATTTTGAAATAATTAGTAAAATTCATAGTATTTTCCTTTCAGAAATACCATACAAACGCCCACAAATTTTAAATTTTTATCATTTTCCTTTCAACGGCAGGGAAAGGGAGGGCACGTACCGATTCCGAACTTGCGAGAGGAGAAAAGCAGCTTCAGTAACCCACACCCATCACCACCACCACCACCACCACCACCACAACCACAGGAGCAGTATATAACACAGCAGCGAAAAGCGTTAAAGCGCTTCACACAAACGCAGCACCACCACTCCCTCTCTTTTCTCTCTCTCCTCTCCTAATTCCTTTCTTCGAGCTCGGAGATTCCTTAACCAGAGCCAAAAAGAAGAAACCCTAGAGAGAGAGAAAAGAAAAAGCGACTCCACGTCGATCCCTTCCCCTTTTCCCCTTTTCCCGTTCTCTCTATATCGTCGATTCCCCCCTTATTTGTGTACAATGCTCGGCCCCGCGTACCCAAGAGGAGGAGGAGGAGAAGAGGGAGGAGGTGGTGGTGGTGGTGGCGGCGACAATGGCGAGCTCAAGCGGGAGCAAGGCGGAGGGGGGAGGGGTGGGGCGGACGCTGTCGAGGAGGATGACGCGGGTGCCGACGATGATGGACTTTCCGCAGGACGAGGAGCAGCCGCCCGACAGCGAGTACGTGCCGTCGTCCCTCGCATCCATCGTCCCCATCCTCCGCGTCGCCAACGAGATCGAGGAACTCAACCCCCGCGTCGCCTACCTCTGTTAGATCTCTCTCTCTCTCATCCCTTTGCTCTCTATCCCACCTATTTATAGATATTCATGGTGTTCGGGTTTAGATTTGGAGGGTTGTTTGGGTCGATAAATATCTTGTTTGGCGAATCTCTCTCATCTTGTTGAAACGCTGTATGTAATGATAATTTTTTCGGTACGAGGATTTTCTTATGTAAATGGAAGGTAGGATTCTTAAAAAGTCTTGGCATATATGATTTCTGAAAAAATGACTTGAAGGCCGAGTATGGTATCAATTTTACACATTTGATCCGACCTTAGGTCCTAGGCCCTAGGCCCTGTTTGGATGTATGAGTTTAGTTGATAAATTTTGCAGTATTTGGTTGATGAGGAGTGTTATCAAATGTTTAGATGAAATGCCATATTTGGTCTTCAAGTTATTATTATTTTTTTGTAATAAGATAAATCACCTTATAGGTAAAATATGCTATCCTACTAAACCATGGATGCCAAGACTTTTTGAGTAAAAATCAAACAACTAGCTTCCAATCATACAAAAAATGTTCACACTGAATAAGTTATTATTAGATATCTTATTCCCTTGTCCAAACAACACCTTAGGTGCTGTTTGGATGCAAGAATATCTTGTCTGGCATATTTCTTTGATTTACGTGAGAAGCTTGTAGTATTTGGTTGATGGAAACTGTGATCAAATGTCTAGAATGACATACCATATTTGTTCTTCTAGACATTTTCTTGGAATTAGATAAATAATCTGCTAGGTGAAATATTATTATTCTACTAAATCCTGAATGCCAAGACCTTTCAAGGAGAAAAAAATAACTCCTAGCTTTCAATCACAAAAAAAAAATTCTCATACAAACAAGTTGTTGTCACCCGATAACTTATTCTCACATCCAACTAGGGCCTCATAGTTCAAATTAGTTCAAAGAGTTGCTTTTGCAAAGGATTTTTGATATGCGACCTCCTATAGTAAAGCAATTTGTCAAATAAGGACTAGTTTAGTAATGTGGTGGCTAAAAGCACCTCTTTGATGCTTTCAAAGGCTCCAAATAGAGAAAAAGTGCTTTCAATATTTCCTCGTTTTATGCTATAAAATTGTGGCGGCAACTACCACTGGAGGTAACAACTGCTACCGGAGAAGCATGTGGTTTTGCCACCACAATTTTATAGCAAAAAATGAGGGAAAATTGGAAGCACATTTGTTACATGCTTCTCTGGTGGCAGTTTTATAGCATAAAATGAGGGAAGATTGAAAGCATTTTTTAATCTTCGAGCCTTCTGAAGCATAAAGGGGTGCTTTTAGCCACCGCATTACCAAACTAGGCCTAAGCCACTATGGAGTTTTTGAGGATGAGATTTTAAGCTCCAAAAGCAGACACTCCAATTTCGAGCTTCTTCTGCTGGCCGCAGAGAGAAGATGTTGGCTAGGCTTTAATGGAGTGTCTCTCCTGATAGCACAACTCAAGTATGATGCTTTTGAACTGCCTTATATCCTACAGCAGACCAATGATGCCCTAAATCTCAATCTCTCTCTCTAAAGCTTTAGTTGGTGTTAGGGTTTAGCCGTCAGGGTTCGTGCTAACGTATCTCTATTTTCTTATTCTTGATGATAAGGCCGCTTTTACGCATTCGAGAAGGCTCACAATATGGATCCTACATCAAGTGGACGTGGCGTCCGTCAGTTCAAGACCTATCTGTTACATAGACTTGAGCAGGTGTGCAAATCTTATTTAAACATCAATATTGCTTTAGTACACTTTACAACTCTCAACTCTAGGATAGCTTTCACTTTCTTCACTTTTTTTTGTTGTTGTTGCCAAACTCTCTATCGAACTTCAGGTTCTATGGCAATTACTACACTTTGTTAACAAAAGATAGCCAATGCCAAGTGTTATAGTTAATAGTGTTTTTGAATTTCTGTATAATCCTTCTTTCAAACTACAAATATCGTTCATTCTAGCCAATCGGCAGGTAAGACAAGAAAAACATTATGTGTTGAACATTCAATGTTCTATATTGGTGGCCACCAAATCGAGATTCTGCTTCTTCTACACAAGAAATATCATCCATGATGTTATGGTTTAAAACTTTGTATACTCTTGAGCTTCTGCTTTTTTCCATGCCACTCCAATCGAATCGACTCTAGAATTGAGTAGCTACTAAATCAACTCTTACAATAGTTTTCATATGGGATATTGGAAATTATAACTAATGGAAGGTGCTCGGTTTAATAGAGTGTAGAGATTGCTATTTAATCTCGAGTTGAATGAAGAGTTTTGTAACCAAACAGAAAAATATATTGTATAAAATGGAAACACACCAAAAGTGTTGTGTAGTAAAGTGCACCTCTTGACTTTTGCTGTGGCAAACTGTTTTTTTTTTCCTCCTCGGCTTCACTAAGGTACAAATTCAGAATCCATTTCTTTTTCTTGATAACTGCTTTGATTTCTTTTGTTTACTACATTGCCAAATGCTTCCTCTTTCTTCAACCCAAATAAACTGCATAGCACATGTTCTTGTTCGCCATGTTTTTGTGTTGTTGCAAATTAAGCTTTATATATCAATTGGCGATAAATAAGATATAACTTGGAAAATGTGAAATCATGGCCAGAATAAACATAGATAATTGGCAGCACACAAAGATTTAAGTGGAAAGCTGTAATGCAATGTGATATCATGTGATCTCAACACATGAAGAGATCAACTGTCCAGAAAAAGAAATTATAGGTGGTGGCTAGCATGAGAAGATTTGAGTGGCAAAGACGATGGGTAACACGGAAATCATATGTTGTTTCTGTAAGGATACATGTTACCGATCTCAGCTTACGTAAGATAAAGGAATGAAACTGAGTCGACCTGAGTTTACAAGTCATCACTTTAGTTATTGACTGTTTCTCTCTTTCTTTGTAAGTTAGTATCTTGAGCAGCTTATGGAGATATCATTGCTTTCTATTTGTAGAGTATGTCCATGAAGCATAAATAGCTGGATTGGACTTAGCTATTATTGCTATGGTTGCATATTGAATTGTTTGTCAATTGCTAATTCTCGCTTTCCTCCTTTGACATAGACTGGGACCTCCTGTTTCTGTCCGTCCTTATCTGGGTGAAATTCTCTTATTCAGGATGATAAGGAAACAAAGCCCACCCTCGCCAAAAATGATGCAAAAGAAATTCAAAAGTTTTATCAATTGTACTATGAAACCTACGTCAAGGATCCTGCTAGGAGAAAACCGTAAGTTATGCTATGTCGATGTATTTGTTTTTTATTAGCATTGCCTGGAAATTTCTCCTAATTAATTGCTTTTGCTTTCACTGATGGGAATACTTAGTGAGGAGGTTGCTAAGCATTATCAAATTGCATCCGTCTTATATGATGTGCTCAAAGCTGTGGTGCCCTCTGACAAAGTTGATGTTGAGGTCATAAGTTGTTCCGTTCATCAGGATTGACCTATTGTTATCGCTATTTTTTGTGACTTTTTTATTTCATAGATACCAAAAGATAATCTGCAGATGTTGTATGCAGGTAACCAGGTATGCTAATGAAGTTGAAAGTAAGAGAGAGCATTTTGCAAACTACAATATTCTTCCTCTTAATTTTACCGGTCCACCTCCTGTAATTATGGAGCTTCCAGAGGTCAACTATTCCTTTGATTGTCACTTTTCCATTCTTAATGTTTCTTATACCCTGATTTATGTGTGATTTATACTTTTATATATTCAAATAACACAGATCAAAGCAGCGGTAGATGCTCTACGTAAAACAGATAACCTTCCGAAACCTATAATACAGTCGGGACAGCAATCTCAGCAGACAGTTGGTGGATCTTTGATGCCTGAGAATAAGGACAAATCCATTGATTTGCTTGACTGGCTTGGGCTAACATTTGGGTTTCAGGTAGAGCTATATCAGAGAAGTTTTCATTTCCTAATGTTTTCTATATCTCATTTATTACATTATTAATCTACTCAATCTCAATTTTCTCTGTCTTATTGTCCATTGTTCTCTAACGTTTTAGAATGTTTTATGCGTATTCCTACTTTGCTAGCTGTCAAAATGCAGAAACAAATAACTCAAATATTTGGATGATAAAATAAATCAATATCTTATTTTATTATTTTTATCTTGTTATTATGAAGAAAGGGAATGTGGAGAATCAAAAGGAGCACTTGATTTTGCTACTCGCAAATATTAATGCACGGCTTTCTCCTAACCATTCCCTGGTAATACAATTTCATTCCATGGTATACCTTTGTATATTATTAAACATAATTCTTTTACTCATGGTTTTCAAGCTTCGATTAAATAAATCTATCAAAAGATAAAGAATAGTTTTCTAAAATATAAAGAATAGTTTTCTAACATTCACATTGATTTCCAGTTGCATATTGACACTGTAAAGAAGTTGACGAAGAAAGTATTTGGGAACTACCATTCTTGGTGTGCCTATTTGCATCATTTACCAAATTTTGAGTACGTGTTGTGACTTTTTTCTTTAAATTCTCTTAGCAATGATGAATAAACAAGTTATGATGAAAATGCTTATCTAAATATTTTCACGTCTAAATATGTTTTCCATTTTGCAGGAAACAGAAAAAGTTGGAAATACATCAGTTAGAGCTGCTTTATATTGGTTTGTACTTTCTGATATGGGGTGAAGCTTCCAATGTTCGATTTATGCCTGAATGTATATGTTATATTTTCCACTTTGTAAGTATTCTTCTTTTTCGCATGGTTTTTAGTCATTGTTGGCAGTTGATTGTTTTTTTTTTAATTATTAATCTTGTTATTATTTTGTTCCACTGTTTATTCCATTCCCATATTTCTTCCCTTGCAAAGTATGATCCATTGCAAGAATCCTCTCCATTTGGGGGGGAGAGAAAGATAAATTGCAAGAATCCTCTCCATTTGTGTGTTTGAGAGAGAGAGAGAGAGAGAGAGAGAGAGAGAGAGAGAGTGACGTACCACCTCTCGGGGGCTCACCCATCCTAGGACTACCCTAGCACGCTTAACTCTCGTAACTTCTTGGGCCTAGCCACTTGCTAACATGCTATAACCAGGTTTAGAGGTTTAGCCCTATTATCTTATATAGAGGATTATTCTAAATCCTAGGAGTGCCACATTCCTTCTCCTCTAAGCCTTGACGTCCTTTTTAGGGCCAAGCACATTTACAAGCACCAGCTGATGTTAGACTCGTCGCTAGTCTTTAGTCGACCTTGTGGCGAGCCGCGCTCCACCTTTAATGGTCATCAGCTGGGGAGCAGCGCTTTGCTTGCTATATAACTAGGAGTGTCAACGAGCTGAACACGAGCGAGCTGGGGTCGGCTCGTGTTCGGCTCGTTTAATAAACAAGCCGAACACGAGCTGGCTCGTTTAAATATCGAGCTGAAAAATTCGGCTCGTGTTCGGCTCGTTTATTAACGAGCCGAACACGAGCTGGCTCGCGAACAACAAGTTTGATTTTCATTCTTACTATTAGATGTAAAGTTGAAAAAAAAATTTAAAAATTAAAATTTTAATCTAATAATTAAAATTTACAAAATATATATATATATATATATATATATATATATATATATATATATATATATATATATTCGAGCTGTTATCGAGCCGAATACGAGCGAGCTGACCCCAGCTCGTGTTCGACTCGTTTATTAAACGAGCTGAAAAATTCGGCTCGTGTTCGGCTCGTTTACTAAACGAGCGATTCGATCTCGAGCTCATTTCGAGCTGAACATGAGCTGGCTCGCGAACAGCGAGCTGAATTGCCACCCCTATATATAACCCTAGCTCAGCCGAGACTCATCTCATATTTTCGGCTGGTGATTGGTTCTGATACCAATTGTGATGCCCAAATTCCCAGGGGGTCACCCATCCTACGACTACTCAAGCCCTGGCAGATATAACTCTCTTAACCTCTTGGGGCTAACCACTGGCCAACATGCTATAGTCGGGTTAAGAGGTTTAGTCCTATTATATCTATATATAGGACAATTCCAAATCTTAGGGGTGTCACAGAGATCAATTGTAAGAATCGTCTCCATTTGAGAGAGTCCTCCACATAGAAGCAGGGAGAGAGAGACATCAATTGTAAGAACCTTTTCATTTGAGAGAGAGCCCTCCACACAGAAGCAAGGAGAGCAAATTCAGTGACAACTTCAGTGCGACAATCAGTAATGGCACTATTTCTTCATAAACCATTCGAAGAAAAGACATTTAGTTGCAAAATGTTCAACTGCATCTAGGTGTATGATTAGCTTTTCATTAGGGGCAGCATGATCATTCTTTCGTGTCAAAGATGCTTTAATTTTCCTGCCTAAGATGCTTTAATTTTCCTTTTAACCTTTCCTAGATATTTGTGTTAGATGAGTTTCTTGTTTTCTTGCATAGGTTTCATATTTTGGATTAAGTAATTAGTAACTATGGAATGACCGAAGTTAAATGACAAAATCCACATATCAGATAACTGATAAAACAAATCAATTTGAATGGAATAAAGATGTGAAAACTTCGGAAAAACACATGGAAAATAAAATAGGAAAATGTTTGGCACAATGTTTTGGAGCACAATGTTCTGTTTTTTTTCATTTAGCAATTAGAAGTGGAAATATCTTGCTGATCTATCTCTTTCTAAGGAAGTAATAACAGTGAATTGTCGTATAGAAATAGAGGTTTTATTGATCTTTGAGATAGCTTGATGGTAAAATGATCAATGCGCTTAAGCTCACAATCCTTTAACCTCTGAAGCCTTAGTCGCATCTTCCTTTGTAAGCTTTTGATGTTCTTTACCTATCCTTTTATCTTCAATATCAAATATCTCTATCAGTTTATTTATTTTTCCATCTGTTCAAGGATTAGTTAGCTATAGCTAGGGGCTAGATATTCAACAATTGATTTTACAGCAACTTAAGTTCAGTTTAGTTTTTAAAATCTACACAGTTGATCTTGAATGTTTAGTCGGATTCATGTAACTATTGCTTGCTACTTGTTTGTTACCCAACAACGGTTGAAATGCTAGCTTGGGCCCTAGGAAGTCCTGCAAACTTGTTGGGGGTGTGACCACACCTGAAACAACAACAGTATACTCAAAATTTTATATGAAGACAAGATGGTAGTGAGTTAGGGATAAGAGAGCAAGCACTAGGCAAAACTTCTTCAAAAAGTAGTACAGTCTTTCATGCCAATGATGGCGGCGATGGTTCCTTATTGGGCAAGATTAATTCCTAAATTCATTACTAAAGAAGCTTGAGGTGGGGCTTAAGTGGAGTGTGAGGGATGAGATTTCTCACTCCCATTTGCATGCTCCTTATGCCTTCAACTTCGTAGAAGGGGTTTTTACGAGTTTTTTTATCTTAATAATTCTTAAAATTTATATATTTGGTGATCTAACCCTCCATAAAATTTATATGAAAATCTAATCTTATTTTTTGCCACATCAGTGCCATGTAGTCATTTGGTTAGGATTATGTGGAACAAGAAGAAAGTGGTGAATTGTTCACCGTTTTCTATCCGAAAAGTGGTAAACAATTCACCACTTTATCAATGTTTCTATTTTTTATACATATGAAAACGGTGATTTGTTCACTGCCTTTAGCAATCTGAAAATTGTGATAAAGGTGGTGAGTCATTCGTCGCTTTTAGTGTTTCTGTCCATTTGATAAAGGCGGTCAATCGTTCATTGCTTTTAGCGTCTTTCTTTTGAAAATTTACTTTTCTCCTGGGAATTATGATAAAGGTTGTGTGTCATTCACCATTTTAAGAATTTTTCACAATCCTCAACCACAAGGTGCTGAAGTGTCAAGAAGAGTGTTATACCCAAATAAATTTTTTTGAGGGTTATATCCCCAAATTCAAATTCTTGAAGGGTTCTTTTGAAAATAAGCCCAATTTTTTTACTATACTTTTAAATGTGTATGTTTGAAAAATTGTGGTTCTGATCTTTTTGGTATATTGGAGGAAAAACTTTAAGAAAATAGCTTGTGATACTGAGAGTGGTTGATGATCTATTTTACGGGAAATAAGTTTGGTAGGATGTAATTAAATTAAGGATAACTGTCTTGTTTACACAACCATTCGAGATTAGAGGCTAGAGTATGTTCTTTGAGGATATGGTTTTGTGTACATCCTGTCTAGTTGATTAATATATTAACATGGATATGTTGTATCTGCTTAAAATCAATTGAACCTAAACTGAGTGTCACACAAACTTATTTTTAAATACAGTTTACCTTCATATAGTTATTAGCGTTTATATTCCTTTTCCACATAGTATATCTAACCAGTGGTGTCTTCATTGTTTGCAGGTTTTTCTTGTATAGCATAACTAGTACTAATATTTAGTTTTTGTGTTCAACCATTATCAATGCACATATAATTAAATGGTATCAACCATATATTTGATACGCCAAAACCCAATTAGCTACACCTTCCTGGTTCTCAACTTGATGCATGGTGGAAAAGTCTAAGTGCTCGTTTGGGCTGGCTTTGAAACAACTTCTCTACTTCGATAGGCAATAGCCAAACATTTGGAAACTAAAAGGTCTAAAGCTTTTCTTGTGACATGAAGCTAAAATAAATTTTTGGGCTCTGAAAGCAAAAAGATTTAGATTAGGGCTTCCACTTATGCTACAGTTGGAAGCTGTATTTTAAAGTTGGAAAAGCTGTTATTTGTTAATATAATAATAATTCTTTAAATAGCTCTACTTAAACAACACTAGGAGAAGCTTCAGTTGGGCCAAATGGGCACAGAGTTTTTTCTAGGATTGGGTTAGTTAATAATCGTGATCAAACTTGACCTAAACAAGTCATGAATCATGATGTGCTTTTAGTTTTTAAAAGTTGTTCTTATGTATAATTTATGCTATCATAATTTGATATCTATGTGAGTAGAAACGTAATTTTGCCTTTTTTCTTGTTTATTAATTCCTAAGATGGCCAAGGACTTGAATGGCATATTATTTAGCAATACAAAACCTGTTACCGGAGGTGATGCTGTTACCGGAGTTTTTTAAAAGTTGTTCTTATGTATAATTTATGCTATCATAATTTGATGTCTATGTGAGTAGAAACGTAATTTTGCCTTTTTTCTTGTTTATTAATTCCTAAGATGGCCAAGGACTTGAATGGCATATTATTTAACAATACAAAACCTGTTACCGGAGGTGATGCTGAACCAGCATACCAGGGGGAGGAATTATTTTTGCGTAGAGTTATTGAACCTTTTTATCAGGTCATCTATAAGGCAAGTATTTATAGTTTAATCTAACTCACGCTCCAGCAGGGAAATTTTAAGCTCATAAGAAACTTACAATTATCTTTTCTATACAAAAGGAAGCTCTAAGAAACAAAGGTGGTACTGCAAGCCATTCAAAATGGAGGAACTATGATGACTTAAACGAATATTTCTGGTATTCTCATTCTTAGCTCATCTTCTTTCATTTGCATTTCTTTTGTTGCGTGCCGATCTGAAAGATATCTTCTCTTACAGGTCAAATGAATGCTTCGAGCTTAATTGGCCACTGAATTTTCAAGCAGACTTTTTTATGCAATCAGTTGATAAGCATCATAAATCTGAGGTTTATTTTATATCAACTGAACGACTCTTAAATTTGAGACAATTGTTTCCCTTGTGCATTAGGACCAGAGACTTCTATTTTTACTTAGCTTGAAGTTCAGTAAGGATTTAGGAAGTTTTCTATCATAGAAGTTGCTTCATTCCTCTAGTAAATTTTGATAAGATGGGTATTGTAATTGCTTAGGCTGTGTTTGTTTTAAGTATCTATTCAACGAGAGTGAAAATATCTTGTAGAAGAACTTTAGTTCTGGGCCTTTCCCCATTTTGTTTGGCTATTGACAATGGGGATAACTAGGATACCAAAGGAATATTTCAAATCTGTCACCCCTGGATTTACTATTCCTTACAAAATTCCTACTGGGGATAGTTTAAGTATAAATTATGTTTTGTGGGATGTCGTAGCTCACCACTACATCCTTCTTATCTCCCAACCGAACACCGTCTTAGGGTGATATATCATAGTCCAAGCACGCGGGTGAGGCAGATGCCCACCGCCTGTGGGAGAGCCCACCACCTGTGACAGTGATGTCACATATATGTGAGGTCAAACACAATATGTTGTTCATCATTTCTCTTTTGGTCACTATTAGTTTCTTGATATGTAGAACAAAAAGATGTCTATAATTTCATGATATGTTAGCATCTAAGCCACTTTTCTTAGGATATAATAAATCATATTTTGTGTGGAAATTACTATTCTTAAAAATTAAAATTAATAGGATCTCAAAAAGCTAAAAATCAATATCCTATGGTGTAATCACAAAAGAAAATCTCTACATTTATCAAGTTAGCGCCACATAATTTCTTCCATTCACCCAAAGTAGCTGTAAAACCATAACAAGACCGCAACAAATTTTCAGATCTATTTTCGAAACAATATAAGGGTACACTACATTGCCCTCTAGTCATGGATGTAGAATACCTAGAAAATCCAATTACCACAGAATTCTCATGGAGTCTTGATGTTGCTTTCATTGTAACTAAGCGCATTATTTTACTTTTGTTTTTTTGGAGCCTTAAAATACCCAATTAACATGATAATTTTCTACAGAGCCATGGTGAAGTTGGTCGGGGAAGGTCTAAAACAAATTTTGTTGAAGTTCGGACATTTTGGCACCTATTTAGGAGTTTTGATCGTATGTGGACATTCTTTATATTGGCTTTCCAGGTAATCTCTGCCCTCACAGAAGTTTGTTCTTGGATACGAAGCGATGAAGTGCAAAATGATTTTTTCTCTTTTTCAGGCCATGGTAATAGTTGCATGGAGTCCTTCTGGGTCTCTTTTTGCATTTTTTGATCCGGATGTATTTAGAAATGCTTTGAGTATCTTTATAACGGCTGCATTACTCAATTTCCTACAAGGTATGGTACTATGGTGTATTGCCTCTCTAATAATGTCAGGATTTTGTAATTTTCATTCTTTCCTCTATTTTATATGATTATTATTTTTGCATTTCTCAGCGGCGCTTGATATTATCCTTAGCTGGAGAGCATGGGGCAGCATGGAGTACATGCAAATAGTTCGCTACCTCTTGAAATTTGCCGTATCAGCTGCGTGGATAGTATTCCTTCCCTTGAGCTATTCTAGCTCTGTTCAAAATCCGACAGGTCTTATCAAATATTTTAGCAACTGGGTTGGCAACTGGCGAAATCAATCACTATATAGTTTTGCAATCGCCATTTACATGATACCGAACATTTTGGCTGCCTTGCTATTCATGCTTCCACCACTTCGAAGGTTCCTTGAACGATCCAATTGGGGTATAATCATTTTCCTTATGTGGTGGGCTCAGGTAAGCATTTCGTGCATTCAGTTTCAAGCAGGCTTTCTATTTTTTTTTTTCTGATATTTACATACGTACTGCTCCAAAATTGTCTATTTACATATATTTTACTGCAATATCTGGATTTTTATTCTTCTGAAAGTTTTAGTTTCTCACATATATTCTTGTACTCACAAAATTGATTCTCTTAGAAAGCTTTTTCTATGTAGAACCACCGGCAACGAACTAGTTTGTTCCCCAACTTAAAACTAAGGGTATCTTTGTAAAGGGGAATTTTCGTATAGGGCCTTTTTTTTTTGCACATACAACCCCGACAAATATGCAAAAATTGTGCAAAACTCATCCAATGTTGGTATTTTCATGTATACTTCTGAGAATCGCCACTTACATGTTGATATATATATATATTTTTCATACTTTCTTTGTATAGATAACCCTAATGGACGCATGTGCAAAAAAGCAAGGTTTAAGGTTAATATGCACGAAGTACCTGCTTTATGGGTTATTTACACACTTGTGCATATTTTCGAGTCTTTATGCAAAACCCCCTATTGTAAGGAACTGCACTTTCGAGGGGTATATGTGAAAAATCATTTTTTACAAGGGTATACTTTGAATATTTGATTTGTATCTGTACATGTGAAACCCCTTTTTTTTTTTTTTTCGTTTCCACTTTATTAGTTCTATTGCTTGTTGGTTCTTACACAATTATTATATGCATTCAGCCCAAGCTATACGTAGCACGAGGCATGCATGAGGATATGTGCTCACTTTTCAAGTAAGAATTACCTGTTTGATTGTTACTTGTTGGTCCTGTTCATTTTAGCGAGAGTAAAATCATGATAACATGATAATGTGAACTCGACAGGTATACTCTTTTCTGGATTTTACTGCTTGTCTGCAAGCTTGCTTTCAGCTATTATGTTGAGGTGAAGTCATTTCCTCCTCTCCAGGCTGTGATTAGTTCACTGTAACTTGACATCAACACATCAATTAATAGAGAGATTCTTCTTTATGATTAGTTTGTCTTGAGAACTAATCGGTTGTACTTGAAGAGATAATCACCACTAAATTTCATTAGAATACGTCTTTTTCACATAAAACTAAGCAGAACATTTCCAATATGGTGCACGACTTTCTTTAGACCTTTATAATTTAAGCATTATCCTCTCTCAGAAAACGTACATGTTCATGAATTTTACTCTCCTTTTCTTTATATGCTTATTTGTTGTTTGCTTTATCTAAGTTACAACAAAGTAGGAGATGCAATACATGTATGGCTATCTGTGGGACCTTTATAATAATTATCATTTTTATTTATTTTTTAGTCAATTAGTACATAATCTCTTTCTTTTTCTCTATAGTTGCTTACAAGTCTTTAATTAAGTTCACCGAGTGCCAATTTTACCATTTATTTTTGTGTAACTGTCTAATAGTAATGTGAATAAATATTGATGTAATTTAGTTGAATCATATTTTGCGATGATAATTACTTGGTTCAGTTGGTTGCGAGGTGATTATTGCTTCTCAATCCACTTAAATGTTTCTTTTTAATCATACTTATTTGATTTGTCTTATAGATACTACCTTTAGTTGAACCAACAAAGACTATCATGGACCTGGGAGTTCCGAACTATGAGTGGCATGAGTTTTTTCCTTACTGTAAGATTCTTGTCATTCCAGTTGCACCAAGTTACTTTGTTAGGTTTTGACTGTAGATTCTGACTTTAAATGTTGAAAAGCAGTGCAACATAATATCGGCGTTGTGATTGCCATATGGGCGCCAATTGTCTTGGTGTACTTCATGGACACACAGATATGGTATGCCATTTTCTCTACTATATATGGAGGTATCATTGGAGCCTTCAGCCACTTGGGTGAGGTAAATGTTTTAACCTTTCATAGTACGGCCATTAAATTCTACCTGCATAGCTTGTATGTATACATATCTATAAATGTTTACATATGAAATTTGACACCGGTATTCTCTTATGCCTATTAACTTTTCTTAGATACGGACGCTGGGTATGCTAAGGTCCAGATTTGATGCAGTGCCCTCTGCTTTTCATGACAGGCTCGTTCCAGAGAATGAATCATCCTCTAAAAAAAAAGACAAGCAAACTCAGGTGCTGTTATTTATCTGATTTGAAAGTTTATGCGTAGCTATTCTTTATATATATATACACACACACATGTACATGTACATGTATATATATATAGAGAGAGAGAGAGAGAGAGAGAGAGAGTCCGGGTACTATGCTATCGATAGCACCAAGCACTTGGTGCTATCTAGTTTTCCACTGTTAGATCTACCCCTTTGACCATTTTTACCCCTTAGATCATACTATTCTACCAACCACTCACTAAACCCTAGGGCACCACTATCATCCCAATCGCACATCCCTTAATCCAAGGACTAAACATCTAATAGCACCAATGACTTGGTGCTATCGATAGCATAGTAGCCTAGTTCTATATATATATATATATATATATATATATATATATATATATATATATAGTAGCACTAAGCACTTGGTGCTACCAAGTTTTCTCACCACTTCTCTGCTATATATATATATATATATATATATATATATATATATATATAGTTGAGCTAGAATACTATCGGTAGCAATGGAGCCTCCGAGTCGCTAGAATACTATCGGTAGCAATGGAGCCTCCGAATCGACGATCGACACGGTTGATCATGATCTAGACCGCATAAAATATCTAGAAATCAAATTTCGTGTTTTTTCGATATTGTTTTCTTGTGCATCAAGTGGGCACAAAAATAAGGGTTGAAAATAAATCTCGTCCAAAATGTGATGATAGGATTTTTGTAATCAAGATCAAGAGTGTAAATCTTATTTTAAATAGTTTAAAAATTTCTAACAAAAATTCAATTGATTTAAATTCTTTTATATCGTTAAACGAGAAAATGCCTCGTATCAACCATTAAAATTTAAAAATTTCAATCCTTTGATCATTAGGTCAGTGATACCGAAAAAATATAAAATTTGATTTCTATATATTTCAAGTGGTCTAGATCATCCTCAACGGTGTTGATCTTCGATTTCGAGGCTCCATCATCGAGAACAAATCGGTAGCAACAAAGCCCGTTTGCTATCGATAGTATTCTAGCCCAACTATATATATATATATATATATATATATATATATATATATATATATATATATATTGAGCTCCTATGGTTTTAAAAGTTCCAAATCATAGGTGCTTATAAGTTTTTAGCCCTTGAATGAAAAGATGTGTGGCTAGGATGATAGTGGGCCCCTTGGGTTAAGTGAGTGGTTGGTGGAATAGAATGATCTAAGGGTTGGAATTAGTCAAAGGGGTAGATCTAACGGTAGAAAACTTACAAGCACCTTGGTGCTTGTACAAGCATAGTAGCCGGACTCTATAAAACTAGGCTACTATACTATTAATAGCACAAAGTTATTGGTGCTATTAGGTTCTTGGCCCTTGGATGAAGGGATATGCAGTTAGAATGATAGTGGTTTTCTAGGGTTTAGTGGGTGGTTGGTGGAATAGTATGATCTAAGGGGTGAAAATGGTCAAATAGGTAGATCTAACGGCAGGGAACTTGATAGCACAAAAAGCTTGGTGCTATTGATAGCATAGTAGCCGGACTATATATATATATATATATATATATATATATTCGGCTAGAATACTATCGATAGCACCAAGCAATTGGTGCTATCAAGTTTTCAGTCGTTGGATGAAAAAATATGCGTTTGGGATTATAGTGGTCCCCTAAGATTTTTACTATTCAACCAACCACCTAATAAACCCTAGGGGACCACTATCATCTTGACCACACATCCTTTAATCTAAAGGCTAAAAACTTGATAGCACTAATGGCTTGGTGCTATCGATAGTATTCCAACCTAACTCTCTCTCTCTCTCTCTCTCTCTCTCTCTCTCTCTATATATATATATATATATATATATATATATATATATATATATATATATATAATTGAGCTCCTATGCTTTTAAAAGTACCAAGTCATTGGTGTTTGTAGGTTTTTAGCCCTTGGATGAAAGGATGTGTGGTTAGGATGATAGTGGGCCCCTTGGATTTAGTGGGTGGTTGGTGGAATAGCATGATCTAAGGATTGAAATTAATTAAAGAAATAGATCTAACAGTAGAAAACTTACAAATACTAATTGTTTGGTATTTTTACAAGCATAGTAGCCGGACTCTCTCTCTCTCTCTCTCTCTCTCTCTCTCTCTCTCTCTCTCTCTATATATATATATATATATATATATATATATATATATATATATATATATATATATATATATAAACACCCTGCAATGGTATCTATTTATGCCACACCCAAAAATAACCCTGCTTATCTGAATTTTTATTTGTGCCCTTCGAAAACTTAATTTCTTATTTTTACACCCTGGTACTTGCAAAAAATATTCTAACCAGTTTTTGCCAATCAATTGCATGACTCCCATCTTAATGTAAGGTTGCTCTTGTAAGAAGCTGCACTTTCGAGTGGAGAACAAAAAAAATCTGATTTTGAAGGGGATATATATGTAACTGCTTCTTGTCTTTATAAGGAATGTTGATTGTCCAGGAGCATCTAGCATCATTTGTTCCCACACTGATTGTGTAAGCCTTGATTTGTCAGGAAGAGAGCCAAACAAGGGAAAGAAGCAGCTTGGACAAATTTTCTCATGTATGGAATGCTTTCATCAATTCTTTACGGGAGGAAGACTTGTTAAGCAATAGGTTGAGGCTATTAACTTAAGAAGTACCATTACCAATCAAAGATCCTTTCAGGTAAATTTTCATGTTCTTCTTTCTATTATCAGGGAGAAGGATCTTTTACTTGTTCCATCATCTTCGGGTGGCATATCGGTTGTTCAGTGGCCTCCTTTTCTTCTTGCCAGTAAGGTATGCAAGCATTCTTTGTTTGCTTTCTTTACAATCAGTTTGCTGTATTTGTTGCACATTTTCAAGAAAGAACAAATAATTTGTTGGCTTTTGTTAGATACCCATAGCACTTAACATGGCCAAAGATTTCAAGGGGACCGATGAGGAGCTAATAAAAAAAATGAAGCGTGATAGCTACATGCTTTATGCGATGATAGAATGCTATGAAAGCTTGAGAGACATACTTACAAACCTTTTCGTAGATCAGCATGATAAGAAGTAAGTAAATTCTATCCTGCTGATTCACCAGTGCCTGTTTTAATAGTATAATTTAAGATTTGAAGAAAATGTTTGACTTTTACCTTTTGACATTTGGGTTGCAGGCTTATCGAAGCTATATGTAAGAATGTGGAATCCAGCAGAAAGGAACGGAAACTTTTGAGCAACATTCGAATAAGTGAACTGCCTCAGCTCAGTAGTAGAATGGAGAAACTACTAAATCTTTTGGTATACTTTTCAAACTTATTCGTGTTGTGCTATATAAATTGGCTCGCAACCCCACCCCCCCCCCCCCCCCCCCCCCGCGCGCGCGCGCTTGACGCAAGGATTTAAGTATCCATCGGCACGGGTCGTATCTACCGTGCCAACAAGATACCGGCACGATACAGCTCCCGTGCCGATGACACAGTTCAAAACCTTTTTTTCTTAAAATTACTAAGTAATTTTCTTAATAAAGTTCAAAATATTTGTTAAAAATACATAATAAGCAATTAAAAAATTTTGTTGCTAAAAAAATTAAATATTTCATGCCATTATGTGTCGGCACGCATGTATTTTTTGTGACCGGCACTTATCGGCACGGCTCGGCACGCACCGTGCCGGCAAGTTTTCGGCACGACACCGTGCCACGGCACTTAAATCCTTGGCTTGACGGTAACCCTCTTCCAAAATTTATGTGGTATAAACCCCACTTAAAGATTTTCTGTCATGGGGCGCCATGTCAGTGCCGCAGTACGGTGGTTATTTTCTTGCTATACTGTGTTTAGGTGATCTTCCACTTCCTTCGGGTGTACATGAATTTCCTTTTGTTCACCTTTTCCTTCCAAACACAATTACGCACCCTTTTCTCAGCCATGCAAGATACTCATCATGTTTAGGCGGATACTAATGTCCCTCCAAAGTATTTTTAAGTGGGATCTGTTTAGTAAATAAAATTTTTGAGAGGCCCATTTTCAGAAAAATCCATTGATATCACCATGGCAATAACCTATGTTTGACCTTTGATATGCAGAAAAGTGAGCATGAAGATTTGGAATCTGTAAGGCCACCAATCATCAATGTACTGCAGGATGTAATGGAGATCATTATTCAGGATGTTATGGTTAACGGACCTACGTAATGACCCTTCTATTGTGTTATTTTATTGTAGAATTTTGGGTACTTGATGATTACCCTGTCATGTAATTTTTTCTTGCAGAATTTTGGAAGGATTTCAAGGGGCAACAGAGGTTAAGCCAAAATATGAAAATATAGATCTGAACTTAATGACCAATCCATCTTGGATGGAAAAGGTTGTGCTATCCTTCATACCTCTCCCATGAATATGTTCATACATAGTATTAATTTCCTTTGTAATTAAATCGCTCGTTTCGTCGGCAGGTCATTAGGCTTTATTTACTGTTGACCGTCAAGGAATCTGCAATAAATGTACCAACAAATTTGGATGCTCGACGTAGGATGACCTTCTTTGCTAACTCCCTATTTATGAAAATGCCACATGCTCCTACAGTTCATGAGATGATGTCCTTCAGGTAAGCTATCCTATCTGATGCAACTTTTTGTTCTCAGAGGTGAATCATACAACACCTTTTTATTCAGGTAGCTGTTGTTATTTCTATATTTTTCTAAGCTAGTGTTATTGTTAATTTAATGACTCTTAACATAAATTTGTTGATCCTGTTGAATTTACGTCAATTTGGCACTTTCTGTAAGGACATTGCTATTTACTCAATTCCTATTCTTCAGTTATCATCATTTTTGCCTACTCGTTCCTTCTAGTTTCTTGTCTACACAGTCATATAGAGATGGTAACATAAAAATAGACCTTTTAGAACTACTATAATTCTTATTTCTATGCAAATGACTAGAAGGATCGAGTAAAATGTGCTATAGTATCAAAACCATTGGAATTATGTGTTGTGCATTTAAATAATCTGTTTTGTAATTAATCATACCCCGAAAGGGGAAAGAAATGACTAGAACAGAATCAGTTAGTTGCTCATTAAGGTTTAATTTGATCGAGTGATGAATTTTAGGTTAGGATCAAGAAATTAAGTATCCATCTGTGCCTTACGGCACGGAATGATATGTATCGTGCCACCAATTATGTGGCACGGTATAAAGGGGGTCTCTCTTGGCCCTCCTGTGCCGCGATACTCTCTGAGTATCGAACGAGACAGAGCGATACCCAGAAAGTATCACGGTACGTGCCGCTGCGTGCCCACACAGGCACACGGTGTTTTTAATTTTCTTTTTTACTTCGACCTTTTGTATTTTTTGGTTTCTTGCATAGACCTTTATCCCTCTCTCATCTATTTTCTTCTTTTCACTTCTACTTTTTCTTTTATTCTGCGTTTTTTTTTTCTCTCTCACATCTCTTACTCTATTTTTTTCCTTTCTATTTTTTTCTTCTCTTTTTTCTCATAATTTTTTTTTTTAAAAATTTTTCCTTTCAATCTCTTATTATTTTTTGATCACTTCGATCTTAAAGGAAAAAGTAAAGAAATAGTAAAATCGAAGATCTACTTATTAGGTAAGTCAAAAAATTTACAACTTAATTTTTTTTTCCATACATTTAGAATATATTTAACTTGTAAAGTTTCTTTGTAAAGAAATATGAAATTATACAAATTTTTATTAGCAATTTACAAAAATCTGAAAATATATCCACTTGATTTAATCATTATATGGTCTATTTTTAGTTTTTTGTACGGATTCAGTATTTTGTGCGAGATTTAAGATATTCTTAACTTTACAAATTTTATTATTAGATTTAGAAATATAAGAATTCTAATAAAATCAAAAACTAAATAGAAACAATTGATATTTAAATTTGCTTAATGTATATGTTAAATGGTTCAGTGTTAAATTTTCATAAATAAATTGCACAAGTTTTCTTATTTAAATTTAAGAAAAATTAATTTTCTTGGATGGACTTGCAAATTTTTCATAAAAATTTTTAAAAAATTAATTTTCTCGGATATATATTTTATAATTTTTAAAATTTTAAAAAATAAAAGATAAATAATTTTTTTTTAAAGTTAATCAATTTTTATTATTGCTTAATTTATTCACAGTATGGTTTATTATTAAATTTTCATGAACAAATTTTATAATTTTTTTAAAATTTTTAGAAAAAATAAATTTCTTTAATTTTTTATAAATATTTTATAAAAATTTGAAAATGAAAAGAAACTATCAGTGCACTTAGGGTTTCATTCTAGTTTAGTCTAGTCATCATATGATCCTTTATCGAATTAATACGAATGGATCTTGCAAATTTTTATAAAAATTTTTTTAAAAAATAATTTTCTCGATAAGTTGTAGTTGTATTTAATTTCACCTATAAAGAAGACTACTATTATATTAAGCTATTAACTAGTAAGTTAGTAAGCTATTATTGACATTAGATCAAGACAAATTAATACATAGCCAAAATTTATAAATATTACTCTAATATTTTTAAAATGATAATTTAAAGGCTTATTGGACAGAAAAAATTAAAATAAGACCGTGCCAAAGTATGCCACTAGGAGGTTGTGCGTGCCCGTCGGCACACAAGCATGCCATGTGTCGGCACGCAAGCGTGACTGTGCCGTATCGTGCCAGGCAACGGCCGACACACTACCGTGCCACGGCACTTTAATCCTTTGTTAGGATAGATAGCTAGGATACTTTGAATGAAAGTTTGCTTATTTGTGTCAATTTAGAGGCTTATTAAACGCTTCCATAAACACTTACTCAAATGCCCCTAGTCCCTCCAGATTGAGTCAACATCAATGTGGTTGTTAGTTGTTAATTATGTTCAAAGAAAAGCTTTCACTCTAGAACCATATATGAGATTTCTTTCATCTTGTTGAACTTGCTTTTCTCGTTGTACTCACTTTGTCAAGTACTACAGCGTACAAACCATTATGTGTTCTATTATGCATATTCAATGCCATGATGGTCAGCTTGTGCCAATTTATGCTGATCAAATATTTTCTGGTGTACATCATTATAACAAATTTTCAGAAAAATAGTATTATTATCTGAACAAGGGTTAAAACTGTATAACTTTATCCAAGAGCTGGTTCCAGGAAAAGTATAGAGTTCCATAAAAAGACTCTGTAACTTTATATGAGAACTGGTTACACGAGAAGTATAGAGTTCCAGAAAAAAGACTTTGTAACTTTATATGAGAACCGGTTCCATGAGAAGTATAGAGTTCCATAAAAAGACTGGTGGGTTGAAGGCTAACTTTGTTTGCTTTTATAGACATCCATTGTTTATTAACCTTTTTTGTTCTTTTTTTTAAAATTACGCTGTTGTTGCTCATAATGCGTGATTGAATGAACATAGTCCAAATGCTTCTTCGATCATCTGCTCATGGTTTTCATTGGTTCATATGGGAGATCAAATAATATTTTTGCTTATTATTTTTCACCCATTACTTTTTTGATTGCTTGATGACCCCTAACTGCAATATATACCCAATTATGCTGGTCCCTGAAGTGCAGAAACTAATTAACATCAAAGTTAATTTTTTGATTGCTTGATTATTTCTCACCCATTACTTTTTTCACCCATTACTTTTTTTCTCGTAATCGCAAAGGAGCTCTCAGTAACTTAAGAATACCTGGAACTAGATTTATATATTTGAGGTTTCAACTCGTCATTGGTACATAAATACCCTGATGGTTTCCAAGCTGTGGAAAGTAAACTTCTATATCAATACCTTTACATTTACTTTTTGAAGTTAGCTATGAAACATTATACATCAAAGCATATTGTGTCAAATTGTACCCCACTAACAGTATACTCTTACTAATTTTGCTATCATTGGATAAAATTGCTGAAAAATTGACTGGCATCATATTGTGCATGGGTTCTACTGTCCAAAGTTTCTAGTAGTTGCTTATTGTATCGAAACCTTTATTTCTCTGATCAGTGTTTTGACTCCATATTACAAAGAAGAGGTACTCTATTCAGAGGACGAACTTAGGAGAAAGAACGAAGATGGGATATCCACATTATTTTACCTACAGAAGATATATCCTGGTAAATATCTAGTTCCTGATATATGCAAGATTCACATTAATAATTGTATAAGTGTGATTCAATATTCATTACTTGTCATTAGATGAGTGGAGTAACTTTCTTGAACGCATAAAATTTGTGCCAAAAGATGAAGATTCACTGAAAGAAAAGATGGATGAGGTCCGTCATTGGGTATCTTATAGAGGCCAAACACTTGCAAGAACAGGTATTGGAGAAGTCAAACCAACTTGATACTAAAAGAATATACTTTTCCTCTCTTAAATTTGACGTCCATGTTCATAAACTTTTTCTAGTGAGAGGGATGATGTACTATAGAAAGGCCCTTGAGCTTCAATGCTTCCTTGACATTGAAAAGGATGGAGGTTAGTTACATACTGCCTTTTTATATAAATGATAAGACATTTTCTTGCTTTTGATCAATTCATATCTTTCAAAAAGTCAAAACCGCTATTCATCGACTTCCTTTACCTGATTGCTGCCTTTACCTGATTGCTGCTTTACAGTTAATTCGGGTGGATCTCAAGCATTGTATCAAGGACAGTTGGATTCTGCTATAATGTCAAAAGCTATTGCTGATATCAAGTTCACTTACGTTGTTTCATGTCAGATCTATGGAGTGCAGAAAGCATCGAAGGAACCTCAAGAAAAGATGCGCTATCAGAATATTCTCAATCTCATGACAAAGTAAACAATTGGAGTTATCAAAAAAAATTCTTTATGCTTATGAGGGAAGTTTCATGTCAATTTCACTCCATTTCCCATGAAATAATATAGGAACCCATCATTGCGAGTTGCTTACATAGATGAGAAAGAAGAGGTGGTGGATGGAAAATCAGAGAAGAGCTACTATTCTGTTCTTGTTAAAGGTGGTGAAAAATGGGATGAGGTACTGCTCTAATAAATATGAGAAAATAGATTTTTTGGTCATTTGAAATTTTTTACTAATTCAAGGTGAGTGTCTTGTCACATCTACAGCATTAAGAGGATGAACAAGAATTTTTTTTCCAATGCCATAATTTAATAGGAAATATGATTTTCAGTAATAATAGGTATTTATTTGTCAGTTCCAAGCTTGGTGTCACATACATGAATACGGGACACGGATATGACACGGCTCGGACATGGCAACTTGACAATTTGAAAAAAATTAGGACAATGACATGGCTAACAAAATATAATAATATTATTATAATAATATATTTATTATATATAAATTATTAGTTTTTCAAAATTTTTGCTATATTTCTCATATGAACCAAAATTAATAAGATTCTCATTAATTGTTCATATATTTTGAGGAAAGAAATTTTTTGAATTTATTTATATCGTCCAAAAAATTTTTGTATGCATTCATCAAAAAGCTAAAATATTTATAATTTTACATTGTATATGCATAAAAAAAAAAGTAAAATAAAAAATATTGTTTTTAATGGGATGCGCCATGTACGCACGTCGAGCGCGCATGCATGGCGCGTCACCTTTGGACACGAGTCTGATACCGACACGTGAGGCATATAGCCGCGCCCGTGATACATAGGTCTCTAGAAACTTTTCTAATGTAGTCTTCAGCTACATTTTGTTCTTATTTTTAAAGTTCTGCTCATAGGATTCTTCTTCCCATGTCATTCGCAGCAAATTTTTCTTTAGCTTTTAATTGTAGTATCTTTTTTGTCTTTTTTGTTTTTCTATCTTTGTCCAAATCGCATTGCTTTGTGGTGGGAGTCATTATGATTCATCTAATCGTGTTCTATTCTCCTTCTAAATTGATTTTTTAGAACCTTTCTTGCTGAAAAGCAAAGATAATGTGATAGTGTGACCTTGCTTTATAATGGAATAATGACAACTTCTAGTCATTTACGGGATTTAAATTGTTTTCAGGAAATTTATCGCATCAGGCTCCCTGGTAAACCGACTGCTATAGGTGAGGGAAAGCCTGAAAATCAAAATCATGCCATAATTTTCACCAGAGGAGAAGCACTTCAAGCAATCGATATGAATCAGGTGATCTTCTTGGGCTTTTTGGGCTACTAAGCCTACAGAACTTTTCTATTGTATAAACAGGCATCCAAAATTTTTATTTATATAACTAGGCTTAAATGGTGATTGGTTTACCGCTTTTAGAAACACCGCTTTCTAAAAGCGGTAAACCAATCAATGCTTTCACGTAACTTATATGTTTTTGACATCCAAACTTCGAAAAGTGTATAATATTAAACTCTAAAAATAATTTTAATATTTTGAAGAAAGAAATGAATAATTTATCACATTTGGAAAGCGGTAATTCATTCACCGCATAGGACTAGTTTTGTAAATAATTTTTTTGCAAAATTTATTTTATAATTATAATATTCTTTAAGCCTATTAATTAATTTTTTTGATTTTCTCATTCATATAATCTGTCGAATAAACTAGTATTAGCTATTTGATTTATTCATATATATGTTATAGGACAATTACCTTGAAGAAGCATTTAAAATAAGAAATGTTTTGGAGGAGTTCATAGATGAAAGGCATGGAAAGTATAAACCTACAATCTTGGGTCTTCGCGAACATATTTTTACAGGAAGGTTAGTACTTTTTTAGTTTATAAAGTTGTTTATGCTCAATGGGCTAACTGCAGGGATAGTGTTACGATTAGATTTGATTTATTAGATTATGATTCACTATTTAAATTGGAATCTTTATTTCTATTCGATTAAGCTTTTCTATTCAGATTATCTTTCGTATTAAGATTAGTATTTTTCTGAATGCTTATAAATAATAGGCGAAGTAATTATTGTTTAATTAATTAATAGATAGAGAGTTCTCTTATTGGCTTCTAGCTTAGCTAAGTTAGAAGAAGAGGTTCCTCTTTCCCATGGAGTGAGGAGGCGTTAAATATCAATTTGGTATCAGAACCTTTGTGGAGTTTGAAGTCGAAGATTTCGTCTTCTCTGCGTACACATCTGATCTGGAATTAGGGTTTCTGTCGGCACCAAAAGTTTATTGTAATATTTTGTTGCTGTGTCGAAATCTAGGGGTTTGATCGAGAAGGAGACTCGTTAGGGCTTTTGTATTGGAGGATTTGGCCGAAAGGAGTAAAAGGACTAGGGTTTCTGCCTTCGACCTGGTTAGGTATTAAACCAGCAGCAAGCAAAAATTGTTTAATTAATCAGTTAAAAAAAACACACCAAATCGGATCAACCAACTTCTTCTTAAACCGCGTTGAGCTGATATTTATTCAAGCCTAACGGAGTCGAATATATACTGATCTAAGCCGAACCGAGTTGCTAAGCCGATCTCGAGCCGGTCTAAGATCATAAGCTGTTTGCAAGCCACTTCGAGTTAAAATCAAGTTAATTCAAGCCTTAATTTACGCCAATTTAAATCCAGCTATGTGCTTCTGACTTAATTATGTAAGTGAAATTCTTCTTTTTAACTATGTTGTGCACATGGCACCTAAAAAAGATAGCGTAGGCCTGTATGACGCATATGATGGAGCAACAGAATAATATGGTGGAGCAGCAACACAAAATGACGGAGTAACAAAATAAATTAGTGTAGGCTCTTGTGACAGATGAATAAGAGATTTAAAACCTAATGCAAGCTTTCCACTAAAAGATAGCACCTCAACATTAATACCAGAAATACTGAGAGTAGACGACAGAAGCAAATGAGCCTGCCAGCACCTAGATCTAGGAGGTCATGGGATTGTTGAAACCCTGATTGCCTGCTTGATTTTCCAAAATTTTATGGTGAAGACCTAGTAAGCTTGTTGTTTAAAGTAGAAAATTTTTCGACTATCATCAGACTGCCGAGGATGATACAGTCAGATTAGTAGTGATCCACTTACAGGGGGACGATCCACAATCTGCTTGTATGAGTGGTATAAAGACCGATTGGGTGAGGTTCCAATATGGCGCAATTTTCACGAGCCCTTATTAAATGCTTTGGACCATTCAGGTATGACAGTATTAATATAGTGTTACATGATAGTCAACAGATGGATTCGATGTAGGAATATCAAGCAGAATTTGAACGATTGAGTACTATACTAATATGGTCAGAAATTGGCCCGGAAGTGCCATCATCAGAGCTTTTATTTTGAGTACTATATCAAGCAGTTGATGACAACCGAGCATCCAAACAAGATCTACCAAAAGTTTCCTATCATTCATATTTTGGGTTCTCTCTTGATCCTGACTGAAAGGCATCAGAAGAACCACACCTTGAGGAAGGGGGTGTGGGAATTGTTACGATTAGGTTTTAGTTATTATTAGATTAGAATCCACCATTTAAATTGGAATCTTTATTTCTAGTAGATTAGGGTTTTCTATTCATATTATATTTTAAATTAAGATTAGTATTTTTCTGAAGGCTTATAAATAATAGGCCAAGCCCTTGTTGTAATCATCGTTTAATTAATTTATAGATAAGATAGTTGTCTTACCAACTTCTAGCTTAGGTTAAGTTAGAAGAGTAGATTCCTCTTCCCCTTGGAGCGAGGAGGCATCTGATAGAGGCCTTAAATCTATCGTATTGGTTGCTTAAAGTGCTTCTAACGCTAACATCTTGTGCTTTCTTCTGCTTTCGTTTCAGTGTTTCTTCTCTTGCCTGGTTCATGTCCAACCAAGAGACCAGCTTTGTTACTATTGGACAACGAGTTCTTGCTAATCCTCTAAGGTATGCTGCCTTTCTTTTGTAGTTTCGCCGACTCTACTCTGTTAGAATATGTATGCTTGATCATTAGCTCAATTCATAGTTAAAGGTAAGGTTAAGGTTTCCCTCTTGATATCTTTTATATTTGGTTGGTCCCAAAAGTTAGATGCATTTCCCAATTTTAATAGTGAGGCGCCTAAATCATATAGTGCATCAAAACATCGGCCATATGAACAGGTAGATAAAGAATATAAGGTGGTGAATCACAATGCGCAGTTGCTGGAATTTAGGATGGTGGGAAAAATATTCAAGCCCGAAATGTCTGTTTTTGTGTATTCTTGCAGTAGTAGAAACTAGAATACATTACTTGAGAGTCTATTTTTGTTTAAGGTGATGGGTGACAGGCATTGACAGCTTTTAGAACTATTGGAGACAAGCTCAACCATAATAAACTGTCGTTAAAAACTTATGGTGCAATGTAGTTGCTTTGAAATCATTTTCACAACATTTTGCTCAAAAAAAAAAAAAAAAAAAACAAGAGAAAAAAAAGAGTATTAGATCTTACATGTTTTGTGGGGCTCGCAAATGGATTTGTACCTGAGTTTGAAGTGCGACAGAAACCTTTTGCTTGATCTTTTGTCTTTGCATGAGATAATTAATTCTGTTATAGCACCGCAAGCATTTAGTAATGGGTGGGACAAGAATTCGGTAATGGTGATTTGGTATATAATTTATTGTTCGGTTCTAGATGGTGATGTTATAATAATTTTAACTGCGGAATGCTGTTTTTTGTGTATTGAAAGTTATACTAAGCTCAAACTCTATTGGCGTACAGGGTTCGGTTCCATTATGGTCACCCTGATGTATTTGATAGAATCTTCCATATTTCAAGGGGTGGCATGAGTAAAGCTTCCAAAGTTATCAATCTAAGTGAGGATATTTTTTCAGGTACTAAGCTTATGAGTTGCCATTTTCCTGTTAGTTATGTTTACTTTATTTATAACCATCCAACTGCCCATTATTATTAGCAACTTGCTGTGCCCAAACTGCCGACACAAAATGCTCGAGTTGTCAATACTGGAATGCTAGTCCTTGCATACCAAACCATTGTCCCTATACTATCCGATCTGGGACTGTTGGGATATTACAATATTATAGCTAATTATGTAATTCTCTTAGGATTTAACTCAACTATGCGCGGAGGAAAGGTTACACATCATGAATATATGCAAGTTGGAAAGGGCGTGACGTCGGGATGAACCAAATTTCCCTTTTCGAGGCGAAAGTAGCTAGCGGGAATGGTGAGCAAACACTCAGCCGTGATGTTTATCGGTTGGGGCGGAGGTTTGACTTTTACAGGATGTTGTCGTTCTACTTCACCACAGTGGGCTTCTACTTCAGTAGCATGGTAAGAATACCAGATTCTGGCATAGATAACGCTTGTATTTAGGTATTATCAAAGATGTTCTTTTCGTCATTCGTCTTGCTTCATGCCATAGTTTTCTGGTGGGATTTAGTTTACTCAAAACATGATTTATATACTACATTTTCCAAACTGTGTTCCTGTGTGGTGTTGTGTGTGTATTCATATTGTATGTGTACCTGTATAAATAATTTTATGATTATAAAATGGAAGTTGCGCTATCTACATGTCACGGGCATGCTTATAATTGGATTATTGAAATACTGATATCAGCATTTCCTACTTGCAGGTGACCGTACTTACCGTATATGTGTTCCTGTACGGAAGGCTATACCTAGTCATGAGTGGTCTAGAAAGATCTATTCTCGAGGACCCTCGTATCCAATCAAACCTCAGGCCCCTCGAGAATGCACTCGCCTCGCAATCTGTTTTCCAGCTCGGATTACTCCTTGTCCTCCCCATGATCATGGAAGTCGGTTTGGAAAAAGGGTTTCGCACCGCCATAGGTGAGTTCATAATCATGCAACTTGAACTGGCCTCGGTTTTCTTCACTTTCCAGCTCGGGACCAAAGTCCACTACTACGGCCAAACTATACTCCATGGCGGAGCAAGGTATAGAGCAACCGGCCGCGGGTTTGTTGTAGTGCATGCTAAATTCGCAGAAAATTACCGGCTCTACTCCCGAAGCCACTTTGTCAAAGGACTGGAGCTGGTGATACTTCTCGTCGTCTACCTAGTCTACGGGGAGTCCTACCGGAGCTCGAATCTATATCTATTTGTCACGTTCTCCATGTGGTTCTTGGTCGCCTCGTGGCTTTTCGCGCCTTTCTTGTTTAATCCTTCAGGATTTGAGTGGGAGAAGACGGTCAATGATTGGGTGGATTGGAAGAAGTGGATGGGGAACAGGGGCGGTATCGGCATCGCGGTGGAAAGCAGTTGGGAATCGTGGTGGGAGAGCGAGCAGGGGCATTTGAGATCCATGAGTATAAGGGGGCTATTGTTAGAGATTATCCTGGACCTTCGTTTCTTGATTTATCAGTATGGGATTGTTTACCACCTCAATATAGCGCACCACAGTCGAAGTATTCTGGTAATAACTCCCCCTTCTACCCTTATTTTGCTTCCTTTTAAGAAAAAAGCTGTAGTCGGAGCTGATTGGATGCTCTGCATGCTTATTTTTCTAGGTATATGCACTTTCATGGTTGGTTATGTTGACTGTTCTGGTTGTTTTAAAGGTACGCACTGGAACAGCTTTTCATTTTAAACTTGTTCTTGTTTCTCAATTCTAGATTTAATTATGCTTCCCTCTTTTTTTTCTTTTTTCTTTTTTTTCATTTAGATGGTTTCAATAGGAAGGCGGAAATTTGGTACGGAGTTTCAGCTCATGTTCCGGATCCTCAAGGCCCTTCTCTTCCTAGGGTTTGTCTCTGTAATGACTGTACTATTTGTCGTCTGCGGCCTAACGATTGGCGATGTCTTTGCTAGTATCTTGGGTTTCATGCCGACTGGCTGGGCTGTCCTCCTGGTAAGTTCATATCTCTGTTGCTACTTGCTAACTAGGAGGAAAAAAAAAGTATGATAACTCCTATACTAACCGTGGTTTCACAACTTAGTCCCCGAACCTTTTCACACATACCCTTCTGTCCCTAAACTCTCTCATGTACTGAGATTCCATTCCCGACTGCTAAATAATTTGTGACAACTCGTGACACTTTCTTATAAAATGATTTTAACCCTGTTTACTCGAACGAGAAAATCGTTTTACAGGGTATGCATTGGAATATGAAAAACCTTGATCCCTTTTTGATGGTTAGGGATTGGATTGAAATATACTGAGTGGGGCACCATATACATGTAGTAGTACCTGTGCGATAACACACTATTCAAGAACTATCAAAAAATTTCATGCTAATTTGCTTTCCATTTTCCTATTCTCTCTTTTTTGTGTGTTCTTTTAAGTCCTTCGATTTTTTTTGGGTTTTTTTTTCCCCTTAGATCGGGCAAGCATGTCGGCCATTGGTAAAGAAGATAGGGTTCTGGGACTCCATAAAGGAGCTGGGGAGATCATATGAATATGTGATGGCAATAATGCTATTCACGCCGATTGCCGTGCTCTCGTGGTTTCCGTTTGTCTCCGAGTTCCAAACACGCCTCCTCTTCAACCAAGCCTTCAGCCGCGGGCTCCAGATCTCGAGGATCCTCGCGGGGCAGAAGGACACCTCCTATGATTTGCATAATGACAAGAAACAGTGATCTTTTCTTTCTCACTTTTTTTAAAAATACATACATACATGTTATTTGGCCTCTTATTTGTTGTTTGGTCTGCATTGTGATGTATAAGAAATGAATCTGTTAAATTTGGTGATGTTTTTTTTAAGCTGATACCTTTTTAATTTGTGATGGCAAATGATGTGTTTATGACTCTTTGTGAGTGCTAACTTGTGAGTGTTTGTATGTTTTTTCTGTGTTCATCAGAACCTTGCACATGAAATTGCTATTATGCATGTGATCATACCAAAACTAAAGCACTGGACCACATCAGAACTCTACAAGAGTATTACAAGGATGGTTGACCCCTGGATGGTTCTTGTGTAGCTTCTTTTTGGTATGGGAGGTTTAAAATTTAAAGTATAGTTGCTTTACATTTAGTTAAATTTATTTATGGAAAGAAAAAAGAGAATGAACTAGATAGAATGCTACTTCTCTCTTAAAAAAAAAAAGATATTGCTTTGGCATGTTCCAACCATCATAAACTACAAGCAATTATGTATAATGAAAATCCCCTAAACTAGTCATCTTCAGTTCTTTGAATACCATTTCAGAAACAATTTGACTCATTTTTTTGACATGGTTGAGAGGAAAGTAATTGGAAGAACACGTATTAGATTTGTGACGATCCAACTCGCTAGCAATAATAATTTATTGGGCCTAAACTATAGTTCAAAATGCTAAAGTTCAGTTATTATTATTAACGTGTATGACATTGTATATTCAATTAGAATTTATTTTTCGTTGGGAATAGAACTATTCAGGGCGTTATAGATTTTCCTCGTTTAGACCCTGTTGTCTTGACGCTCGTTTAGACTTTGACGTCCTCGTCAGATCCAAATAAGATCGCGGGTGATGTGAGATTTTAGAGATGGGTCCCACCAAATTAATATCAATAGTAGTGTAGCACTTTATCCAAATAGCACTTAATTCTCACATTTTTGACTGGTATTCGTCTCTAATATTATTTGTGACGATTCAACTTACTAGCAATAATAACTCATTAAAACTAAACCACAGCTCAAAATACTTAAGTTCAGTTATAAATACTAGTGTGTATGATCTTATATATGCAATCGAAATCTTTTTTTCGTCCCATATAAAACTATTTGGGGCGTTACAAAATTATCATCTTTTCTCAATTTTCCACATTCAATAGAATATACTAATCTTTTGGAAAATAGAGTTTTACGATCATTAAAATTGTCGGGATATTTATAAAGATCTTATTAATCTGTAACGAAGAAACACCTCTGCTGCTGTGTAATGCTATTATTGCCATAATCTCTTAAGCTTTTTTTTGGCACTAAAGATCGATAAACTACAACAAAATTTGTTTATTTGGAAAGCATCCACAAAATGTAAAGAGGTTGACAAATCGTTTCTCTTTTTTTTTTTTTTTTTTTTCTTTCTACCTTTACTTTTCCTCCCTTTTTTGGTTTGATCCTAAAATGAGTTGTGAAAATTACATTATCAAACGATCAATACAAAGGTGTGCAATTCATAAAAGAGCTCCATTGGTGTTTAACTTTGAAAGGTTCTAATTTTACTACTTAATCTTTGTCTGCGGTCTCGAATTACTCATCTCGTGCGGTTCATCTTTTTTTCGGGTTTTCTGGGATGGTATCATGATTCAGATGGATATTTATATATAGGTGGGTGTAGTGGGTATCAGGTATTGTGGATCCATGACTTCCAATAAACGCAAGTATCTATTGTTAATTACCCCCGTGAAATTGGATCACCTTCGAAGAGACCTTTGTGAAGAGGATAGAATAAATCATATCCTAATGATTAACCAAATCCTAAGTATATGCATTAGGATTTAGCTGGATTTGAAATTGACTTGATCCCGATTATATGTGTTGAGAACTAGTCGACATTAAACTCTAAGGCCCCGTTTGGTTGGGGATAAAGGGGGAATAACCCCCTTTATCCCCCAATTCCTGCCAAACAGTGTTACAAAATGGCATGGGATAAATTTTTTTTTTTATCCCTGGCTTAACGGGTTATCCTGGGATAACCCGTTAAGCCTTATTCCTCTCCCCTCATGGAATAGAGTTTTATCCCTGGGGCAGTGAATGGACAAAGTTATAATTTATTATTTATAATTAAATTATAATATAAAATATAATATAAAATATAAATTATAATATAAAATATATAATATAAAATATAATATAAAATATAAATTATAATATAAATTATAAATTATAATATAAATATAAATTATAATATAAAGTATAATATAAAATATAAATTATAATATAAATTATAAATTATAATATAAATATAAATTATAATATAAATTATAAAAAAAATAAAAAATATAATAAAAAATATAATATAAAATATAATATAAAATATAATTTATTATTTATATTCTTAAAATATAATATAAAATAAAAAATATTATTTTTTTAACGTAAGATATAATTTATTATTTATAATTAAATTGCTTCAAATTTAATATAATAATTAAATTAATTTTTCTATAAAAAAAGCTAAGGGCAAAGTTGGTATTTTTATAAAAATTCTATCTTTTTTTTCCACTATCTTCTACTATTTTATAATTTTAACCAAACACAATTTTAACTATTCCAGATAATACCAACTTTTCAACCAAACGCAATTTAACTTTTATACTTCATTATCCCGGAATAGCAAGCTATCCCAGATATAAAAAAATTTATACCTCTTAAATTTATCCCCGAACCAAACGGGGCCTAATTATATGTGTTAGAGTTTAATTGGATTCAATTGGCTCTAAATATATGTATTAAAGTTTAATTATATTTGATTCCATATTTGGCGTATGTTCCAAAGTGAAGATATGACCAAACCCCAAGGATTTGTATTGAGGTGGGTCAGATTTGATACTACTCGAAAGTAGGAGGTGGCTAAGTCCTATATGTATTAGGATTGGCCGAGTTTGATATGTTTTTCACTCTAGTTATATGTGCTAGAGTGAGAATTTGACTAAACCCTAAGACTGCGTTTGGTTCGAGGATAAAAAAAATTTAGTTATACCGGGAATAGGTATAAGTTATGATTTTAGCAGGAACTAGTGTAAATTTGCGTTTGGTTCGGTTTAAGAGTTATACCGGGTTTAAAGAAAATTGTGTTTGGTAAATTATATAGAAATAAGAAGAATAAGAATAATAAGAGAAAATTATGTTTGGTTGGGAATAGAGGAATAAGAAGAATTGAGAGGTTAAATATTTTTATTTACTATTTTGCCCTTTATGATATAATTTAAAATTAAATAAATTTATGATATTAATCAACATAAATATTAAAAAATTCAAATAATATTTACAATTAAATATTAAATTTAAATATTAAATATTAAATATTAATATTTAGATAAATATTAATATTTAATATTAATATTAAATATATTTAATATTTAATATTAATATTAAATATTAAATATTAAATATTAAATATTTAATATTTAGATATTAAATATTTGTTTTATTCCGCTATTCCGCTATTCCGCGCAGGGGTGGAAATTTCTAAATCCACCCCTTAGCGGGTTATACCAGGATAACCCGCTAAGGGGGGTTTAGCAATTCCCTCCCCACAAAATAGCGTTTGGGTATAATAACGGGGATAAGGGGGTTATCCCCCTTATCCCCGTTACCAAACGGGGGCTAAGTATATGTATTAGGATTCATCAAATTTGATTGATCTTTCACTCTAAATATGTGTCCTAGAGCAAAAGATTGACTAACCCTAAGTATATGTATTAGGATTAGCTGAATTGATCTGGTTTCTACCCTAGATATATGTGCTAAAGTAAAAGGTTAACTACACCCTAAGTATATGTATTAGGGTTAGTTGGGTTGATTTGAATGAACTCTAAGTATATGTGTTAGAGCTCGATCGAATTGGATTTAGCTAAATTCTAAGTATATAATTTAGAATCTAGTCGGTTTGGATATAATTTTACCTTAATTATATGTGTTAAGACGATGGGATTGAATGTGTTTTGGTTTTATTTATGGATTGAATGGGTTTTGGGTTTTTTTATTTGTGGATCGAATAGGTTTTGAGTTTTTTTATTTGTAAGTGGACTGGATTGGGGGCCCGTATGTAGACTGAGCCTATATTATATGTGGACTGGATTCAGGACCGTATGTGGACTGGGTCTATATTATATGTGGACCGGATTCGTGGCCCGTATGTGGACTGGGCGCTATTTATTAGGCCTCTTTGGTCTTAGGCTCCAAGTTGATTAGGGTTCATTTAAATCTGGTTTGAAATCGACTCTGGATTCAAAAAAATTTCTATTTATTTCTATATCCCATTTTATTTTATTTGATTTGGGGTCAGAAAAAAATTTCTTATTTTATCTTGGGATCGGAAGAGATTCCGTTATTTTATTTTTGATTCGGGTGAAATTTTCGTTATTTTATTTTGATTTGGGATCCAAAAAAATTTCTTTTTTTTTTCTAATAATTTGGGGTCCGAAGAAATTCCCTTTATTTATTTTGATGTGGGGTCCGAAGAAATCTCCTTTTTAAAATTATAATTTGGGATCCGAAAAAATTTCCTTTATTTTATTTTGATGTGGGGTCCGAAGAAATTTCATTTTTAAATTTATTTGGATCCGAAAAAGTTCTTTTTAAAAATTATTTGGGATCCGAAGAAGTCTTTTTTATTTTTTTTTATATGATTTGGGATCTGAAAAATTTCTTTTTGAAATAATTTGGGATAAGAAGAAGTCCTTTTATTTTTTTTTTAATGATTTGGGATCTGAAGAAATCCATTTTGAATTAATTAGGGATCCGAATTTTTTTTTTTTTTAAATGATTTAGGATCCGAAAATTCCCTTTTATTTTTATTTTTTTACATGATTTGGGATCGGAAGAAATTCCTTTTGAAATAATTTGGGCTCCGAAAAAAGTCTTTTTTTTTTAATTATTTGGAATTATT
>CM054936.1:24575761-24650761 GCA_029168755.2 Tillandsia fasciculata | reverse complement strand
ATTTTAAAATTGAATATGTTATGGTTATATGTCCTTATGTTAAAATTTCAAAATTGAATTATATTCAAATTTCAAAATTAAATATGTTGCTATGTTCAAATTTCAAAATTGAATATGTCGTTATGTTCAAATTTCAAAATTGAATATATTGTTGTGTTTAGGGATTGGTTGGGGTTAGCTGAGGGAAAAACGTGTGTGTTGAGAGTTCGTTGAGGGAAAAACGTGTTTCAAAGGGAATTGTTAAATTCAAAATAAAATTGTTATATTCAAATTTTGAATTTTAAATTTTAAAATTGAATATGTTCAAATTTTAAAATTGTACGGTTATATTCAAATTTTAAAAATTTAATATGTTATTATGTTCAAATTTTAAAATTGAATATGTTGTGGTTATATGTCGTTATGGGCAAGTTTCAAAATTGAATTATATTCAAATTTCAAAATTGAAAATGTTGCCATATTCAAATTTCAAAATTGAATATATTGTTATGTTCAAATTTCAAAATTGAACATGTTGTTGTGTTGAGAGAGTATGGTTGTATTGAATATGTTCAAATTTCAAAGTTGAACGGTTACATTCAAATTTAAGAAAATATGGTTGTATTGAAATTTGAACAAGTATTTAAATTTTAAATTGAATATGTTCAAATTTTAATATGTCGAAAAAATATATTTAAATTTCAAAATCGAACGGTTATGTTCAAATTTTAAACTTTAAATTTCAAATTTTAAAATTGAATATGTTATGGGAATGTTCAGATTTTTATTATAATTTATTTATTTATTTATTTATTTATTTATTTATTTTACGCCAACCATCTTAAAAGTTATTGTGATTGTATGAAATTTCATTTAAGTTTATTTCAAATTTCAAAATTTCGACCTAAAATATTACATCTACGCCGTCAAATAATAAAATATTTTGTCAGATACATAATATAACGTTAAAAAAAGAAAGAAAGAACGCTATCTTGCTACGAATCATAAAATCAAAATGTTGAGCAAGAAAATACATGTTATCAAATTTTTATTATTATACTATTACAATAGATGACATTTCTTTTTTAAAATTTTTCACGTAAGAAAAGAATGATACAACTAAATGCAGCAGGAGATTGACTTCGATAGAGGCCCATTTTGAAGGCATCAAAGCAATCGCGCAAAAGAATCAGCAAAGAATGGTGAGATTGTATGTATATAAAAGTGTGTACCTAAAACGACGGCAACTAAATCCGAAGAGTAACTAAATCCGAAGAGTGCGTATTTGAAATCGGTTTCTCTAGTGGCAGAGAGGATTCACTCAGCAACAAGGTTTCCAATTCTATAATAGCTTGCTTATACACTCTCTGTCATTGGTGCGTCAGTCGAACAAGGCAAATTGCAGTTTTCCTGCAGGCTTTTGTTTTCTGAGAATATTCGGCGCTGATTCTGAGTTAGACTAGAAAGCATGACTTTTCTGCAGTTTTTACGGTCGAGTTCTTTGAATTGGGAATAGAAGGGCCTGAGATTGGCAGTCGGGGAAAGCGTACTGTTCTCAACGAGCATAATTATCGCAAACTCCGGCATACTGCAGGTAAAAGTAGAAACAAATAGATCAGCAGCAGTTAGAGATCCCGCTTGTGGGCCTATACCACAGCCGAGAATGATTTTTTTTTTTTCTCTCTTTTTTTTTTCTCTATTTTTTTTTGTTGTTTTTTTTTTTAGATTTTTCTCTATTTTTTTTTGTTGTTGTTGTTTTTTTTTTTTTAGATATTTTTTTTTTGTTGCATTGTTTTTTTTAGATTTTTTTTTTTTTTTGTTGCAAATATCGACGATTTCTGTTACTGGTCTTTCAAAAATATGAGCTTGACTTTGAATACCATACTTTTAGATATTGGTGCATAGGTGAGCCGTTCACCTACGGGTTGGTGAAGAGGATTGGGTATACCCCTATTAGATTATTTCGGGTTGGTGAAGAGGATTGGGTATACCCAGTTAGATTATTTTTTCAATATTGCAGCCGAGAAATCAACCTCATTATTTGGAAAGGACAGGAAAGGTAATCATGCCCCTAGTAAAAGCAGCAATGTTCTCATATGTTGGTGCTATTTCCTCGATGCAAGTATATATATATATATATTGCTATTTAGATTTTAGGTTATCAATTTTTTTATGAATTTTAATTATTAGATTAAAATTTTAATTTTTTAATTTTCTTTCAACTTTACATCTAAATAGTAGTAATGAAAATCAAACTTGTTGTTCGCGTGCCAGCTCGTGTTCGGCTAATTTATTCTCGTTAATAAGCGAGCCAAATTTTTCAGCTCGATATTTAAACGAGCTAGCTCGTGTTCGGCTCATTTATTAAACGAGCCGAACACGAGCCGACCCAGCTCATTCGTGTTTGGTTCGTTGACACCCCTATCGGCGGGCATGTCGATGTCGATGGACGAACGGAGAAAGAGGGATATTCTCGTTAATAAACGAGCCGAATTTTTCAGCTCGATATTTAAACGAGCTAGCTCGTGTTTAGCTCATTTATTAAACGAGCTGAACACGAGCCGACCCAGCTCGTTCGTGTTTGGCTCGTTGACACGAGCCGACCCAGCTCGTTCGTGTTTGGCTCGTTGACACCCCTATCGGCGGGCATGTCGATGTCGATGGACGAACGGAGAAAGAGGGATATTCTATTTTTCTTACTCTTTTATATGGTTTGGGCTCGAAGATGGGAATGGGATATGATCGGAGGATAAGACTGGAGATGATCGGAGGATAAGACTGGAGGTGGTGTGGAAGTTGAAGATATAGAAATTAAAAAAGTACGATGTGCGGCGGTTATTTTTTTGTGGTGGAATGTTGCGTTGTACCAAAAAAACTCCCTTTTTTTTTTTTTCTGGGTTGGTATAATGGGTGTGAGATACATCGCATAGGATTTGTTGGGATTAGTTGAGGGAAAAAAAAGTGTGTTGAGGGAAAAACATGTCTGTTGAGAGTTGAGGAAAAAACGTGTGTGTTGAGAGTTCGTTGCGGGAAAACATGTGTGTTGAGGGTTTGTTGAGGGAAAAACGTGTTTCAAAGAGAATTGTTATATTCAAATTTTGAATTTTAAATTTCAAAATTGAATATGTTCAAATTTTAAAATTGTACGGTTATGTTCAAATTTTAAAAAATTAATATTTTATTATGTTCAAATTTTAAAATTGAATATGTTATGGTTATATGTCCTTATTTTAAAATTTCAAAATTGAATTATATTCAAATTTCAAAATTAAATATGTTGCTATGTTCAAATTTCAAAATTGAATATGTCGTTATGTTCAAATTTCAAAATTGAATATATTGTTGTGTTTAGGGATTGGTTGGGGTTAGCTGAGGGAAAAACGTGTGTGTTGAGATTTCCTTGAGGGAAAAACGTGTGTGTTGAGAGTTCGTTGAGGGAAAAACGTGTTTCAAAGGGAATTGTTAAATTCAAAATAAAATTGTTATATTCAAATTTTGAATTTTAAATTTCAAAATTGAATATGTTCAAATTTTAAAATTGTACGGTTATGTTCAAATTTTAAAAATTTAATATGTTATTATGTTCAAATTTTAAAATTGAATATGTTGTGGTTATATGTCGTTATGGGCAAGTTTCAAAATTGAATTATATTCAAATTTCAAAATTGAAAATGTTGCCATATTCAAATTTCAAAATTGAATATATTGTTATGTTCAAATTTCAAAATTGAACATGTTGTTGTGTTGAGAGAGTATGGTTGTATTGAATATGTTCAAATTTCAAAGTTGAACGGTTACATTCAAATTTAAGAAAATATGGTTGTATTGAAATTTGAACAAGTATTTAAATTTTAAATTGAATATGTTCAAATTTTAATATGTCGAAAAAATATATTTAAATTTCAAAATCGAACGGTTATGTTCAAATTTTAAACTTTAAATTTCAAATTTTAAAATTGAATATGTTATGAAAATGTTCAGATTTTTATTATAATTTATTTATTTATTTATTTATTTATTTATTTATTTATTTATTTTACGCCAACCATCTTAAAAGTTATTGTGATTGTATGAAATTTCATTTAAGTTTATTTCAAATTTCAAAATTTCGACCTAAAATATTACATCTACGCCGTCAAATAATAAAATATTTTGTCAGATACATAATATAACGTTAAAAAAAGAAAGAAAGAACGCTATCTTGCTACGAATCATAAAATCAAAATGTTGAGCAAGAAAATACATGTTATCAAATTTTTATTATTATACTATTACAATAGATGACATTTCTTTTTTAAAATTTTTCACGTAAGAAAAGAATGATACAACTAAATGCAGCAGGAGATTGACTTCGATAGAGGCCCATTTTGAAGGCATCAAAGCAATCGCGCAAAAGAATCAGCAAAGAATGGTGAGATTGTATGTATATAAAAGTGTGTACCTAAAACGACGGCAACTAAATCCGAAGAGTAACTAAATCCGAAGAGTGCGTATTTGAAATCGGTTTCTCTAGTGGCAGAGAGGATTCACTCAGCAACAAGGTTTCCAATTCTATAATAGCTTGCTTATACACTCTCTGTCATTGGTGCGTCAGTCGAACAAGGCAAATTGCAGTTTTCCTGCAGGCTTTTGTTTTCTCAGAATATTCGGCGCTGATTCTGAGTTAGACTAGAAAGCATGACTTTTCTGCAGTTTTTACGGTCGAGTTTTTTGAATTGGGAATAGAAGGGCCTGAGATTGGCAGTCGGGGAAAGCGTACTGTTCTCAACGAGCATAATTATCGCAAACTCCGGCATACTGCAGGTAAAAGTAGAAACAAATAGATAGCAGCAGTTAGAGATCCCGCTTGTGGGCCTATACCACAGCCGAGAATGATTTTTTTTTTTTCTCTCTTTTTTTTTTCTTTATTTTTTTTTGTTGTTTTTTTTTTTTAGATTTTTCTCTATTTTTTTTTTGTTGTTGTTGTTTTTTTTTGTTTTTTTTTTATAGAATGATTTTTTTTTTTTTCTCTTTTTTTTTTTCTCTATTTTTTTTGTTGTTTTTTTAAAAATTTTCTCTATTTTTTTTTTGTTGCATTGTTTTTTTTAGAATTTTTTTTTTTTGTTGCAAATATCGACGATTTCTGTTACTGGTCTTTCAAAAATATGAGTTTGACTTTGAATACCATCCTTTTAGATATTGGTCACCTACGGGTTGGTGAAGAGGATTGGGTATACCCCTATTAGATTATTTCGGGTTGGTGAAGAGGATTGGGTATACCCAGTTAGATTATTTTTTCAATATTGCAGCCGAGAAATCAACCTCATTATTGGGAAAGGACAGGAAAGGTAATCATGCCCCCAGTAAAAGCATATGTTGGTGCTATTTCTTCGATGCAAGTATATATATATATATATATATATATATATATATATATATATATATATATATATATATATATATATATATTATATATATATATATATATATATATATATATATATATATATATATTACTATTTAGATTTTAGGTTATCAATTTTTTTATGAATTTTAATTATTAGATTAAAATTTTAATTTTTTAATTTTCTTTCAACTTTACATCTAAATAGTAGGAATGAAAATCAAACTTGTTGTTCCAGTGCCAGCTCGTGTTCGGCACATTTATTCTCGTTAATAAGCGAGCCAAATTTTTCAGCTCGATATTTAAACGAGCTAGCTCGTGTTCGGCTCATTTATTAAACGAGCCGAACACGAGCCGACCCAGCTCATTCGTGTTTGGCTCGTTGACACCCCTATCGGCGGGCATGTCGATGTCGATGGACGAACGGAGAAAGAGGGATATTCTCGTTAGTAAACGAGCCGAATTTTTCAGCTCGATATTTAAACGAGCTAGCTCGTGTTCGGCTCATTTATTAAACGAGCCGAACACGAGCCGACCCAGCTCGTTCGTGTTTGGCTCGTTGACACCCCTATCGGCGGGCATGTCGATGTCGATGGACGAACGGAGAAAGAGGGATATTCTATTTTTCTTACTCTTTTATATGGTTTGGGCTCGAAGATGGGAATGGGAGATGATCGGAGGATAAGACTGGAGATGATCGGAGGATAAGACTGGAGGTGGTGTGGAAGTTGAAGATATAGAAATTAAAAAAGTACGATGTGCGGAAATTTTTTTTTTTTTCTGGGTTGGTATAATGGGTGTGAGAGAGATCGCGTGGGATTTGTTGGGGTTAGCTGAGGGAAAAAAAGTGTGTTGAGGGAAAAACATGTCTGTTGAGAGTTGAGGAAAAAACGTGTGTGTTGAGAGTTCGTTGCGGGAAAACATATGTGTTGAGGGTTTGTTGAGGGAAAAACGTGTTTCAAAGAGAATTGTTATATTCAAATTTTGAATTTTAAATTTCAAAATTGAATATGTTCAAATTTTAAAATTGTACGGTTATATTCAAATTTTAAAAATTTAATATGTTATTATGTTCAAATTTTAAAATTGAATATGTTATGGTTATATGTCCTTATGTTAAAATTTCAAAATTGAATTATATTCAAATTTCAAAATTAAATATGTTGCTATGTTCAAATTTCAAAATTGAATATGTCGTTATGTTCAAATTTCAAAATTGAATATGTCGTTATGTTCAAATTTCAAAATTGAATATGTTGTTGTGTTTAGGGATTGGTTGGGGGTTAGCTGTGGGAAAAACGTGTGTGTTGAGATTTCCTTGAGGGAAAAACGTGTGTGTTGAGATTTCCTTGAGGGAAAAACATGTGTGTTGAGAGTTCGTTGAGGGAAAAACGTGTTTCAAAGGGAATTGTTAAATTCAAAATAAAATTGTTATATTCAAATTTTGAATTTTAAATTTTAAAATTGAATATGTTCAAAATTTAAAATTGTACGGTTATGTTCAAATTTTAAAAATTTAATATGTTATTATGTTCAAATTTTAAAATTGAATATGTTGTGGTTATATGTCGTTATGGGCAAGTTTCAAAATTGAATTATATTCAAATTTCAAAATTGAAAATGTTGCCATATTCAAATTTCAAAATTGAATATATTGTTATGTTCAAATTTCAAAATTTAATATATTGTTATGTTCAAATTTCAAAATTGAACATGTTGTGTTGAGAGAGTATGGTTGTATTGAATATGTTCAAATTTCAAAGTTGAACGGTTACGCTCAAATTTAAGAAAATATGGTTGTATTGAAATTTGAACAAGTATTTAAATTTTAAATTGTATATGTTCAAATTTTAATATGTCGAAAAAATATATTTAAATTTCAAAATCGAACGGTTATGTTCAAATTTTAAACTTTAAATTTTAAATTTTAAAATTGAATATATTATGGGAATGTTCAGATTTTTATTATAATTATTTATTTATTTATTTATTTATTATTTTACGCCAACCATCTTAAAAGTTATTGTGATTGTATGAAATTTCATTTAAGTTTATTTCAAATTTCAAAATTTCGACGTAAAATATTACATCGACGCCGTCAAAAAAAAAAGAAAGAAAGAAAGAACGCTATCTTGCTACGAATCATAAAATCAAAATAGCAATAAGGTTGGACAGTAATATCAAATTTTAACATTCAAATGTTGAGCAAGAAAATACATGTTATCAAATTTTTATTATTATACTGTTACAATAGATGACATTTCTTTTTTAAAATTTTTCACGTAAGAAAAGAATGATATAACTAAATGCAGCAGGAGATTGACTTCGATAGAGGCCCATTTTGAAGGCATCAAAGCAATCGCGCAAAAGAATCAGCAAAGAATGGTGAGATTGTATGTATATAAAAGTGTGTACCTAAAACGACGGCAACTAAATCCGAAGAGTGCGTATTTGAAATCGGTTTCTCTAGTGGCAGAGAGGATTCACTCAGCAACAAGGTTTCCAATTCTATAATAGCTTGCTTATACACTCTCTGTCATTGGTGCGTCAGTCGAACAAGGCAAATTGCAGTTTTCCTGCAGGCTTTTGTTTTCTGAGAATATTCGGTGCTGATTCTGAGTTAGACTAGAAAGCATGACTTTTCTGCAGTTTTTACGGTCGAGTTCTTTGAATTGGGAATAGAAGAGCCTGAGATTGGCAGTCGGGGAAAGCGTACTGTTCTCAACGAGCACAATTATCGCAAACTCCGGCATACTGCAGGTAAAAGTAGAAACAAATAGATCAGCAGCAGTTAGAGATCCCGCCTGTGGGGCTATACCACAGCCGAGAATGATTTTTTTTTTTCTCTCTTTTTTTTTTCTCTATTTTTGTTGTTGTTGTTGTTGTTTTTTTTTTTTTTTTTTTTTTTTTTTTTTTTTTTTTATATTTTTCTCTATTTTTTTTTTGTTGTTGTTGTTTTTTTTTTTTTTTAGATATTTTTTTTTTTGTTGCATTGTTTTTTTTAGATATTTTTTTTTTTGTTGCAAATATCGACGATTTCTGTTACTGGTCTTTCAAAAATATCAGCTTGACTTTGAATACCATCCTTTTAGATATTGGTGCATAGGTGAGCCGTTCACCTACGGGTTGGTGAAGAGGATTGGTATACCCCTATTAGATTATTTCGGGTTGGTGAAGAGGATTGGGTATACCCAGTTAGATTATTTTTTCAATATTGCAGCCGAGAAATCAACCTCATTATTGGGAAAGGACAGGAAAGGTAATCATGCCCCAGTAAAAGCAGCAATGTTCTCATATGTTGGTGCTATTTCCTCGATGCAAGTATATATATATATATATATATATATATATATATATATATATATATATATATATATATATATATATATATATATATATATATATATATATATATATATATATATATATATATATATATATATATATATATATATATATATATTACTATTTAGATTTTAGGTTATCAATTTTTTTATGAATTTTAATTATTAGATTAAAATTTTAATTTTTTAATTTTCTTTCAACTTTACATCTAAATAGTAGGAATGAAAATCAAACTCGTTGTTCGCGTGCCAGCTCGTATTCGTCTCATTTATTCTCGTTAATAAGCGAGCCAAATTTTTCAGCTCGATATTTAAACGAGCTAGCTCGTGTTCGGCTCATTTATTAAAAGAGCCGAACACGAGCCGACCCAGCTCATTCGTGTTTGGCTCGTTGACACCCCTATCGGCGGGCATGTCGATGTCGATGGACGAACGGAGAAAGAGGGATTTTCTCGTTAGTAAACGAGCCGAATTTTTCAGCTCGATATTTAAACGAGCTAGCTCGTGTTCGGCTCATTTATTAAACGAGCCGAACACGAGCCGACCCAGCTCGTTCGTGTTTGCCTCGTTGACACGAGCCGATCCAGCTCGTTCGTGTTTGGCTCGTTGACACCCCTATCGGCGGGCATGTCGATGTCGATGGACGAACGGAGAAAGAGGGATATTCTATTTTTTTTACTCTTTTATATGGTTTGGGCTCGAAGATGGGAATGGGAGATGATCGGAGGATAAGACTGGAGATGATCGGAGGATAAGACTGGAGGTGGTGTGGAAGTTGAAGATATAGAAATTAAAAAAGTACGATGTGCGGCGGTTATTTTTTTGTGGTGGAATGTTGCGTTGTAACAAAAAAAACTCCTTTTTTTTTTTTTTTTTTTTCTGGGTTGGTATAATGGGTGTGAGAGAGATCGCGTGGGATTTGTTGGGGTTAGGTGAGGGAAAAACATGTCTGTTGAGAGTTGAGGAAAAAACGTGTGTGTTGAGAGTTCGTTGCGGGAAAACATGTGTGTTAAGGGTTTGTTGAGGGAAAAACGTGTTTCAAAGAGAATTGTTATATTTAAATTTTGAATTTTAAATTTTAAAATTGAATATGTTCAAATTTTAAAATTGTACGGTTATGTTCAAATTTTAAAAATTTAATATGTTATTATGTTCAAATTTTAAAATTGAATATGTTATGGTTATATGTCCTTATGTTAAAATTTTAAAATTGAATTATATTCAAATTTCAAAATTAAATATGTTGTTATGTTCAAATTTTAAAATTGAATATGTCGTTATGTTCAAATTTCAAAATTGAATATGTTGTTGTGTTTAGGGATTGGTTGGGATTAGCTGAGGGAAAAAAAAGTATGATAATCCCTATACTAGCCATCGTTTCACAACTTAGTCCGTAAACCCTTTCACGCATACACTTTAGTCCCTAAACTTTCTCTCATTTACTGAGATTCCATTCCCCATTGCTAAATAATTTGACAACTCGAGAAGCATTCTTACAAAATGATTTTAACCCTATTTACTCGAACAAGAAAATCATTTTACAGGAGAAAATGAATTGCAATATGAAAAACCTTGATCCTTTTTTGATGGTTAGAGATTGGATTGAAATATACTGTGAGTGAGGCACCATACACATATAGTAGTACCTGTGCTATAACACACTATTTCAAGAACTACAGAAAAATTTCATGCTAATTTGCTTTCTTTTTTTCTGTTCTCTCTTTTTTTGTGTGTTCTTTTTCGTCCTTCAAATTTTTTTATTTTTTTTTTTATTTTTCCCTAATTGGGCAACATGCCGGCCATCAGTAAAGAAGGGGAGTTCTAAGACTCCATCAAATGATGCTTATTTATATATTTAATAATATTTAAAAATATAAAATATTTTAATATAGTTCAGCGTTGTATTTAAAAATGTCGGTTAAAACGTCAGTAAATGAAGAATCATCACGTATATATCGACACTTACGCCAAGCGTCGGTAAAATATATAATGACGCTTTAAAACGTCAGAAAAAATTCTAATATTTTAAAACGTCAAAAAATTAAAAATAATAATAAAATATATTATTTAATTAATTTGTTGAATATAATAAATAATTTATATAATCATTTTTTTTAAATATCAATATTTTTAATATTATAAAAATATTTATTATCCGCTTATCTCAAACATCATTAAAAAGAATTCTTATATTAATTTTTTTTTTTTTTTTTTTTTTTTTTTTTTTTTTTTTTTTTTTTTTTTTTGTAGTGCATAAAGGAACGCGCCTGTTAGGAATATAAATCACACTAAATTTGATTATAATTAAAATTATCTAACTAATTTTATAATTATATTAAATAACATAATTTATCTTTAATCACTATTAAAAATTTCATAAATTGTAGATGAAAGAAATTGATCCGGAAGCGTGCGAGACACTGCCCTAAGACGTATTTTCGTCCTTCGTGCGGATTAATCGGAGACACCACCGCAAGGTACGATCGGAATTCCTCTTCCTACGAGCACGACCGTAAAAAATGTTGACGGAGATTCTCTCAACACCCGATAAATAAAAAAAATAATATAAAAGAAAACTTAAAATAAATCTTTTCACTTAATACTTAATCACAACTATATATAACTATATATATATATTTCTACCTATGCAGCACACAGTGCAGGAAAGTGAAGGTTGGGTTTCAACCCAACGTCCAAGTAATGATTAATGCACCTTAAAGGTGATTAATATATTAAAAACCTGAAAAGCTAACGTTGGTTTCAACCCAACGTCCTAAAAATTAATTAATACACCTAATAATAAAATAAATAAATAACAATAAATAAGAGTAAATTAAATTAATAAATAAAACTAAAATTTAATAAAAAAATTAAAAAAAAGATAACAAAATAATTATTGAAAATTTTGAAATTTTAAAATTTTATTCCATCAGCGCCTCCTCTTCAACAAGCCTTCGGTCGCGCGCTCCAGATCTCGAGGATCCTCGCGGGGTAAAAGGACACCTCCGATGATATGCACAATGACTAGAAACAGTGATCTTTTTTATTTTATTTTATTTTATTTTTTTAAATTTCAACCGTAGTAAGAATGTTGTTTTTGAGCTATCCCGATTTGATACCATGCGAAATACTTAAATTTTTGAATTTTTTTTTTATTTTTTTAATCAAAAATAGGGATCAGAAATATTTTTTTTTTCCCCTCTTTTGGGCATTATTGTGTAAAGTATCGCATTCAAATTCATGCGAAATACTGAAATGAATTTGCTATTTCATAAGAAAGTGGTAAAATGTTACATAAGTGAAAGTTAGGTATTTAAGTGTTGAAGTTAAAAAGCAGAGGTATAGATGTGATTATCTTTCCAATTACTTAGAGGAAAGAAAAGCGGTGTACTTATCATTAATTGCATGTATCTGTAACAAACTTCGTGGAAACGAAACGTCACCTTTTTTTTTTTTTAAGTAAAATTTAGATGGGAATGAATTGGCCCTACATCCATTCAAATCATCCAGTTACCGCAAAAATGAAGTTTTAAAGATAAAGGGTCTACATATATGTAACACCCAGACTTTTGAATTTTTTTATTTGAGATATTTTTTTATAAGATTAATTTTTTTTTTATAAATATTAATAGTGACAGCTTATTGTTTTAATTAAAATTTCTAAGCCCTATACGTGTCCTTGTCTCCTTTTGAATTTGGGTATATATAAATATGCACCCCTTTAGGAGTGTATATTTTACACCCCATTCCAGAACACCATATTTTATTTTGAGGTGGGATGAATTTTACTCGTCACTCGATATGACGCTTTGAGGTGGGATGAATTTCACTCGTCACTCGATGTGACGCGTGAAATAATACCCACCCCAAAGATGAGGTGGGATGTAGGATATACACCCCTAAAGAAATGTACACTTAATATCACCCTTTGAATTTAATCCTATCTGTTCTTCTACTCTTCTCTTTCAAGCCATCATCCATCGTAGCCGCCCTTCTCTTGCAGCGGTAGACATCTTTGCTTCGCTAGCGACGGAATCTCATCGTTAACATCGTCATCTTCGTTCTCGAAAAAATCTCTTATTATTATTATTATTATTATATATATATATATATATATATATATATATATATATATATATATATATATTTGTTAAATTTTGAGATCCTTTAATTTTATTGTTTTTGATTATATGATTAGATATTTGATATTTATTTCTTATTGATTTGAATTAAAATTTTTAAAATCTGATTCTTTTCAATCTAAGATTATTATGAATTGTGTCCTTAATGTATTTCGAAAATTTTTATAAAATTTAGTTATGCAAATTTTCTATATTCTACATGAAATTGGTGTTCGAAAAAATACCTACGCGAAGATATATGTTGTTTTTGTTCTTTATTTTGATCTATTTAATTTTTAATTGTAAATTTATGTTCAATATTTGAAAATCATCTTTTCAACCCAAGAACCCTTGGTTAATAATTAAATTTCTACTCAACTTATCATGCTCTTTTGATTAGCTTGGACTTTAGGCTTTCCACCTTTTTTTTCTTGATTAATAGAATAGTTTTCATTTAGTTTTCATTCTAAATCTTTTTTATGCTCAATCTCGACCTATTTGTTAGTATGTGTAATTACATTATTAACCTTGATGAGTTTATCTTATTTGGTCGTTTCAACATCTGAAAATCATCTTTTCAACACTAGAACCCTTGGTTAATAATTAAATTTCTATTCAACTTATCATGCTCTTTTGATTAGCTTAGACTTTGGACTTTCCACCTTTTTTCTTGATTAATAGAATAGTTTTCATTTAGTTTTCATTCTAAATCTTCTTTATGCTCAATCTCGACCTATTTGTTAGTATGTGTAATCTACATTATTAACCTTGATGAGTTTATTTTATTTGATCGTTTGTTATTTTAGATTTCGTTCATCATATCGTTAATTTGTGTTTTGTATTTATTCTTTTAGTAGCTCTTAAAGAATCGTAATTCGGATAGCTTCTTGGCTTAGAAGCTAGTCTTAAGATTAGCAACCGAATACCCGTTAGTTCTTTACAATATAGTAAAAGAAAATATTTTGATTATAAAAAAATTCATATTTTGTAGATTTTAAAATTAAGAATTAAGTACATTATTATATTATTATAAATTTTTGAATATTAAATTTTAAATTTGATCGACAATTCCTTTTAGTAAAATATTTGTGAATTTAACAATTTGTTTGTAAAGTAGTGACTTGGTAAGTATTTTAAATTTTAATGTCTCTTGGTGTTCTGTTATATTAATGTTGGTTATTTCGACATGTACTTTTCGTCTCTCTATTGCATCTCTGGATGCCTGCGTTTTTAAGCACCTTTGTTCTGTATTTGCGCTTTTAAGTGTCTACACTTTCGGATGACTCTGTTTTATTGCTTTTAAGTGTCTACACTTTCGGATGACTCTGTTTTATTTTGCACTTACGGGTGTCTCTGGGTCTCATCAACGAATCACTCTATATAGTTGGTTATTGAAGACTTATTTATTTTAATTTCGTTTGATTGCTGAAAAAAAATACTTTGTTATTTAATAATCTCTTTTTTTAAAAATTTTGCAAATGATAGATCAGTCGGCTAAAATTTTGCAAATAATAGATCAGTCGGCTAAATTAATTTATTTCAAAAATTTTGATATTTATTTCGTTGAATGCTTAATCTGACTAATATAATATATAGTTGCTTATATCTAGGTATCGAAACTATTTTAATGGACAGGGACCGGTCCGAGTGAACGATAGACATAGTCGTCCTTTTTATTTTGCTTATATTTAGTGTATTTAGATGTGATTAATTAAACTTTATATCTAGCATTTAATTTATTCAATTATATTTCGTTGTTAATTAAAAAAACTGTTGAACCAAATAATCCTCTGCTATTTTCGTTGTTTGATTCTAATATCAATTTGGATGTTGCCTCATGCTTCGGATTGTTTAAATCTCACAGTTTTTCTCTGTGGTCATCTTTCCTTATCCTTTTTACTTTTTGTTTGGTTCTAACCTTACGTATTTGCTGCTTATTTAGCAAATATACGACATCTGTTACGCTTTGTGTTCGTATCCAGCCATTACTGCAGAAATTGAGAAGAACTATTACAAATTGGTTGGAAACATACCATACATATAGCATTGCTTTATTTGTCCATCAATTATCGAAGGTTAATGAGCTTTGAGCTTTAATTGTGAGAATCTGACCCACTAATAATAATAATTTATTAGATTCAAACTACCGACCTAAAATGATTAAATTTAATTATTATGCGTAAGGCTACTATACTCTTAGAGTATAAATCCTTTTGTACTCGTAATTTTTTCTGGATGAAGAAATGTGCGGTTAAGATGATAGTGGTCCCCGTAGGATTTGTTAGGTTGTTGGTGAAATAATATAAATTCTAGAAACTACTATAATCTTAACCGCACATTCTTTCATCTAAGGAATAAAAATTTATAAGTACGAAAAATTTTCACTCATAAGAGTATAATAGTCGAACCCTGATTATTATTACTAACATATGTGACCTCATATATCAAATCAAAACTACTTACAGAACCTTGGCATTCTCATTGGATCCATTCGAAGTGGGACTAGAACGTAACCCTGGCGTTCTCATCGGATCAATTCGATGTGGGACTAGAACGTCAAGGTCCATCCGATATTGTTATCTGACTCCTCCTTTAGATCCTAACGTTCTTGTCGAGTCCATTTGATGTGGAACTAGAACATCAAGGTCCATCCAATATTGTTATCGACTCCTCCTGTTTAGACCCTAATGTTCTTGTCGAGTCCAAATAAGACCACAAGCACTTTACTCCGCATAGCACGTAGCTCTCATATTTTTGCTAGTATTCGTTTCTAATACCATTTATGACAACCCGATCCATTAGCAATAATAATTCGTAGGATCCAAACCACCAGCCTAAAATACTTAGGCTCAATTTTTATTACTACCGAGTGTAGCCTCGTCCGTGCATCAATACTACAAGTTAATTCTTACTTTTGCCTTTGGTGAATCTTCCTCAAGAACGATTTCAAGACCTCTTGGACTGCTGCATTTGGTTGAGCTTCGATCGAGGAAATGAGATGCTCATACCTCGCGAGCTCATACTTGAAGTATACATCCTTGAAAGGGAGAAACCATATAAGAAAACAAGCAATCAATTGCAAACTACAAACCATATAAACAAGCGAAAAGAGTCCGACTTCTTTCTCATGAATAAGGAAAGCATATAAATACAAATTCGCTAACAGTGACTAGAACTCGTGGGAGAGTTTTATCAGGAAGTAAAATATCTCTTAAAGAAAATTACTTTCAAAACATGCACTTCGAAAAAATCTATTACCTTGCACCAGAAGAGACAGAAACATGAAGTTTCTCAAGACCACATAACTCCTTGGACTTACATTACTATGACATCATATTCCGACAGAAGCCGTGAGAGAACTTTTAAGTGAAAATGTGTTTATGAAAAAAGTGTTTCACAATTGAGTAATGCACAAACCAGTTAAAATACCGTTTGTCTTACGTTTGGTTTATATATTAAAATTTACATGTCAAGGAAGGGAAGCATACTAAGAGACGAAACACATTGTAGGAAAAGTTCGCTTGATATATCAACTAGATCACCAGAAGAGCAGGGAAAGAATATATTGATCGAACCTGAAGATTAAGCTCTTCATAAATATTTTTTACTTCTGCGACAGAAACAGAATCTGACTTCCCATAGTTCTCCTGAGAACAGATGAGTAAATATATTGTCAATTTCCAAAAGAAAAATCAATAGTATGAGAGAAAGCTACTAGTCTTACATATAAAACTCTCATTTGTTTATCGTTAGCACGTTCAAGGGCCTGTACGACAAGCCATGAGCATTTGTAATCTTCAATGTCCGTCCCTATCTGTCAATATTTAAAAGATTAACAAAATAAGCTTGACGTATCAACTAGATAAGAGATAAGCAATATTTTGTTACTTCTAATTTTAAATTGTACTAAAGGGGTGTAATACCTTTCCAATCACTTCAGGATCACCAAAACAATCCAGGTAATCATCCTAAAAAGGAACCTTACAGTCAGTAGTGAAAGAACAGGAGAAAAAGCTCGGCCAGTTATAATAAAATGAGAGTGGACTAAATTATTATGAGAAAAAAATACCTGCACTTGAAAGTATATTCCCATCTCGACAAGTATGTTTTTTACATCAATGAAGTCATCTAAATTTTCACCAGCCAAGAGCAAAGCACAAGCCACCTAACCAGCAAGTTCAAGTTAAATGAGAGGAATGCTAATTTCTTACTGAGATGCCTGAATAGATTAGCACCTTAGATATATAATCGCAATACTGACACTTAGAAAACAAACATACTTTGAACATTCAGCATTTAGGCGAGAGAAATGCGGCAAATCTCCAACTAAAATGCCATATAACCTTGCTAGGAAATTATCAAGGACAAACTCTTCACTATTGTAGCCTCAACTTTTTTTTTTTATCAGGAAACATCATGAGATGAGGATAAAGACCTAAACATTTATAAGTAAGAACTGTAGGACATAAATATATTCAATTCGCAGATTCTTTGAAGCACTATACCATCTGGAAACAATTCATTACAACTTTTGGTTATAGAGTTATAATCTTAGAATTTTTTTTAAAAAAAAGTCCTCTTAGGAAGTCCTTAACATGATAAAACATCCTCTAATGAAAAAGAACTTTTAAATTTCTAAATTGATGGTTACGTTCAGCTTATCCTAACCATTATCTATTGAAGTTCATGCTTCACCATGCACAGAGAAAGAAAATAATGGTTGCATGTTTGCATAATATGTATTCTTCATGTGCAAAAGAAAGTCTATGTAAGTTAATATTGAAATCTAAGAATAACAAACATATCTTATGCCATCAAAGGCCTCAATTATAAACACAAATTACTATAAATATGCCAAGAGTCATAAGCATATGTTCAATTTAACTTACAGGAAGATAAAATGAATAATAGGATGTCTTGTATTGAACAATGCGGTGATAACTGCAAAAGAATTAAAATATTTAGCGCAAGCAAAATAAAAAATCACAATTTGAGCATAGAAGGCCAACTTGTACTTGATGAACAGCATATAAAATTCTTGAGAAAATTTCAGATTGATCTGACGTACATATGTTGACAGCGAGATCAAAATCTAAATACAATTCAAAACCAAGAACGCTTCTTGAGGTTCTGCTGAAACAATATCAAAGCTGCTTCTTTGACATGGTTTCAGTATTGAAAAGTCTAAAAAGTATTTGCTCACTATTATACTACAGATTTGCACCTTTTGATATTGAAGTCAAAGCATAACTGATTTTCAAAGATATAGGAAAATCTTCTAACTTAAGAGTTAAAATTTATAGAATTTCCCTTCATAATACATAAGATTATCATAAACATGATGGCATATGGCACTTGAATGTTGTGAGGCATAAATTTTGAATGTCCAAAACAATGTTAAACCGTTCAAGTGACAACATCCTAAATCCTGTGCTGTCAGTGGTCACAACAATATAATAAACTTCTAGAAATATCACATTTATTTGATGTTTCCTCCTTTACGTTCTCATCAAACATTCCTATCAAGAATTTAAGTTCCCATCAGCACGGGCCATGCCCATCATGCTATACTATGTCAGCAAGATATCAGTACGATACAACCTCCGTGCTGACAGTAGGGCTCAAAACCCTTTTTTCTTTAAAATTAACAACTAATTGCATAAATAAAGTACAAAAAATTTGATAAAAATATATAATAAGCAATTATAATATATTAATGCAAAAAAATAAATATTTCATGCCATGCTATGTTGCCACAGGCTTTTTTTGTGAACAGCACACTTGGGCACGACATGACACCCACCGTGTTGTACTGTGCCGCCAAGTGCTCAACAGGACCCTATCCCATGGCACTAAAATCCTTTATTTATATGCTGTTATAAGTATAGGCAGAAATGGTATAAACAATAACTAAAGGAGCTCAGGACTAAAAGCAAGTTTTGGTCAAATTTACAATTAAACAAAAATCAAATTTGAAAAACTGCAGTATCAGGAAAAAACTAACAGGGAACCCTGTCAAATATTTTGAGTGGATTCCATCTAACCCATGATCGATAACCGCTATATAACAAATAACACATTTCTTGTCACATACACTGCCATTGTGTAGTTTGATAGATCCTTTCTTCCCTCTTGACTAACAATGAGATCTAACATCTGTCCCAAAGAAGTTTGGAGCCCTACCTGTCAAAATACGTCACAAGTTGTCAAAGGAAATATTCCTTGGTGCAGTTACCTCAATGTGCAAATTTTCTAAAACAATGTGCAGTTATGATCACCTCATCACATAATTCCATGAGATTCACACAGAAAGGCTTTCCTTTGAAATATCTTTTGAGTATCCTATGGATGTGGCATTTAAGTAGAACCGCGTCATTTATAGCATGAAGACCAACCTAGTATCAGTAAAAATTGTAACTTAGTGGTTTTAAACAAATAGGTTTAAGCAGCTACACTGATTTGATCTTCAGTTAATAGTTTCACAAAATGGCAAGCATAATAGATCTGGAAGTGCTATTGAAAGTTACACCTCGACATGTAATATAGGGTAATGCAAATTTTTGCAATTCAAGGTCCCGGTTCCAAACTGTGAAATCTTGATGCTAGTATATCCCCATTTTTCCATATGATTGTCGAATTACACAATAAGTACTAACCCAAATAACATTGAAACGTTATATAACTTAAGAGGAACATCACATTGACCCTGGAAATCAATACACACATATAAAAGCTGATGCTGACAGGAGTAAATAATGAAGTTAAGTTTCATAGGATAAGCTTTGCAAACCTCAGGCCGCTTGTGCCAGCAAAGCTGACCTCGCCTTGTATGAGAATTGTCCATGATATCATCAAGTACAAGTACACATGCTTGAAGCTATGAGAATGACTGGTATTAATGTTCATGTCAGAAAATTAGTCATAAAGAATTATATTTTGCGAAAGATTAGTGTTTACCCACTCACTGCACCAACCGAGTACAGAAGCAAGGAAAATTTCTTCTTCACTGAGTTCATCTCCTTCTTTCAACAACTCGTAGGATTCAACGATAGCTAATCCACGGTTCAGTTTCCCTGACAAAAATAACTTATGCTGTCAAAATCTGCATATATGACTACTACTTAATGCAGTTTCCAGAACAGAAAAGTTTTGTCAAAGACAAAGTAGATGATCTTGTTATACGGAAGCAATAGGAATACGACGAAAAAATAATGCCTCACCTCTGGGTACATTGTAGTCCAGCATCTGTTAGGAGGTCAGAACAAAAAAAGAAAAATTATCAACTAATGCCAGAAAAATTATGAGATAGTGCTTATGAGTACAAAATTTAGTTCAAAACTTTTAAAACTACAATTTATATCGATCCATGTATCCAATACACTTAATACGAAGAACCGACAAACCCTACCTCTTGTATTCATAAACAAGATCTAGTTCTAAATTCTCATAACCTTCTTGCTATATTTGGCGAATGAAAGCTATGGTTATTATTATCCACAGGTTTTTCGATCATTCACGAAGAATACCAAGAAACCCTACCCAGATATGTCAAAAACGTAGAGAACGAAACCTCCATTGAGAGCCTAAAACAATGCTTAATTCATCTAAAAAGAAAAAAGGGAAAAAAAAAAAATCTTTATTCACAAGCTAAACCGATCTTCTTGAATCAGGAAAACGGTTCTCGATCGAACCCCCGCTCCGCGCATAGGGATGGGAGACGACGATCGGAGAAGAGCGTCGCCGGAACCCTAATCACCTCCATTGAGAGCCTAAAACAATGCTTAATGCATCTAAAAAGAAAAAAAAAAAAAAAAAAAAAAATCTCTATACACAAGCTAAACCGATCTTCTTGAATCAGGAAAATGGTTCTCGATCGAACCCCGCTCCGCGCATAGGGATGGGAAACGACCATCGGAGAAGAGCGTCGCCGGAACTCTAATCGCCTCCGCCGTCGCCGGAGACGACGATGCCATGGCCGGGGTCGTCCGATTCTTGGACCGGATCAGATTAGGGTTCGATCATCAAAGCAACAAGTGAGGAAGCGTTCCCCAAATTCGCGTTCCCCGAATTCGACCGTAGATTATGATGAGAGAATACTTAATCAAATGAGCCGGATTATGCCCGACTTAATTATATATATATATATATATATATATATATATATGGCTTTATATTTTTAAAAATATAAAATTATTAATATTTATAGATTTTTAATTTTTAGATAAAAAAAAAAATGTTGAGAGTAAACCATTCAGTTTAGTAAATAATTGGTGAAATACTCTAATGTAAAAAATAAAATTAGTTAAAAAAATAAATATTACGGTAGAAAATTTATAAGTATTAATTATTTGGTATTTTTACAAATATAGTAGTCGAATATATATATATATATATATATATATATATATATATATATATATATATATATATATATATATATATATATTTATATTTTAGAAATTTAGATTTAATATAATATGTTTTGACGTATTATAAAGAAAAAAAATTAATTATTTTGGATTTGAATTTTCAAATTTGAATTCGAATTTTAAATTTTTAGCTGAATTCGAATTTAGATATAAATTTATAAAATTCGTCGGATTCGAATTTCAAATTTAGTATTTGATAGTCGGATTCGGTTCGAATTTTTAAAACTCCATCCCGGAGGTTTTGTAATTAACTAAATAGCTTTTTAAAGTTCTGATAAAAAATATCATATTTATTTCTATACGTAATATTACTTTCAGTATATTGTAACGAGTTAATTACGATATATTTTTTACGATTTTATTAGGCTGCGTTTAATTAGAAAATAAGAAAGAACTAATTATTCTAAGAATAAATATAAATTTAGAAACAAACTAATTTATTGTATAAATGTGTTTGATTGGGTATTAGATTAGTACTAAATATAAAAAAAAATTATGTTTCGTGTGATAATAGAGAATAAGAGGAATAAAAAGTAATAATTGTATGAAATGACGAAATTATTCTCAACCATAATAGATTTTTAAAACAAATAAAAATTTTACTAGTATTATTTTAAATATTTGAGTTAAGATATTTATTAAAAAATTATTAAAATTTATATTTTACTTGTATATAAAAAAATTTATTAAAAAATTTTAAAATTTTGAAACTTTATAAAATTTTAAAAATTTAAAATTTTGTATATAAAAATCGGTATAAATTTTATAATTTTTAAAAATTTTAAATTTATTAAAAATTAAAGTTAAAAATTAAAAAAATTGTATAAATTTTAAAATTTATAAATTTTTAAATTTTTAAATTTATTAAAAATTAAAGTTAAAAATTTTAAAAGCCATAAAATTTTAAAATTCTCTAAAGTTAAAAATTGATAAATGTTAAAAATTTTAATTTTAATTGTCTCAAAAAATTACAAAAGTGGAAGCAAAAATTTTAATTTTTAAATTTGTATGAATTTAATATTTTTATAAAAAAATTATATAAATTTAAAAAATTTATAAAAAAGTTATATAAATTTTAAAATTAATAAATTTAAAAAAAATTTAAAAAAATTAAAAAAAATAAATTTTATAAATTTAAATAACTTAAAATTTAAAAAATTTTAATTTTAAAAAAAACAAAAAAAAAAAAGGGGTGGGGGGGGGGGGGGGGGGGGGGGGGGGGGGGGGGGGCCTTCCTGATTCTTGTTTGGATATAAAGGAGGGTTAATTCCGCTCTTTGTATCTGAACCAAACTGTCCCTTAGAAAACACAAAAATATTTTTTTTACATACTATCGCTCTATTGAGATAAAAATTATCACATCAAAAGACTGCCACGTGGAAGGGAAAGTCGCCGAATCAAGAGGTGGCACGTGGTGCAAAAATCGGTTCAAGAAACAAGCCATTGACGATCGAAGCCCATTAGGGCCGGTCCCAATCGATTATCAGAGGTCGGTTCTTTGAGCCGATCGACAACAAGTGGTGCGAAGTAAGAATAGAGCTCGACCTCGGTGATCGAATGGCGATCGAAGTTCGCTAAGAACACCGATCCCAAGGTGGAAAGATACGGGGGATAGGAGATGTGTGATAATTCTCTGCAAATTAGGCCGTGTCCCAATGAAATCTCCGCAAACCACACCGTTACCTGAAATAGTGTTTACCTCCGGAATTACGTAATGGGGTGTGGGTCATCGGCTCCTCCGACCGATGCACGAGGCAAAAAAAATCAAAAGTTGAGGTGGGAACTCGGCACCGTGAGCTAGAAGGAAAACACAACTGGCAATCGCCAAAATAACAACCCAATGATGAAAGTGCAGAGTAGCGTCCACATCGCGATCAAAATAAAATCTTTTGAGAAAGGTGCAATTAATGGCGCCCCGACAATTTCTATAAAACACGCCAGTGATATTGACCACTCATAAAATTCGCACGAGTATAAATAAGAGAAACACCATTTGATTTGGAGATCCTGCAATCGCGTAAGCCGGGACCATCCTTGTTCTTCAATACCTTCAATACCTACATTTACTGCTTTTCTTAGAATAGTTTTACTACTTTGCTCACTGTTTTCCTAGGAGTAGTCTTAAATTATAATCGGTCCTTTGTAACCTGTTCTTCTAGAGCAATATAGAGTAACCTGACTATTAAGTCGAGCTTGACGCATCACCCTGTGTTAGTCCCAGTTCGGCTCCCCCATGCCGAGCTTAATATAGAGTTTGTTTAAGCAAAACCCGGGCGAGCAGATCCCTCCTTGGACATATCGCTTGATTGGCACGCGGTGTATCAAACCAAAGAGTCATTTCGAAGCCGATTGCTGACCGAGGCCGGTCAACGGTCCTCGAGCATTTGGCAGAACTTTTGGACGCAACAATTTTCTTGGCACATCCGGTGGGATGCTTAGGTAAACTCTTATCCTACTCTTGCGAGGATGTCGGAAGACAACAGCCTCACCCTAAAAAACTGGGTCGTTCTCAGGTCTACCGGGAACGACCAATTTAGTAGCATCGAACACGCGAAAGACCCGCCTCCGACGCTACTGGAAATCCCAAAAATGAGTGGGCGATCGGCTAAACCGGAGCCGACCTTATCAGAGATGCTCGGTCAAATGAGCCGAGCATTAGACACCTTCGAGAGGACCAACCTTTCTCTCGAAAGAAGCAATCAAGCGCAAGCCGCATGCCTGGACTCAGTATTGGCCGCTGTCACGGCCACAAACGAAACACTGGCTCGGCTCGAGCAGCTCTAGGCTCCCTCTGCGCAGCCCCAACGATTACCGACGCAATCGATCCCGATGGCGCCGGTAATATCGACAACACAACCGCAAGGAGTTGTGCCGCCGATGGCACCTTATATTGCGGGTCAACTGTTGGGATCAACACTGTCGTAAACAGCCACTTACTAGGCCGGATCTAGGCCGATGGGACAAAACATCGGCCATCTACAAGAGAATCTTTGGGACGCGCCGGTTCCGCCCCCGTTGCCAGTCTATCAGCTCCAGGCTGGGGGCAACAGGAATGGCGGTCAGGCCCCGAATTAGGAATGGCAGGGGGCAACAGGAATGGCGAACAGGCCCCGAGTCCGAGTTAGCAAAAACAGCGTTCAACAGACTTTATTTCAAGACTCTCGATCATTTCGAGGATCACAATTTTTCCAATCTCTTTGATTTAGGGGTCCGGGTTGTTCAATATGCGCAATTCCAGAAGACCAATAAAAACAATCGGCCGCAGTGGGGCTGTGGAAAGAACTGGAACAAAGGGAAGGAGCTCAACGTCTACTTCGTGAAAGACACTTCGGCTCTGGAGGAGCTAAACAACTCCGATGAGAGCGATGGTTTGGCTGAAGAAGCCAATATCTGTGCGGCAGAGATGGTTCAGGATAGCCATCCGTATAGATGCCATTTACTGAAGCCGACAAAGATCTGAGAATACAGAGCCCGAGAGTCGGATGGCGCCTACACCTTCGATACGTCCAAGACTGATCAAATCTTCGATCAATTGTTTAAGGACGGTCGAATCAAGTTTCGGGAGGGTCAAACGATCCTTCCGTAAAAATAGCTCCAACGACACAAATACTGTAAATGGCACCATTCGTGGAGCCACCGTACAGGTGAATGTACCGTCTTTAAGAAACAAATACAGAAAGAAATCAACGAGGGTCGGCTGACTTATGCCGACCATGAAAATAAAAAATAGATGGGAGTTGATAAGAACCCCTTCCCTGCGCAGGTTAACATGGTGAATACGAAGGGAAAGAAGCCGATGCAGGAGCCCAAGCTCCTCGAGAAAGAGGCATCGGCACGAAGATTGCTTCGGCTTTGCATCCAATATAAGGGCGAAATGACCAGCAAAGACTAGGAGGCGATCTTCCTTGGCATGCCTGAGGAAGTGAAGAAATAGTTCGTCTTTCCGAGCCTCAACGAAGGTGTAACTCACCTCAACCTCAGGCTGGACCAATGTTCAGCCGAGGGATCAAACAAACAGTCCTCTGAGGAGGAAGACAAGGATCAGAAGCCGGACCTGCCCATCTAAAGGGCCATGCGAGACTTTTACGGCCAAGCAGGGCCGGAGTCGCAACCAATTGGTGGTGAGGGGTCAAGAACCCCACAAAAGCAGCAGGGACCGCACCACGTCTACGAGGAAAGCTGGGTCCAGGGGGCACCCTGAAGGACCTTCGGCCATCAGGTCAAAGGTGACGAAGTACACGGGCCGCCGTAGTGCCCGTATTGACCCGGGTTGCACGAGAGGCTCGGTCAAGTAAGGCCACCGAAGGGCCCATCTGGCGACCAGCAGTGGGGGCCAAGCCCAAGACCTCCCCATCACGGGGGCATCAAGCTGGGACTATGGGCTATCCCCTCGGCTCCTGACGCAGAATTTTTCTGGCTGACCGAAGGGAAAGTAGATGCCTTGGGCATTCGGTTGGTAAGGGAGCTCGGGGTACAGCCATGGCTGAGGCCGTGGCAAAGAACGGAGATCCTTAGGCTATGTTTGGTTCGGAGATTGTAAGCTTGGGAATAAATTTTTTTATACCTAGGATAGCTTGCTATTCCGGGATAGTCAGGGATAAAAGGAAAATAGTGTTTGGTTTGTAAAGCTGTTATTCGTAGGAATAACTGAAATTATGTTTGATTCATTTTTTGGAATAAGCGAGGATAGTAAAAAAATAAAAGTAATTATAATTTTAAAATAATAATATTTTATCTAATTAATTAATATAAAATATTAATTAAATAATAATTAATATTTGTATAAATTAAAGTTTATATTTTAGTAAATAATACCGTTTAATTTTATTAAAATTAAAGTTAAAAATTTAAAATTTGTATAAATTTTAAAATTTATTAAATTTATAAATTTATTAAAAATTAAAGTTATAAATTTAAAAAGTTATAAAATTTAAATTTTATCTAAATTTAAAAATTTAAAAATCTAATAGTAGAGAATAATAAAAAAAAGTGATAGATAAATTTAATATAAAATATAATTTAATAAAAATAATTTATTGTAAAAAAATTATTATAATATTTAAAAAAAAAATAATTTATTATAAATTATAATTTAATAAAAATAATTCATTATAATATTTAAATAAAAATAATATGTATTAATATATATAATTAATAATTTTATAATAAAAAATAATGTATTATAATATATAATAAATTGTGTCTACATAATTTAGCTTTAATTCAATTTATAATCTTAATAAAATTTAGAATTAATTCTTAGAATAGCACTATTCCACCAAAATGGTGGAATAGTTTATTCCAAGCTATCCCGGGATAGCCGAGAATACCAAGATTTGACCGGGATAAAATATTCCAGCCAAAAATCATGTCGTTTGGCATGAATAGTGGGATAAAGTGGGTTATTCCATCTTTATTCCTTAACCAAACACTGCCTTAGTGAATACCTGAGGATGATGGACCCGCCGACAGACGTGCCGGTAGAGCAATGGTTCATGTCGAAGGGATCCGCCCGATGGCAAGGGACGATCATGTCAAAAACGCAGAAATGTCGACAGTAGTGGATGCAAGCCGATACGCGGAACGAAGTTTTCGCGGCCCAACGGTCGTGGCCGAACCTAACTTAGGAACGGCCGGCGCATTGGCTGCCAGCTAGGCCGATGCGAAATGATCACAAGGCTAGAGGATCCGCTGCTCCCGCTTTAAGCAAGGCCATCGTTGCTTCAACCTGTGGTGGCCAAGCCAAAGAATGAGGACGTCCGGCAAGAGCTGGACGCCCGCTTAAAGATTTTGGAGGCCGCGATGAGGCGCGACGCCGAGGTGCTCGCCAAATGGGACCTCGACAAGGTGGCCAGGCGCGAGAGATGGCCACCAAGGGACCATGAAAAGGAGGTCCCTACTCCGTCTTCGCCTAAACTAAAGGCTGAAGAAAAGAAGCCAAGGACGAACACAATGTCGATCGATGAGGACTCGACGGGGATCAACATAGTCTACGCCCTACCGATGTCTTTCAAGGCATCAGTGTCCCAGGAGTATGCTGCAGGGCAGTCCTCAAACAACGAGGACTTGCCCGTTGCGGAGCTCCAGCTGGCGGAGTGCAAGGTGGGGGCCGACGTGGTGACCTTCGAGAAACTATCGGCCTTCTAGACCTGATTCATGAGGTCGTTATACATACGTGCCTTAATCAAAGGACAACTGGTGGGCCGCGTGATGGTCGACGGCGGGGTGATGGTCAACGTCATGCCTACTGCCTTTTTGAAGAAGATCGACAAGAGCAAGGATGAACTCAAGCCGACCGACACGACAATGACCGACTTCACCGGAGGCGATCAGATAGCGAAAGGGGTTCCGACGACTGAGAAAACGATCGGATCGAAAATCCTAAGAACCGCCTTCTTCGTAGTGTATGCTGCAAGCCACTACAACATGCTCTTTGGGCGTGATTGAATCCACGCCAATGATCGAATGTGTACCCTCTACTCTCCAAGGAAAGCTTTTTCAGTAGGTGTGAGATAAGGTAAATCGCGACCGAGGGAAGGCCGTAGCTCGTTGATGTGACCATGGAATCGATCGGCCATATTAACTGCGCCGATGAAGATCCGGACCAGATCACATTTGTTCGGGTGACCGAGAAGGGGGTCTAAGTGAGGCTCCTCGATGAGAGCAGCCGGATTGTGGCAGGCGAAGAGCCGCCATCGTGGATCAAATGGCACATCGAGGGCCAATAGCCAAGGCCCTGATAGAGCCTCGAGAACAGGAGCTGGCCGAACAGGCCGGCAAGGAAATAGCTCCGGCCTCTTTGCCAGTGGCCGAAGGCATTCAAGAAACTAAAGACTCGACTGCAAGAGTCGAGGAAGAAATATCAGAAGACTACCTCAGGGACTCACCGATAAAAAAGGCAAAAAAAACTAAAAGTACAAGACCCCTTGGTTGAAGTCAACCTTGGGTTGGACGAGCAAAAGCGAGCAACCTACATTAGCTCAAGGCTTTCGGCTGAGCAGCAAGAAAAGCTGGTTAACCTTCTCAAGCGCTACCAAGACTGTTTCACTTGGAGCTACGAGGAGATACCTGGTCTTAGCCGAGATATCGTAGAACACATGCTATTTTATCTATCAAGCATTAGATAGCCTTTAATGCCAAACAAACCTTTAAAGCTGATTACTAATTTGTACATCCTGCATCTAAAGAATAACATGTTTCAAAAGAGCAAATAAACATTTCAAAATCTTGCTTCATTCCACTCACCTCCTCGATCCGTCGCCGCATCTCCTTCGTGTGGTCGAACGACAGGTCCTGGAGGAGCTCCTCCTTGAGGCGATCGTACACACGGAGGAACCTGGAATGAGTTTCGTCGTCTCTTGCCATTGTAGAAGATCATCCAATATCGATCGAAGAGAGTGTAAACAAAGAAGAGAGATAACTAGCTAGCTAGGCTAAGCTCATGCAGAAATATATAGTAATGCAATCATAATAGCGGGGTTTTACTTGTAGGGTTAGGACATGCATGGTATTAATCAAAACTAATTATAAAATTTTGTTATTTGGGATTTTAATTCACGTCGGTATAAATGGGAAGCATTCGTAAATTTATGAATTGATGACATTTACAGTAGGGATTTTTTTGCATGCAGCGTACGTGTGTTGTGTAGGGTCCTCTATTTTTTGCGGGACTGCTATGTTGTTGCGTATTTATCATGGGCCCACATTTAGGATAAGTTTGATGCACCAAAAAATATTATATAGTTAAACTATAATATATTTTAAAAAAAAATTATGAAGTATTTGGATGATTAAAAGGATAATTTTTTTTAGAGAATAATTATACTATATCCTAAAAAATATGATAAAATAAAAATTCACTCTAATCAAAAAAAAAAAAAAAATTCATCATTTTTGGACTTCCTCACTTCTAAGATATGACAAATTTTAAACTTTAAAATTTAAACTTTCAATATAAAAATTTAAATTTTAAATTTTAAATTTTAAATTTTAAATTTTAAAATCAGATTTAAATTTCAAATTTAAAAATTTTAAATTTGAATTTTAATTCTGATTTTAATTTTAAAATTTTAAATTTTGAATGTATATTAAAATTTTAAATTTCAAATTTCAAAGTATAAATTATGAATTTTAAATTTTAACTTTAATTTTTAGTTTTCAAATGTTAAATTTAAAATTTAAAATTTCAAATTTCAAATTTTAAAGTACAAATTTCAAATTTCAAAGTACAAATTTCAAATTTCAAAAATTTAAAATTTTAAAATTAAAAATTTAAATTTTATAATATTGATTTTAAATTTTAAAGATTAAAATTTATTATTTTAAAATAATAAAATTAATTTTAAAATAATAAATTTTAATTTTACAATTTAGAATTTTTAATTTCAAATTTTAAAATCTAAATTTAGATTTTATTTTTCAATTTTTTAAATTTTTAGTTTGAAATTTTAAATTTCATATTTCATATTTTTAACTTTTAATTTCAAATTATGAAGTTTTTAATTGTAAAATGTTAAAATATAAATTCAATATTTTTTTTTTTTTTTAAAATTTTAAATTGAAAGAAATTTTATACCATTTTACCATATGCATCCAAACAGTTTAAAATTTAAAATCGTAAAATTTGTTAAAGTTATATAATTCTCTATTTCATTTAGTTCAAAATTATAATTTATAAACTTTATGATAATTTTTTTTTTACTATGCATCCAAACATATCCTTAATATGATATTATTAAGGCTAAATTACAGAAAATTCTCTGTAATATTTCGCTTTTTCATTTTGTTCCCCTGTTTTAAAAGCTTACATTTTGTTTTAAAAGCTTATATTTTGTCTCCTTATAATTACCGAAATATGTATTTATCCCCGCCGTCACGATTCCATGAATGAACCGTCAGTTTTTTTTAAAATATTATTTAATATATCCAAAATACCCTTAAAAAATGGCGGGAAATAAATTTAAACCCCTTTCTTTTTTCTCCATTATCTTTTCCCTCCAATATAAGGTAATGACATTTTTATCAATTTATCTCCTCCGTTAACACCGTTGTCCCCTAAAGACAATTCGATAATTACGAGGAAACAAAATATAAATTTTTAAAAGACATAGAGATAAAGCGAAAAAATAAAATATTACAATAAAGTTTTCTGTAATTTAGCCCATTATTAATTCAAAACTATTTCGTTTATGGTTCCGTGGTTTTCGTTTTTCCCCTTTCGTCAAGTCACTGTAGCGGCCGTTATCCTATATTTGTCCGGACGGTTGTAAGCAGGGGCTCGTCAAGTCACGGGAGCCATCGTTATTCTATGTTTGTCAGGACGGTTGCGGACAGGGATCGTCAGGTCACGGGAGCAGCGACCATTATCATATGTTTGTCAGGACGGTTCGGGAAGGGGTTGTTGGTATGGTCTGACCATCTCGTTCCTTTGCTGCCTGGAATGCCCGGGCCCACTGTTCTGGTGTTTTTCGCTTTCTCTGCTCTTTTTCCTTTTTTGGCTATGATGATCTTGTCCATAGTACAAGGTAGTTTTATCCAAATCAACTTTCACTTAGATGTCCTCTGTTTTAGACCTGCTGTACCAGTCAAAGAGCTCGCTAGCTGTCACAAAAACGTCAAAGATATTTCGCCCTTTGAGAAAAGCCGACTGAGATTGTTAGCTGTGAGCTCGCGGACTGGCGGTCCAGTGGAGCGCAACCTAACCGATTTTTTTTTTTTTTTTTCTCTTTTTAGAAATCTAGTTGTCTCACTTATTGTGCTAAGTTCATTTACCGATTGAATGAAGCGGATAGCGTGCTACATTTCTCTCAAAAAAAAAAAAAAACAATAGTACAAGGTAATTTCTTCTTTCTCTTTTGCTGATATTGCAGAACTGGTACTCAGCAGGCACCCATTTGCAGTTTTTCTCATTGTAGTATATGGGGGGGCCTGAGCCAATTATTACTGGCGGAAAAATTGAATTTCACTTATTTTGTTTTGCTCTTAGAAAAAAACGTGTTGTGTTTTTCTTAAATTTCTTCTCTGTTTTTCTCTATACATATTTTTTTTTTTTTTTTTTCTTCTTCTTCTTCTATTTTCCTCTTTTTTGTTTTAATCTACATGATTTGATATGGCCCTACCATTTTGTTTTTCTGTTTTTTTTTAAATTTTTTTATTTTTATTTTTTGCATATATTTTATAATTAGTTTTGAGGTACAAATAGTGTAGATAAAAATGCGTGCAGTTGCAAATACTCCCGTGTAACTAGGCCTAATTTATTTAATTCTATATAATTATATTTTTTTTTGTAAATTAAAGTTGAGATTTATATTTATTAATTAAAATTTTATATGATTGAATATACAAAATGTAAAAAAAATTACGCATTATATTTTTTTGGACGGATAAGCCTACTTTAATTATATAATTTTATTAATAATTTAAACTTACTATCTATAAATTAATAAGTAGATATATATATGATATTTTTATTATTTTCAATAATTTTTAACTTATCAATTGATATAATTTAAAATTTTCAATTTATTTAATTTTAATTTATAAATTATGCTTAGTATAGGAAATTATGTGTGGGAAAATGAGCGTGCGTGCTCTGCATGTTATTTTAGAAGAGAGAATAAAAGGTCTAATTGAACTTTGGGTGGAATTTATTATAGTTTGATTAGAGTTTATTTCCCCTATTGTTTTTTATTTTACCTCTTGGATTGTTAAGAAATGTTGCCTAAAAAAAAATAAAGAAGTATAATTAAATTTCTATGCTTTTAAAAGTATCAAGTAATTGGTATTTATAAGTTTTTAATTTTTAGATGATAAGATGTGTTATTAGAATGATAGTGGATCTCTTGAATTTAGTGGGTGGTTGATAAAATAGCATGATCTAAGAAATGTAATTAGTCAAAAATTTAGATCTAAAGGTGAAAAACTTAGAAGCACCCAATGGTTGGCACTTTTATAAGCATAATAGTCGAACTCTCTCTCTCTCTCTCTCTCTCTCTCTCTCTCTCTCTCTCTCTCTCTCTCTATATATATATATATATATATATATATATATATATATATATAATTGAGCTCTTATATATATGCTTGTAAAAGTGGTGCTGGTAGGTTTTTTATTTTTTAATGAAAATATGTGTGGTTAGGATGTTAGTGAGCCTCTTGGATTAAGTGAGTGGTTGGTGGAATAGAATGATCGATCTGAGAGCTAAAATTAGTCACGGTAGAAAATTTAACTAAATTGGAATATTATTGATAGCACCCAGTCATTGATACTTGATGAAGAGATATGCAATTAGGATGATAGTGGTCATCTAGAATTTAGTGGGTAGTTGATTGAATAATAAAAATTCTAAGAGACCATTATAATCTAACGGTTTGTGCTGACACTAAGCATGATCAGTGCAGACCATGTGTGGAGGCCCGTTTAAGCACAACACTGTCTGCATAGTCAATGTATCCATCGTGCTAGCCGAGACAGGAATCCTAAAATTTTTTTAAAAAATTATCATTGCAAATAATATTATATTTTGTGGTTAAACTGTCTGCCATATGTCGGCATTTAGCTTGAATATGTTTTGCATTAAACCTGATGTGAACTTCTTTTGTTGATGGGGAAAACTCCTTATTCTGTCCCGACTGGAATAATTCAGAAAGATGGATATAATATTATTGGATTTCGGCTGTCGTCCATTAGAATATGCTGCTTTGCTTCTTTTACATGATGTTGTTATGCTCAGCCGACCACCGTAAATTAAATTATTTTAGCAGACTTACTAGCATCTACTTCTATGCGACGCACCGTCATTTTTTGTTTCTTTTAAAATTGATCCACATATCTTCTGTTCTTCATTGAGAAGGTGTCTAATGGGCATTAATGTACTGTGCCACAGTATGAGACAGTGGTGCTTGCGCCAACGAACATTTATTGAGTTCCGTGGTTGATGTAGGTGTCACTACAACAAAATTAAGTTATAGGGACACATATTTGTGATATTTTTGTATAAGTGTCCTATCTATGTTCCATCTATGTCCAAAATTAGGTTATAGGGACATATTTTTGGGACACATTACAAAAATGCATTGCTATACATCCTAGCGACGGCACATATAGCAACACTTACAATAAGTGTTGATATTTTTGTCAGCGATATTTTTTTTAGATTTTAGAAACACTTAAAAGTGTCGTTATAACCTAATTTTGTTGTGATGTGTATGGCAAAAATGTTGAGATCTTCAATCTAAATGGTAGTTGGTTTTTCTTTTCTTTTCTTTTGAGGAGAAGCTGGTAGGCTTGAATGAAAAGCTAAATGTAGAAAAGGAGAAAACAGAAGACTGGCATAGTCTCTGTGCCTACAAAGCTAAAGGCGAATAAGGAAGAAAAGAGGACAAATTGTTCTGCATCTGATTTAGTAACACTTTGCGATGCATAATTATATGAAATGCAATTACAAATTGATTGCTTTTTTTTTTTTTTTTTTTTTGCAGCATCACCAATTTGATGAAAGTTTAATGTGAAAATAGTATGTATGTACAGAGAACATCCAATTTTAATTTACGGGCATATGAGAAATTTCTCTTGTGATTGTAACCTATCAGATTAATTCTAGTCCATTGCAAAGTTATCGTAATCGTATTCAAAATAACACATTCTACGTATGACGGATTTATTATATTATAATAAAACGATTTAAAGACGATACACATTATAAGAGAGATGCCAAACAAGATGTTTATTAACATCTTTACAGGCTTATGCAGTACTTATAGACATCTTTTTCAAAACCGAGTCCTGCAATTTGAGCTACTTAAGTGCTATCTAGCTTTTGCAGACAGTCATTTCAGTTTATTGAACATCGATTGCCATGACAGTCAGCACGGTGACCTATCGGCTCGGTACCGTGCCATGGCGGATAAATCATGATATATGAAGTGCATTGATCCAATTTAGTTTGTTCCTGATACTGTAGTTTTTGATTCATTTCTGTATTTCGTAACTAATTTTGTTTTGGATTTGCTCTCTATCTATGATGATATTTCATGAAAACTTCTCTTTAACTGGGGAACACAACATTCTTCGCCTCATCGCGAACTAAAATATCTGTTTACATTTCACCTGCAGTAAATCAGAGTTTGTGGTATACAAGCTCAAGGAGATGGGAAAGGTTCCGGAGAATGACATCAGGCCGATCTGCGACCAATTCGACCGACTGGACAGCGGAAATTGCGGGAAAATTACTCTCTCCGATTTGCTCTCGAGTCATCATCACTAAGCATCTCGAGGAAATCGTGATTCGTACATCGTTAAAGCCACGATTGCTGCAGCGGCGGCGGCGGCGGCGGCAGTGGAGAGGGTTTGAGCAAGTTATAAAAAGCCAAAGCATGTTTTTGTCTCAGGGATCCAATGAGGACACTAGTTTTTGAATTATTTTCCTTTTGGATTATGTTGTGGTTTTGTTATTATATGTAGTTATAGCTTGTTGAAACTATAGGAGCATTCTTTATTAATTCATTGGAGAATTTTTTGGATCTATGCATGCAACAAAGTCTTATTGTATGCAGTTTCCTTGTTCCAGATATTTACATCAAAGAGGTTTTTTTTTTTTTTTTTTTTTTTTTTTTTTTTTTTTTTTTTTTTTTTAATAATGAAAACAAAAAAGATCAGGAATTTGATTTTCTGTGGCTCAATTTTTTTTAAGATGGGGAGTTTGATTTTCTGTGACTCATTTTTAAATTTTGAGTTGGGCGCATCAATTTAAGATAATTACCAAACCGATCCGATTCAATTCTAAAAATTAAAAATAAAAAAATCAAGAAAAATATAAAAAAACTAAAATTTAGTAATTTTATGTTAGTATATATATATATATATACTAACATATATGTCAGTCTTAAAAACTGAATATATGTTAGTATATATACACCCCAGCTCGTGTTCGGCCCGTTTATTAAATAAGCTGAAAAATTCGGCTCGTGCTTTCGATCTCGAGCTCATTTCGAGCCGAACACGAACTGAATTGCCATCTCTAGTCTTAAATTTCTAAAAATCTATGTATCAATTTTAAATAATTATTAAATATTTAGAGATATTAATATTAATTAAATTATCTTAAATTAGTAGCTAAATTAATTAAATTAAATAAAAATATTTTGATAAAATCAAATGAATGACTCCTTAGCTCCTGATGCATTTTGATGAATTGAGACGTATTAAAGGATGAAAAGGGGTATTTCGCCTTTTGCTTACCGTTTTTTTTTTTTTTTTTTGGATGAATTGAGACGTATTAAAAGATGAAAGGGGTATTTGGCCTTTTGCTTTATCTACTAGGCGGATCGAAGATGTTCTATATTTTGGGTTTGGATCAGGGTTGGAGCTCCACCAATCCGGATCCATTTACATCCCTACACCAGTTTCTCCATATAAAAGGGATATAAGTGCCAATTTTACAAATGTACAGGGCTAATTTCGGTAATTAACCCAATTTTGAAATCACGAAATGGTGGCCCCCACCACGACCCCCCCCTCCCCTCCCACCCCTCCCTACTCCTACTCGTCCTCCTCTCCACCGCAGCCATCGCCGCAGCAGTCGCCGCAGCCATCGCCGCAGCCGCCACCGCCATCGGCGCCGCTGTCGTCGCCGCCTGGCGTAACTTAGTCGGTTGTCCCATCGTCATCGCCATTGTAGTCCTCGTCATCTATGTCGTAGCCGGCACGGTCGACTTCGGCCTCTTCCCCTCCTCCCTCGGACGCGAAAAAACAACAAAGCCCTTCGCCGACGCCCCATACTTCTCCGTCTCCACCCTCGTCGCCATGGGCTACGGCGACGCTGACCCCCAAACCTTGCTCTCCATGTCCTTCGCCATCCTCTTCAACATTCTCGACTGCGTCGTACTCAACTTTTTCCTCGCCCTCACCGTCCCCGCCGCCGCCAAAATCCTCGCCCCACTTCGCTGCCACTACAGGGCCCTGATCGCCCTCGCGGGGATCGTCCTCCCCTCCGCCATTGGGGCCCTCGTTATTCACTATGTGGAGAGTAGTGGGTGGCCCGAGTCCATCGTTTGGCCGGTGATCTCAATCACGACCGTCGGTCTAGCAAAAACTGTTCACAATTCTGTATGGCGTATAATCGCGTCGGTGTGGCTGCTCTTCGGCACTCTCGTGGTAAAGCAAGGGCTCAACTTCTTCTCAGAGGAGCTGCTCAACCTGTGTACCCCGAGGACCAACTTCGTCACGTCAGTAATAAACTGCAACTCCTCTCTGCTTTAGTATGCTATGTCTCTTTCATCATCTTGTTCTCGTTCAATTGGATCGATTAGAGCAAACAATTAAAAGAAAAAGGGATGGAAGAAAGAACTATAATGTGTTCGTCGTGATTAGATTTGCAGAACTTGGCGACGAGTAGAATGCTGCTTCTCTTGATCTCATCTTGTTCCTGTTCAATTAGATTGATTAGGGCAAACGATTAGATTAAAAGGGAATCGAAGAAAGAACTATAATGTATTAGTCAAGATTAGATTGGCGGCACTGGGTCAGATGGAGAATCTCGGCGATGAGTAGAATGCTGTGTCTCTTGATACCATCTTGTTCTTGTTCAATTAGATCTATTAGAGCAAACAATTAGAAGAAAAGGGGTAGAAGAAAGAATTTCGACTTTGGAAGCTAACTAGCAATAATGAGATGAGAAAATATGTTCCTAGGCACTTTCTACCTCAAGATCATTTCCTATCACTTACCTTCCAGAAGAAGCAAAAATAAAGTATATTAGTCTCAGTAACTTTTGGGTTTCAAGAACTAGAGTAAAGTTTTTAAAGTCCCATCAGATTAAGGTTCTAAAGTAGTGTCGCAACAGGCTGTAGTTTAACAGTTTAATACCAATAACATGATGTAGGTGAGGAGATCTAATATGGCTTTATATGACACACCTTGCACTATAAAAGTAGCTTTTTTTGTTACATATGAAGTAACTCTTTAATGTTTTATGATTTATTAGTGGTTACCCATGGAGTTTGGAAATTATTCAACTGAGTAAATTCTTAGGTTTTCTATGATGATAGAGTGCTAAGAGGTTGTGGCTTTGTTTCTTGTATTCAATGATTACCAGAAATGATAAATTGATATATGACGATTTCAATTGCATGCACTAGGCTATATAATTATGTGGAATTTTATTTTTTTCTTTGTTTTTCTGTCGGTATCAGCATTACATACGCCGAAAAGAGAATTTTCACTTATATCTACCATGATCAGAAAGTGCACCTGCCTAAATTTCCTCTTGGTCTATCACTTGATCTTTAGCTTTTTATGAAGGGAAAATAGTTGATTCTTCTCGGTGCAATTATATAAGACTTGTTCTTTTTGGATAAAATTTTCAATTTTGAGTTAGGAGCTGAAGAACTGAAAATCTTCTATTTCATTAATTAAGGAATAATTTGTAATGTACATCAGTAAGCTATATCCTGAGTTTGAATCATTTAGTTCTAGGGTTACCTATTGGTTCTATGAGAATACTGCAACATATTGTAGTAACCTCTGTGAATTATCCCAATTTACTTTTCGCGTAACTAATAAAGGGAAAATGCTAATGAGCCCCAAATGGGAATTTTTTAAGGCTTGTGCCTGCACTTTATTGGTTATTCCCAGTTGACAGCTGAGTTATAGTTGGTTAACTTCAATTGATATTTCCTAAAATGCTAGAATTAACATAGCTTAATTTTTTCATTGAAATAAAAATCACACAAATTGTTGCAATTCCTCTCAGCAAAACAAAACTACAATGTGTATATATATAAAACAATAAGATAAAATAGAACAGTAAGTTGTCACATAATCCTAGGGGTATAAGAATTATAGGTTTTATTTACTAATTTGCCCCTATATCATCTAATGTATATGGACATCTACATATCACCAGAAGAGTTGACTTTAGCTGCAGTGGCATCTTTTAATATCAGACAACTACATGCTTTGAAACTAACGAACATGTGAAGCGATCCTCGCCGTGTGCTTATATGATTTATGCTACTAACGCAATAAAGTTCAATGTCTCTCAAATACATCGACAAGTATATGTGATGCAACAAAGTTCTAGGATACTTTCACTAGTAGTATTTGAATGCCAACCCTAAGTCAAAGTCGATTCTACTACATCTATATTGATTGAAGCTATTTTACTTATTGTCTCTAAATCATAGGTGAATTTCACCTTTTATTTATATAATGCCTTAACAATCATAGGCAATCTACGTTCTTCTCCTAGAAGCCTAACCCGTGAGTCTAGCAGTCTATAGAACCTTAGGTAACTTCGAATGATTCAAACTCAAGATATAGCTTACTGATGTACATTACAAATTAACCCTTAATTAATGAACTAGAAGATCTTCAACTCCAACTCAAAATTGAAAATTTTATCCAAGAAGAGCAAGTCTTATGAACTTAATTATACAAAAGATAATTGCAGCGAGAAGAAGCAACTATTTCCCCTTCATAAAAAACTAAAAATCAAGTGATAAACCAAGAGGAAATTTAGGCAGGTGCACTTTCTGATCATGGTAGATATAAGTGAAAATTTTCCTTTTGCGTACGTAATGCTGATGCCGATAGAAAAACACAAAAAAAAATAAAATTTCACATAATTATATATCCTAGTGCAGGCAACTGAAATCCTCATATATTAATTTATCATTTTTGCTAATCATTGAATACAAGAAACAAAGCCACAACCTCTTAGCACTGTATCATCATAGAAAACCTAAGAATTTAGTCAGTTGAATAATTTCCAAACTCCATGAGTAACCACTAATAAACCATAAAACATCAAAGAGTAACTCCATATGTAGCAAGAAAAGCTGCTTTTATAGTGCAAGGCATGTAATCAGGAGATAAAGCCATATTAGATCTCCTCACCTACATCATGTTATTGGTATTAAACTGTTAAACTACTGGCTGTTGCCACACTACTTTAGAACCTTGATCTGATGGGACTTTAAAAACTTTACCCTAATTCTTAAAACCCAAAAGTTACTGAGAATAATATCCTTTATTTTTGTTTTTTCTTAAAAATAAGTGATAGAAAATGATTTTGAGGTAGAAAGTGCCTAGGAACATATTTTCTCATCTCATTATTGCTAGTTAGCTTCCAAACTCAAAATTATTTCTTCTATCCCCTTTTCTTCTAATTGTTTGCTCTAATAGATCTAATTGAACAAAAACAAGATGAGATCAAGAGACACAGCATTCTACTCATCGCCGAGATTCTCCATCTGACCAAGTGCCGCCAATCTAATCTTGACTAATACATTATATTTCTTTCTTTGATTCCCTTTTAATCTAATCGTTTGCCCTAGTCAATCTAATTGAACAAGATCAAGATGAGATCAAGAGAAGCAGCATTCTACTCGTCGCCAAGTTCTGCCAATCTAATCACGACGAACACATTATAGTTCTTTCTTCTATTTCTTTTTCTTTTAATTGTTTGCTCCAATCGATTCAATTGAACGATAGCAAGATGATGAAAGAGAGATAGCATACTAAAGCAGAGAGGAGTTGCAGTTTATTACTGACGTGACGAAGTTGGTCCTTGGGATACACAGGTTGAGCAGCTCCTCTGAGAAGAAGTTGAGCCCTTACTTCACCACGAGAGTGCCGAAGAGCAGCCACACCGACGCAATTATACGCCATACAGAGTTGTGAACAGTTTTTGCTAGACCCGACGGTCGTGATTGAGATCACCGGCCAAACGATGGACTCGGACCACCCACTGCTCTCCACATAGTGAATAACGAGGGCCCCAATGGCGGAGGGGAGGACGATCCCCGCGAGGGCGATTAGGGCCCTGTAGTGGCAGCGAAGTGGCGCGAGGATTTTGGCAGCGGCGGGGAAGGTGAGGGCGAGGAAAAAGTTGAAGGTGAGGGCGAGGAAAAAGTTAGGACGAAGCAGTCGAGAATGTTGAAGAGGATGGCGAAGGAACTGGAGAGCAAGGTTTGGGGGTCAGCGTTGCCGTAGCCCATGGCGACGAGGGTAGAGACGGAGAACTAGAGGGCGTCGGCGAAGGGGTTTGTTGTTTTTCCGTGTCCGAGGGAGGAGGGGAAGAGGCCGAAGCCGACCGTGCCGGCGACGACGTAGATGACGAGGACGACAATGGCGATGACGATGGGACAGCCGACTAAGTTATGCCAAGCGGCGGCGACAGCAGCGCCGATGGCGGTGGCGGCTGCGGCGATGGCGGTGGCTGCTTTGGCGATGGCGGCGAAGGCAGCGCCGATGGCGGTGGCCGCTGTGGCGATGCCGGCGATGGCGGCGGCAACGGCGGCGCCGATGACGATGGCGGCTGTGGCGCTGGCGCCGATGGCGTCGGCGACGGCGGCGCCGATGACGTTGGCGGCTGCGGGGATGGCGGCGATGGCTGCCACGATGGCGGGGACCGCTGCGGCGATGGCGGCGGCGGCGGCGGAGAGGAGGACGGAGGACGAGGAGGGGGTGGTGGTGGGGGCCGCCGTTGTTGCCGCCGCCATTGTTGCCCCCGCCATTTTTTCCGGCGGGAGCGGAGAAGAGGATGGGTGGGTCTCGAGGAGGGGAGAAGAGGCGGGAGGAGGGTAGAAGAGGCGGGGGAGGAGGAGGGCCCATTTTCGTGAGTTCACGTTTTTTTCGTGATTTCAAAAATTAAGTTAATTACCGAAATTAGCCTGTGCATATGGAGAACCTGGTGTAGGGATGCAAATGGATCCGATCCGCACATAGATGAAGCAAAAGGCCAAATACCCCTTTTCATCTTTTAATACTCCGATCCGCACAGTAGATGAAGCAAAAAGCCAAATACCCCTTTCATCTTTTTTAATACGTCTTAATTCATCAAAAAAAATGATAAGTATCGATCAAAGTAAGCCTAAAATTAATTTGATTTGAATATGTTCTAATTTGATAAAAAACGGAGCGAAAAATAAAGAACCTCTCCCGTCTCTAGATCCGCTTCGTATGTGTGCATCAGGGACTAAGAAGTCATTCATTTGATTTTATTAAATTATTTAATTAAATTAATTTAGCTATTAAATATAACATATAATTATAATATTAATATATCTCTAATTATTTAATAATTATTTAAAATTAATACATAGATTTTTAGAAATTTAAGACTAACATAAAATTACTAAATTTCAGTTTTCTTATATTTTTCTTGATTTTTCTATTTTAAATTTTAAGAATTGAATCAGATCGGTTTTGTAATTATTTTAAATTGATAAATTATTTGAGCCAGCTTGCGCCATCTCGAAATTAAAAAATGAGTCAAGAAAAATCAAACCCTGATCTTAAAAAAATGAGTCACAGAAAATTAAACCTCTGATCTTTTTTTTTTTTTTTTTTTAAAAAAAAAAAAAAAACTCTCTTTGAAGTAAATATCTGGAACAAGAAAACTGCATACAATAAGCATGCATGGATCCAAAAAATTCTCCAATGAATTAATAAATAATGCTTCTGTAGATTCAACAAGCTACAACTAAGAGGCCATTTCTATTTTCTATTTACAAGTAGATATATTAACAAAACCACAACATAATCCAAAAGGAAATAATTCAAAAACTAGTGTCCTCCTCATTGGATCTCTGAAACAAAAACATGATTTGGCTTTTATAACTTGCTCAAACCCTCTCCATTGACGCTGCCACCGCAGCAGTCGTGGCTTTAACGATGTACGAATCACGATTTCCTCGAGATGCTTAGTGATGATGACTCGAGAGCAAATCGGAGAGAGTAATTTTCCCGCAATTTCCGCTGTCCAGTCGGTCGAATTGGTCGCAGATCGGCTTTATGTCCTTCTCGGAAACCTTTCCCATCTCCTTGAGCTTGTATACCACAAACTCTGATTTACTGCAGGTGAAATGTAAACAGATATTTTAGTTCGCGATGAGGCGAAGAATGATATGTTCCCCAGTTAAAGAGAGTTTTTCATGAAATTTCATAGATAAGAGAGCTAATCCAAAACAAAATTAGTTACGAAATACAGAAATGAATCAAGATTCATGATACTCACCGTGCTGACTGTCATGGCAATCGATGTTCAATAAACTGAAATGACTGTCTGCGAAAGATAGATAGCACTAAAGTAGCTCAAATTGCAGGACTCGGAAATGAAAAAGAAGTCTATAACTGCATAAGCCTGTAAAGATGAAAATGAACATCTTGTTCACCATCTCTCTTTAGTTACTCGAGGGGTATGTGGTAATTGGTTGGTTGATCTACAAATGCATAATGTGTACCGTCTTTAAATCGTTTTATTATAATATAATAAATCCGTCCTACGTAGAATGTGTTATCTTGAATACGATTACGATAACTTAGCAATGGACAAGAATTAATCTGATAGGTTACAATCGCAAGAGAAATTTCTCATATCCCCATAAATTAAAATTGGATGTTCTCTGGACATACATACTATTTTCACATTAAACTTTCATCAAATTGGTGATGCTGCAAAAAAAAAAAAAAAAAAAAAAAAAAAAGCAATCAATTTGTAATTGCATTTATATGCATCACAAAGTGATACTAAATCAGATGCAGAACAATTTGTCCTCTTTTCTTCCTTATTCGCCTCTACCTTTGTAGGCACAGAGACTATGCCAGTCTTCTGTTTTCTCCTTTTCTACTTTTAAGTTTCACTAGCTGCTTTTCATTCAAGCCTACCAGCTTCTCCTCAAAAGAAAAGAAAAGAAAAACCAACTACCATTTAGATTGAAGATCTCAATATTTTTGCCATACACCTACATCAACCACGAAACTCAATATATGTTCATTGGCGCAAGTACTACTGTCCCATACTGTGGCACAGTACATTAATGCCCATTAGACACCTTCTCAATGAAGAGCAGAAGATATGTGGATCAATTTTAAAAGAAACGAAAAATTGACGGTGCGCCGCATAGAAGTAGATGCTAGTAGGTCTGCTAAAATAATTTACTTTACGGTGGTCGGCTGAGCATAACAAAATCATGTAAAAGAAGCAAAGCAGCATATTCTAATGGACGACAGCCGAAATCCAATAATATTATATCCATCTTTCTGAATTATTCCAGTGGGGACAGAATAAGGAGTTTTCCCCATCAACAAAAAAAGTTCACATCAGGTTTAATGCAAAACATATGCAAGCTAAATGCCGACATATAGCAGACAGTTTAATCACAAAATATAATATTATTTGCAATCATAATTTTTTAATTTTTTTAGGATTCCTGTCTCGGCTAGCACGATGGATACATTGACTATGCTGACAGTGTCGTGCTTAAAAGGGCCTCCACACATGGTCTGCACTGATCAGGCTGAGTGTCAGCACAAACCGTGCCGCAGCTTCACAATACAATGATGAAGGCCAATTGCACCATGACAAATATATCCATAGTAAATACTCGAGGCCAAAAAATAATGTTACTCATATCCCATTTTAACAAATCATCCTCCTGTAATCTAACGTGCCACCATCCCGTATCTTTAACTTTCAGAATCAATCAAGCAGTGAAGTAACCTCTTCGGCAATAATTGCAACCGATCACAAAAGAGACAGCAAGACTCTTTCATTTGCAGGAAACTTTCTCATCTTTTCGTCATAGGATTCCTTGAAGATTTCTAATCACTATAATAATCACAAAAAGGACTTTCTAGCAGCCACTCCCCTCAATAGAAGGAATCTTTCAAATCTTTTCTTCAGAGGATTGTTTGAATACTTTTATCATTGGATTGCATGTTTAAGTACCTTCCAATAGGGATACTTTTGACAATACTCAAGGGGTATACATTCTCTAATAAGATGACCAAAATGAGATACAAACAAAAGCAAAGCCAAAAAAAAAACTAATAATACAACAAAAAGAACTGATCCCCCTTCTTAAATCTCCTATTACTTTGTGCTCACCTAAATCATAATCTAGGAAGTGAAAAACTTGACTTCCCTGAAACAGTTTGTGAATTTTCTTAGATGACAACAGCCCAAGGTCTCAATAACGCGTTTTACGTTTCTAACGAAGGATTGCTGTGCTACTCGGCATAGCGGGTACTAGTAGATCATGCCAACCGTTTCATGATGACTGAGCCACGTGGGTCCTTGCCGGCAATAACAACAAGGCCAATCAAGACGGGCGTGTTACAGCGGACACGTCAGAGCACAAAGTCAAAGCTAAATCTTTCTTATTACTGAGTGATTCACCATATAGAAAAATGTTCCAGAATTGGCACGCCATGTCATAATTGAAAGAAATTAGATCCATATTTATGTGTATTATACCATGCTAAAAGGGGAAAAATGCTAAGTGTGTGCTATATAGTACTAGCATGGATACTTTGCTTAACCCCTACCGTCCCCTTTCCCACCAATAGCAAGGATGAAGAACTGCAGCAGGGCTTTTAGTTCCATCAAGTAAATGAGGAAGAAATTTGGTAAGAAGACATTCAAAAGAAGTCCCCCCACCAACGTCACCATTCCTGATCCCTTCTGTCTTAGCATACTATGGTTGTTTCTTTGTTTTAACAATACATCACATATCATCTAATGTTTAAATCCACATAGATTATCCAAGTGAGATAATGATTCTAATTAATCCTAAATCTGCAATTTATCAAAAAAGAGCAGCGAATTTAATTGGACCCCCAAATGAAGCACGCTCGAACTCTAATGACCTATCCACCAGCTATAACACAAAATCTAAGGCCGTCCACAGCTGTATTTTTAGCTTATTTTTCATTCATAAATCAATCTCAAATTTGTTTACATATAAACAGTTAACCCTGCATATTTAATCTAATTAGGTTTAGCAATGCAATATTCTTGTTCAAAACAACAAAACTTACCATGCTCAAAGCCTTATATATATTACGATTATACATATCCCAAATATAAGATGCCATCCTCTTAATTATGTTTTCATTCTATCTGAATTATATTTCATACAGTAAAGCTCACAATAACATAAATCCTCAACTCACCTCTTATTTACTCCCTTTTTGTCAAATCCGATATACTTGTGACGCAAAACCAACTAAAAATTGAATTCGAAGGGCATATGCTCCTCTTTGTATTGCTCCAAATCCGATTGCCAGACTATATGATTCCTCTCGTCTGTTTAACATGAAATCAGCACTCTGCTTTACCTCGTCGACTACATATTCTACATGGCTAAGCTTTACCAACATTCACCTCTTTCTATTAGAAAAATATTAACTAACCAAAGACCTCAATTGTACACCCTTTTTTTCTTCTCTTTTCCTTTTCATCTTCTTCGCTTGGTTTACATTACCCTAAAAAGACTAAAAGTCGAGTTAACATAATTCAGCTCCAATTCAAAAGAAAAAATAAACGAAAAAACATTCGCCTTGAACTCATCAATAAGCTCTATCTTGGCCACTACAAAGACTTAATTTGGAATTGCGTTGTTTCCATAAGAAACAACATGTCGAGCGGGTCGCGCTCATTCGTTTAAAATATAATTTCTGCAGTCCTATCAAAAAACATAGATAAGAAACAGCATGTCGAGCAGATCGCACTCATTCATTTTAGATATAATTTCTGCAATCCTACGGAAAACGGAGATAGAAAACAGTATGTCGAGCAGATCACACTAATTTGTTTAAGATATAATTTCTGCGGTCCTACCGAAAAACTGATATGCTTATTATTCAAATTATTGACCAACTATGCACAATCTCATAGAGCAGTTGCATATGAATTCAAGAAGATCAGGGGGGGGGAACTCACGTGACGAAGCCGTTGTGGTCGATATCGGCGGCGAGGAATTCGGCGACGGTCATGTCCCTGCAGAGCACCCACTTGGCCATCATGCGGTGGTGCTTGTCGATCCGCGCCTCCGCGAGGTAGAGGAAGGCGCGGGCGACGGCGAGCGTGGACACGAGCAACCAGATCGACGCGAAGAGCCGGCCGGGCAGCGTCATAAACGCGCGGTCGCCGTAACCGACGGTGGTGACCGACATGACGGCCAGGTAGAACGCGTCGAGCCAGCCGAGGCGCTCGACGAAGCGGAGCACGGCGGCGCCGACGCCGACGCAGAGCACGACGACGCCGAGAGCCAGCGCGACCTTGGTCCGGATCCGGACGCGGCCCTTCTTGACATCGATCAGATAGTTCACGTTCACCGGGCGGCCGGCGGCGCGGTTCCGCGCCGCCGCGGTGAGGAGAGACTCCTGCAGGTCGAGCACGTAGCCCACCATTACCGAGAGGAGGATGTCGACGAAGCCGAAGCCGACGATGACGAACGTGATCGAGAAGAGCTTGGCGAGGGGCGTGGCCGGGGTGATGTCGCCGTAGCCGATGGTGCACATCGTGACGATGCAGAAGTAGAAGGCGTCGACGACGGGGTGGGTGGCCGAGCCTGAGAAGCTGGAAGGGCAGACGGCGTAGACGACGACGCCGAAGGCGAGGTAGCCGAAGAGCAGCAGGCACGAGCTACGGATCACGGAAGGTCCTTCAGGGCTCCGAGAATTTGATTTCCAATTCAAATCATGGCCGCCGCCGCCGAAGACGTCGTCGATGGGGGAAATCGCCGGCGCGGTGGCCGAGCGGTGCAGGTTCGACTTGTGCTTGCACGAAGGGCTGGACAGCCATAACAGGTCACTGTCGGCGGATTCGAGATCTCCGACGGAAGTGACGGCGGCAGCAGGAGGAGGAGAGGGGCCGAAGATGATGCGCTCTTTGAAGGAGGAAGGAGAAGGGGAGGAAGGGGAGAAGGGAGGGACAGTCAGCTCGCCGTGTTCGGGAAGAGGGCAGAGAGGGGAGGAAGGAATGGTGAGGGATGAGATGTTGTAGGAGGTTAAAGGAAGCTTCTCCTTAGAATTGGGAGTGGGGGAGTTGGGGTGGAGAGGAGAGGATCTGATGCTGTTGATGCTGTGGTATCCATGATAGATAGAGGAGGAGGAAGAGATGGTGTGTACCTGAATATTAATTTTGTCTCTTTAATTTTTCTGGAGAGAGTTCTTTAACTTTCATATGTACTTTTTTGTCCTGAAAAATAGAATCGTTGAGAGAAGTAGAGAAAAAAAAAGAAAATCAGATTAATTTGTGGTGCAGAATGAAGGAGAGCAAAATAGAAGGTTGGACTTTGGAGAGGAGGAAGAAGCCGAAGAGGAGGGTGTGTGGTTGGAGCCACGTGGAGGCTTTTGGGACAAGTGGGGAGTTATGTATTTGTACTTGTATTTGGAAAAATGCTTTTTGTACCGTAAAGAATAAATCAGAACCCTAAAAAAATATTTAAAATAATTTTAAGAATAAAAGATTTTGTATTTTGTATGATAATTAAGAATAAGTGAAGTAAAGAATTTTAGTTAGATTAAATAATTTTTTTGTCCTCAAAATTTTATTATGTGATAAAATTTGTTAAATTCTAGTTTTTTTTCTTTTAATTAATAGATTAAAAGTCTTACAAAAAAATAAGATAAAATTAAAATCAAATTATATTTTATAAAAATAATATTTAATTTAATATTTTATTTGCTCTATTTTACAAATATATAATTTGAAAAAAAAAATATATATGCTATTTATTTGCTATAAATTTTATATTGCTTTCCTACTAATATATACCATTTAAATTTTTATTTGTTTGCTAGAGGTAATTTTGGAAAGAAAAATATAGTCGGATTTTATTATGGAAATAATAATTCTCACTTATACTAGAAATACTGAAATAAAATATTTTCGTAGTTCCTGATATGTTTGGAGAGATAAGAAGGATATCCCCTTATCCCCAAACAATTCCAAATCCAAACAAGACATAAAGAATTAAATAGAGTGAATTTTATTAGTCACATCAAAATGATTAGTAAAAAAAATTTCACTTTGATGAATAAAATATGTATCATACACTCCATGAAATGTAGCATTCCTCTTGTATTTGAGATGAGACCTTGTATTTGTATAGAAAGTTTTGCATTATACTCCATGACAGTTTTGAATATTATAGTTCAGTTCCTAAATCATTGCTAGCAATTTTTTTTTTTAAAAAAAAGAGAAATGATAAATTTTCAATCTATAAAAAATTGTAATTTTTACCATTCCTAATTCACTAGTTTTAAAATAATATGATAAAATTAGTGTGTTAATTATAATTTTTAGATGGACTAGTTACACTTTTATAATCTAAATAGTATATGACACTCAAAAAGTAAATTGCATATAGGGTATAATTGATTTGGCATAAAATGTATTAGAAAATTATTTTTCTATTCCTCTTATTTGGTTCAGCATAAAATAAATTTTTTATACAAATTTTAAAGTTTTTACAATTTTTATACAAAATTTTAAATTATTAAAAAAATTTAAATTTTTAAATAAATTAATTTTTTTATATAAAAAACTAAATTTAAATAATACTAATTATAATTAATTTTTTTAAAATAAATTTTTAAGATAAAAATTTTATTTTTTTTTCTTTTCTTATTTCACCTTATCAAACCAAACATATATCTGATATAAATATAATATTTATCCAAATATAAAATTATATTAATATTTTTTTATTTTTAAACTTAAATATATTTATAAAATATTTTTAAAAAAATATAAATCAAACGTAATTTTAAAATTTAATAGGTGATTGATAAAATATTATAATATAATAAATAAAAATAATTAAAATAACAAATTTAACAGCAAAAAGTTAATAAGCATAAAATATTAATTTCTATCAGTATTATAATAATTAGACTCTATATATTATATATAAAAATATATTTATAAATAAAATATTATATAATAGTATATAAAGGGAAAGAGAGAATGAGTAGAATGGTCCACGTATACCTCTCTCACACGGTCCACGAGGTCCCACGTTACTTCTTGGGCCGCGTGCGACCGACACCATGAGCCGTGAATTATCCTACAAAGAGTTTTCATTCTTCGATGGAAAAACAGCAAAAAAAAAAAAAAAAAAAAAAAAAAATTAAATTAAATTAAATTAAATTTTTTTCCACAAAAAAAATTTAAATTTTAAATTTTTTATTATTTTTAAATAAATTAAAAATTATAAAATTTACTATTTAAAAATTTATAAAATTTAAAAATTATATCTCGAAGAGCGTGCAGGAGTGGGTGGGAACAAATTTTGTTTTTTTCACGCTAAGTGGGAACAGTTTGTTTCCGCCTTAAAAAAAAAAAAGTCTTATTTAAATATAATGAAAATATAATGGTTTCCATCGGATTCATTTCATCTAGATGTTAGTATTATTGTTGGACTTTTTACCGTTAAGTTTATATAGACTGCAGATCTATTTAACTTATTATTACAAAATAAAAAATTTAATTTATTTTTAATTCATAAATAAATAGCTAATAATTCTTCTTTTATGTCATTGGCTCTGGTTCAATTGTTGACGCTAATAATTAATGTCAAAAATTCGAGCTATTAAAAATATACAACAAATTCATTTAAAGCGTACAAACACGACATCGACAGATCTTGACCGGACTCAATCTATCTGTATATTAGGTTTATTATTGGACCTCTTGCCGTTAAGTTTATTATGTACCACAATTCCACTCAACTTATTATACTTACCTAACTCAACTAACTTATTAATCTCGTTGGCTTATTATTACTGAAAAAATTAAACCTATTTTTAATTTATAAATAAATAACCAATATTTCTTCTTTGTAACCCAATCAATTTTTAGCTAAGAAACCACTATTATCCTAACTGCATCTCTTAATCCAAGAACTGAAAACTTTCATCAATACTTTAGCGCTATCAATAGTATAATAACCTAATTCATATTATATAATATAAAATATATATTATTATATATTATATAATATAATTTTAAATATAGTATAATTTTAAATATAAATAATAATAATAATAATATGTAGATATAAATTATAATTATAATATATATAACATAATAATTATTTATATAAATAATTTATATATATAATAAAAATATAAAACTATTTTTATTCAATTTTTCTTTTCAACTAAATAATTTATAATATATCTTATATTTCAACTTAAAAAATATAAAATTAATTTTCTTTTCTAACAAATCAAACATTAAAGAGTGCAAAAAAAAACAAAAAAAATTCTCCGAATATTTTTTTTCACTGAAAATTATTTTTTATAATTTTACGTTGGACCAGGTCTTTAATACGTATTTTATCAGTTCGTAAAATTTCACACAATCTCTGTTCAATTCTAAAATTATTAATAGAATAATATTATTTGTAGCCTAAAAATTAGTATAAATTTTACATTCATTTTATTAGTGACACAGAAAAAATAAAACCTATTTTTAATTCATAAATAAATAATTAATATTCTTTTCTTTATAGCCCAGTCAAATACTAAAAAATTATTATCATCCTAACTACATATCTCTTAATCTGATAACTACAAACTTGCATCAATGCTTTAGCGCCATCCATATTATATATAGTATAAGTAGCCTAGTTCATATTATATAATATTAAATATATATTGTTATATATTATATAGAGTAGAGCTTATAAATTTTTAAAATCACAAGCTTAATTATACTTATAAATTTTTTATTATTGAATTTGTATTAAGATTTGTGTTATTATAAAGCCAACTAAAGAGAACGAAATAAAAAATAAATACTACAAATCTAAATGCAAATCTAATGGTAAAAAATTTACGAGCATATTTGAGCTTGTGCTTTTGAAAGTATATAAGCTCTACTCATATTATATAATATAATTTTCAATATATAGTATAATTTTAAATATATTTAATTTATAAATAATAATAATAATAATAATAATAATATATATATATATATATATATATATATATTATATAATATATATAATATATATATATATATATTATAATTTATATATATATATAATAAAAAAATATAAAACTATTATTTATTGATTTATTTTTTCAACTAAACGACTTACGCTTCTTTTCAACTAAACAAAATTTTAGTTTCAAATAAATAATTTGTTATTTTTCTTTTCAACTAAATAATTTATATATATTTTATATTTCAACTAAAAAATATAAAAATTTCTAATCAATTATCTAGGAGGACTGCTACTCATACACTCCATTATGGAGTGTATGATACACATTCCATTCATTCAAGGATGGAGTTTTTTTCACTGGTCATTTCGATATGACCAGTGAAATTCATTTCATCTTTGGATGGATGGGATGTAAAATATACACTCTTTTAGGGTTGTATAAAAAGTATTTTTCATTATTTAGTTCAAATCAAATATACCTGAAATCAATTACTTTAAACTAATTTATAATACATTTTATGCCAAATCAATTATACCCTAATCCAATTTACTTTTTGAGTGTTACTATCTGAAAAATACTAATGGTACTATTGAGACCAGATTTTTCTATCACGGGAGGGAGCGATACGTGGCGTCAACCATCGTTGAGAGATATCAGCCGACAGGAATTTGAGCCAACAAGGAAGGACTTGCATCTCGATTGAGACCAACCCCGAGTACGGAGGCGTATCGCATGCGGTATACTATTGGTTGAAGGCATCAGCCGATAGGAGAAGCAGCCAACGCACGCCGTCTAGAGTCGGCTGCGATTGAAGGAAGATATCCGACCGCCCTACCGCCCTGATCAGACGATGAAGCAGGCGGAGTCGAAATCGACTTTCGGTTAATTAAGCCGAAGAATGAAAGGCCTAAGTCTGGATTTAGACCTGTCTTAGGCGTGTAGCAGTATAGTACGAGGTGTACGCCATCGGACGAAGACACCAGTCGATGGAAAGGTGGGTCAGTCGAAGAGGGGTCTGCATCCCGACCCGGACCGGTCTCAGTCACGTAAATACACAAAGCGCGATAAAGGCCATCGGCTGAAGGCGCCAGCCAATGGAGAATCAGCCGACGAAAGAGGCGGTCAACAGGAAGATCATCGTCTCATTTAGAACCGTTCCTCGGCCGAAGAAAGTTATCAGACCGCCTCAGGCAAGCGACAAAAAAGGCGAAGTCAATGTCAATCCTAAGCTGCTCAAAACTGTAGAAGGAAAGATCTTGAACAGAAAGAATGCGAGATTTAAACGCGAATCTTACAATTGACCCAAAACGGGAAGCCACGCCTAGTACTGAAAAGAACCTGGACGGAGAAGCGACTATTATCCTAATTGGAGACATTCGACTCAAAAGTATTAATTGGTTGCTGAATATCAGACAACTTTTCCCAATTAACGCCGATAATTCAAATCGGCGCCTAATATGTTGGTTTGAGATGGGTATAAATACCCGAACCATCGAAGAAAAAGGGGTTCGGCAATCTCGTAAGCCCAGTACTATTCCAGCTTTTTCATTTATCTAGAAGTAAGTTAACTTAACTTTTCATATCTGCATTTACTGCTTCTTAGGAGTAGGCTTAATTGTAATCTTTCTATCCCTATCATTTTTTTTTGTATCCCCTTTTCGAGCAATATAAAGTTATAATCGACCAATCAGCCGTGTCATTTTGTATCTTGTTCTTCAAGCTATAATCGGCTACTTAGCCATGTTTTATCATTGTCTCTTTAACTCTATTAGGCTACTCTAAGACGAAACTAGCGAAATTCGGGTATTTTAAGCCGAACGGTCGTGAGAGTTACCAGAGGAAAATCCGGCCGAGTAGATCTCTCCTCGGCCCGATCGCTTGATTTGTTGGCACGCGACGTATTCGACATCTCTAAGGGTCACTCTCAGGGGCTGATTGAGCGAAGCCACTTTTTGGCCCCAACAGGTACACCCCAGAAGTGGTGTACATCTTACACCCCACCCATTTTAGGATGGATTGAATTTTACTGGTCACTTCAAAGTGATCAGTAAAGAATCCCCACCCTGGAATGGGTAGGGTGTACATCATACATCCACCACAAATGGAGCGTATGGGTAGCAGTGCTCAATTTTTTCATTTTATTATTTATTATAATTAAATTTTTATAGTAAAAAATATTGAATTGAATAAAACATTTGAAGTAAAAAAGGGCGCTGGCTCAAATCGAACAAAATAAGAGTCTTGATGGTAAAATTAAAATTTTAAAATGTCAGATAATTCAATCAAGATGGTTCATAGTTCAGATAAATTTTGTATATTTTTACTTATTTAATTCAATACTCAAGTTATTGATTTTAATCTAAATAGTGAAAAGTATATTCATAATAAAATTTCAATTTTTTTTTAAAATTTCTATACTTTGACTTCTAAAAATTAATATTTTATTTTGTTAAAATATTATAAATATTTTTAAAGAATTACGGTATTTATAAAAAAAATGACCATATTATTTTTGTTTGTTCTATAAAAAAAATAAATCTATAACATATTTTTTATTTTTAAAAATATGTTTGATATAAATTATTAAAAATAAATAAAATATGTTTGATATAAATTATGTGTGTGACGCCTCAACTTCCTAGAAGATAATCCATCTTACGACTACTATAACTATTACATGCTTAACTCTTTTAATCTTTTGGGCCTAACCACCGCCCAAAATATTATAACCGGTTAAAAAATTTAGTTCTATTATATCTTTTATATATATAACTATTTTAAATTTGGGAGGGTTACATGCTCCCTTTTAAGCTCCGACATTCTCGTCATATTCAGGTATGACACTCACAAGTACTAGATAATATGAGATTTGTCTCGCTAACTGTAACTGATCTTGTGGAGAACCGCACTTCACCCACATTGATCGTCTGATAGGGACCCGTGCTCTACCCGCTGTATAATCTTTGGCTGGTGATTGACTCTGATACCAACAGTGATATCCTAATTTCTAGGGGGGACCCATCCTAGGACTACTCTAACTCTTGCATACCTAACTCTTTTAATCTCTTAGTCCTAACCATCGCCCAAAATGCTTTATCCGGATTAAAAAATTTAATTCTATTATATCTTATATATATATAATTATTTTAAATTTCGGAAGTGTCACAATATATAAAAATATATATAAAAATTTAAAATAAATAACAATGCAAGGGGCTTATAAAAAAAATTTCAGGACATTTTTTGCGATTGACCCCTAGTAAATTTTTTACAGATAATCTCTTAAAATTTATATTTATAAAATTAATTTTATTTTTGTCAGGTAAGCGTCACACAAGCGCAGGGTGTTTAAATTGAACACGGTTAACCAAATATCGTGTTTTTATGGTTTACCGTGTCAAATAAGTCTCAAAAATTACTTTAAATGCGGCAAATGATTTCATCAAATTTCAAAAATTACTTTAAACACGATAAATAATTTATTGGGTCTAAATACGGTAATCATTTATTATATTCAACTTAAACACTCCTATTTCTCACTTTTATGTAACACTCGCGTAGCAAAAATAAAATCAATTTTAAAAATTTAAATTTTAGGAGGTATTTCTTAATCTAAGGATCAAAAATTTATTAGTACGAAAAAATTTTTACTCATAAAAAATATAGTGGTGGACCATATATATATATATATTAAATGTACAAATAATATTTTTTTAAAAAAAATTCTCATTTTCACTAATAAGAAGAGCAGCAGGAGCAGGAGGAAGGTGGACAAGTTGCTCATCCCGGTGCACAAATTTATTTATAAAAAATATTTTTATTTATTTGAAAATAAAATAAATTTTATTAATTATATCAAAATAATCAATAAAATTTTGTTATTAAATTTGTTTATAAAAAATATATTTATTCATTCAAAAATAAAATATATTTTACTAATCATATCGAAATAATTAATAAAAATATTTTATTTTTAAATAAATAAAATATATATGATATATTTTTTTTATGTGTATGAATAGTATTAGTCGTTATTTACCCCACTCTCCCACGGATGCGACACGTCACTCATCCAGCGGTGGTCCCAAACAAATTTGTTTACAGCCACTCCCATAAGACTTTTGCTTTCGTCGACTCGTAGAGACAATTTGCCTCTTTTATTATCCACACAATTTTCCAGATTGATTGAAAATACTCCCACTTTCAATATAGAGAAAAAAATATAAAAAAAAACATTTTTTTAAGTTTTAAATTCTTTCAAATATATTTATAATTAAAATTTATTAATAAATTATTAAAAATTATTATTATTTTTATAAAATTATTTTTTATTTTTTAAAATTATAAGTAGTTTGGTTGGATATAGATGTAAAACTATGTGTAATTATAAATGCTATGTTTGATTCTATAAAGCATTTTTTTTTTATTTGGTATTTATAAATTCTATTAATTTTAAAATAAAGAGATTATATATTTTTTTTCTAAACATAAAATAATTATAGATTTTTTAATTATTAATTTAAATTTTATATTTATATATAATTTTACATATTATAAAATAAAGCATTAATATATATATATATATCATCAATTATAAAATATTATATTAAAAAAATAAAACATGTATGATAAAATAATATAATCAACTATAATTATAATTAAAAATATTTTTACTCTTATATTATAATATAATCAATTATATTTATTACATGTGGAATGCTTGTAAGAAAAAATAGTATATAGGACAAAAGAAACACATAATCAACTATATTTATTGCATGTGGAGCAAGGAATAAAGTGCCGTGGCACGGGGGCGTGCCGTTGTCCACCTGGTACGGTACGGTACCGGCACGCTTCCGTGCCGACACGTGGCACGCCTGCCTGCCGATAGATACGCATGACGTCTCAGTGGCACGCTCTGACACGTTTTTTTTACAGTTTTTTGTTCCTAATAAACTTTTATAATGTTATTTTGAAAATTTTAGTCAAATAATTATGAATATTGACTATATATAACTTACTATACTAATCAATTAATATAGTGGTAAATTTTTTTAAATATAAAAAAAAATTATACCTCATAGAGAATAGAAATTAAAATATAATAATAAAATTTACTAGTAAAATTTATTTAAGAAAGTTAGAAAAAAAAACAACATACTGAAAAAGAACAACATGAGCAATAATTTAAAAGACAAATAAATTAAACAAATTTAAATATCAATTGATTTAATTTAATTTTTAATTTTATTAGTATTTTTAATTTTTTAAATTAAAAAATAAAATCTTTAAAGTAAAAAATTATTTTTATTGCAAATCTTATATAAAATACTAGATTTATCCAAAATAATTAAAAATTTAATTATATAATAATTAAATCAAGTATATCTATTTTAACTTTTTATAAACAACAGATAAAAAATTATCTAATTTTATATATATTTTTAAAAAAAACTTTACAAATTAAAATATTCAAATAAAAAAAAAAACTACGTGCAGATACAAAGGCCAATCCCCAAAAAAAAATCACAAAAAAAAATCGAATAAAGAACATAAGGACCTATCAAAAAAAATCTACCAAAAAAAAAAAAAAAAATAAGAGACACAAAACCCACCAAATAAATAAATAAATAAATCTTTAAAAAAAAATTTAAAAAAAAAAAATAATCAAAACTATTTTGAGTGAGTGAAAAAGAGAGAGAGAGGAAGGAGTGGCATAATAATAATATAATAATTAAAAAAAAAAAAAAAAAAAAAAAAACGGGCACGGGCGGAACGTGCCGCCCGTGCCGCGCGATACCCACGAGGGTATCGCACTGTCTCGCGCGATACCCTCGCGGGTATCGTGCCACCCCCGCTATATCGTGCCCCCATATTGGGGGCACGGCTTGAAACCCTGATGTGGAGTGCTTGTAAGAAAAAGTAGCACATTGGACCAAAAAAAAAAAACATATATCAAAAAATTCACTTATTTCTTCTACCTTTTCATGATTTGTAAAGCTATTTAATTAATAAGGTCAGTTTAAAAATAGAATTAATAAAAAAATTACTTTAATTTGATAATTTTTTTTTTACTGTTACTTAATTAAGTTTCATATTATTATTTTATGTCTTTATTGTTATTGAATAATAATTTTTACTATAATAAAATTATACTATAGCGATACTTTTAAGTGCGATTAAAAATTAAAATAAATACTGCTGAAAAAAATATCGACACTTATTATTAGTGTCGCTATATGTGCCGTCGCTAGAGTGTATAGCGATACATTACTATAATGTATAATGTGTTCCAAAAATATATCCATATAACCTAATTTTCGATATAGATGAACTATAAGTGAGATACTTATAAAAAAGTGTCATAAATATATGTCTCTATAACCTAATTTTGTTATAGTATTTCTGAAGTATTTTTTCTCTCATAACAATGCTTCTATATTTTTGTCTTTTCTGCAAAATATTTTGATAATATGATGTTATTATTACTTGGTTAAGATTGATGCTATTATTCTATATAATTTGATATATACGTAATAATTTTTTTAATTACTTTTTTTACAATTCACATTATTATATTGGGTTGATTGCTATATGAATGTATATATTATACTATAAATAATATTTTTTGAGAAAAACATGCCATTTTATTTAATTAATCAAATGATTAAAACTGGATAAACTCATCAACATAAAATAAAACTGGATAAACTCATCAACATAAAATCATAATCGAAATATTTGAATGATAATTTCTATGAGAAAATTTGAAAAGTTTTTTCAGAATATATTTACAAATAATATGAATCTTCGAAATTAAAACAAATATAAAATATTATAAAAAAAATGATAAGTTAAAGTTTTGACTAAGATTCAAATACGTAATGAAAAAGATACTCAGCATTTAAATTAATTGCAAATTGCTCGTGCATGAATACATAATATCTCATAATTAACAAAAAAAAAAAAAAAAAAAAAAAATTAAAAAAATAAAATAAACATTGCATTACAGGATAGCGACTTATGGAAAAAGTCAACTAAGATACAAGTAATACTAATTCATCTTAAATTATACATGTTGTTTATAAGGCTAAATAATTTATATTTTATATGCATATTATATAATCATGTATTATAAACTAATTCATTTTGCTAATTATGCTCAAACCATTTTATTTTAGGAGTCTAATCACAATTTATATAATTATATTATTTTAACTTTATACACTAAACAAAATTAATATTTAAAAATATTTTTTAAAATATTGTACCACAGTCTAACATCACATTTAAAAGTATCGGTAAATAAAGAATCGCTATCTATATATAAATTGACGCTTATGTCAAATATCAGTAAAATATATTATGACGATTTAAAATATTAAATTTTTTAAAATCTTGATATTTTAAAAATTAAAAAATTTAAAATAATAATAAAATTTATTATTTAATAAATTAATTTAATATAGTAGAATATTTATATAACGATATTTTTTAAACTGTCAGTATTTATTATATTATATAAATATTTGCAAATGTTTTGCTCAAGCTATATCTTAAAAAAATATTTTTATATCCAATCCTAATTAAATCTTAAAATGGCAATAATTTAAATTCTGCACATGCACCAACATATGAACTATATAAATTTTTATTTTGATTCTTACAAAAAGAAAAATGGCTTTTTTTTTTTTTTTTCTTCCAAAATTATAATTGTGATTGTTAAATTGTGGCACCATAATAGTCCCATATCATATAGTTAAGAAATTATGAATCATAATATAATGATCAAATCTTTAATACTAATAACTACATATAAATATTTTGAATCAAATGAGTAATTAAAGGTAGGCTAGGAACTCAACTACTGTGTTTAATAAGATTACATAAATATTACAAAATTTATAGCTACTTAAGATATTACAAAATTTATAACTACTTAAGATAGGCTAAGAACTCAACCATAGTGTTTAAAAATTTTTGATCTGACTCGGTATATTTGGACATTTGGTCTTTATCGTTAGATTTATTATGAATATCTGACTCTGTTGAGTCTATTGTAGACTAATTTTACTTGACTTATTATTATTATTTTTTGAGAGAAAATAGCATACTATCAATTTCGTTTATTTTAAAATAAACTTAGTTAGAAATGTGAAGTAACTAGACTTCGAACTCCCAGGAACGAGGCCATATATAGGCCCAGTGGCCATGACCCCTCAAAAATTTTAAAATTATAAAAAAAAATTCATTTATAAATTATTATAAAAATTAAAATATTATAAATTATAAGAATTAAAATATAATTGTATTTAAAAAATTATGTTGTCTTGTTAGTCAAGTCATCTGAAATGTTATGATGGCTCCCCGTTCTGTAAGGCCCACAACAGTGCAACACGTAGCTTGCCAGGTAGGCGGTAGCCTAAATGTCGAGCACTATTCCAACTTTTCAATGATAACCATTTTTTTTTTCCAAATTTCTTTCGTATTTTTATATTTTAAATTTTTTATATATAATTTATTTTATTAATAATTTTTAAAAATTAATATATTTTGTATAATTTATTTTTGGCCTTCCTAAAATTAAACTTCTGGCTTTGCAACCACCAAATCTTTTGCCATTTGTGCTAAGAACGGTCGATTTTACTCAACTTATTAATCTCCTAAATTTATTATTCCAGAATAAGAAATTAGATTTATTATAAATTAACACTGTTATAAGTTGACACTTATTATTTCAGCTAATAGTCAGTATAGTTATAAGTTGATAAAAAAAATATTTTTGCAAGATATTATAAGCTTAGAGAAATATATAAGTTGTCTTTAAATTGCAAAAATATATAAATTATTATTTTTTAACTTCAAAAGGGTAAACTATAATTATAAGTAGACTAAAAAGATATTTTTGCCACTTATTAAATGTTTAGACAAATATATATATATATATATATATATATATATATATATATATATATATATATATATATATATATATATATATATATATATATATAAGTTAAGTTAAAATTTAGAGAAATATATAAATTATTATTTTTAAAATTTAGAGAAATATATAAATTATTATTTTTGAAGGGTATAATAATATTTTACTTGATTCTTTACCATAACTTTTGTTTCAAGTTTTGTCCTTGTAATCATCTGAAAGAAGAATATGCATAAAAGAAGCAATATAGGTAATTAATTGTAAACTATAATTTTACTTCTTTGCCTTTATTTTATTTGATTTCTATACTAAAATAGGTATTATAAGATTCAATAAGAGTGTTTTTGTTTTGGGGTCATATTTAAGAGTTGAATATTCTATGAAATATTCTTTGCATTGTATCTAGGAATGCTAATGGATACGGGTATCTGAAATTTTATCCGAATTCGAATTCGAATTCGAATGAAATTGATTTATTCGATGTTAAGCAGACATGGATTCGAATACAGATATAAAAAATAAAAATCTGATGGATTTAAATTCGGATATGAATTTTGACTGTATTCGAACCTAACACGAATTAATTTTATGTTATATTATATATATATATATATATATATATATATATATATATATATATATATATATATATATATATAAAATATTATATTTAAATTTATATTTTAAAAATTTAGATTTAAAGTAATATATTTTGAAATATTATGAAGAAAAAAAAATTAATTATTACTGGTAGAGATATATTCTTATAAAAAATTTTGAATTATCTTTTAATCACAACAATAAATTTATTATTATTATTTGTTAATACATGATTATCTTACTTTATAGCTAAATTTATTTTTCAATGAAAGAAAGGATCACGAGCAGGTTCTTAAAAAATAATAATAATAAAACAGTATGGCAAAAAAGTCAAACAAGTTGTCCCCGCAAAACACGTGGTTATAGCTATGTTTAATAACAGTAGAATGCGACATCTAGGTATGATTAACTTCATCATATATTGATAATGGCCTTTATTATAAGAGATGCTACCTGTACACCCCTGACGGGGTGTACATCCTACACCCCACCCCATTCTGGGGTGGGGCTTCCTCCACTGGTCACACCATGTGACCAGTGAAATTCACCCCACCCCAGAATGGTGGGGTGTAAGATGTACACCCCATCAGGAGTGTACACTTATATTTACCCTTATTATAAATGGTGATAAGGGGTAAAAATGTAAGAAGACACTCCTCAACTATGAGCAATGCTATATAAATATTTATTTTTAAATATATATTTTATATTTTATTTATTTAAAAATAAAAAAAATTATTTATTATTTTGAAATAATAAATAAAATTTATCTTATTTAAAATAAATAAAATATAAAATATATATCTATTTTAAAGTGTATATTAAATATTTTCCCTCAACTATACGGCATTAGGAACTCAGATTTTATTCTTTTCGCTGATAGTCCCTACGGATGTGATGTGGATTTAATGTGAATGGTGCCGGCCCACGTTTTTCGATCCATCGAAATTGGGTAATAGTAGGCTTTATCTGAATTCTGTGATGCTTTTAGACTGCGTTTAGTAATAGAATAAAAAATTACTAGCTATTTCAGAAATAAGCATAAAATACGGAACTAGTATAAAAGATTACTAGCTATTTCAGGAATAAGTATAAAATATAAAACTAGTATAAAAAAAAAAAAAAAAATTTGGTATGATTTCAGAAGTAAAAAAAAATTATGTCTAATATGATGATGGAGAATGAGAGAAATAAAGAGTATTAGTTAGTTTAAATAATTTTTTTGTCCTTAATCATAATAATTTTTTAAAATAAATAAAAAATTTTATTTATATGATTTTAAATATTTAATTTTGAAGGGATAAATATAAAAAGTTGAACTTTATAAGAATGTATCTGCTATTCGATATGTTTACAGAGAGCCGTATGCAATTAACCCTAACTTTATAAGCAAGCCAAAAACACATCTAGGCATAGCTACACATCCCAAACCTGCATGATCCCCCCTTCTTACACTTGTTCCTGCAGCCCCCACAGTGCAAGAGATCAAACAACACATTCACACAGCGACCGCGGCAGCAAGTCTCCCCGTACCTGCATCTCCGACCGCACCATCCGCAGTTCAACCAGTCGGCATCCACATTGACGCATCGTCCCCAGCAGCAGTCCGGGCCAGGACTGCTTTGGCCGTGACACGCTCTAGGAAAGATATTACACGGCAGTGGACCTCGCGGGTTCGCAGGTTTAAACGACAAGTTACGATCGAAAGTAAGATCATTCGCAAATGAAGATCGATTTCTTCGGTGTGGCTCGTCTTTGTCGTCGTCGTCGCAAAGAGTGGTGGCTAAAACAATAAAGAGTGATGCTAAGATGAGGACTAAGTACTTCATAATGTTGTACTATACAAAATGTGAAATATGTGAGTTGAGTACTTATATTGGGGAAGTTAGAGTATGAACATGAGATACTTCAACTTTGTTTGAGGAGAGTTTGGTTGGTTCAAGTAATGTAGTAAGTTAGGCCTCTCAATGGAATGCTCAAAATGGTATGAGAAGTGTAGATTCATGGATTGGGAAGATGTGCAATAGGACTTTTTTTTTTATTTTGAAATAATCTTATAAATTTTTAAAATTTACAAAATAACTTTGTGTAAATTTTTTTTTTAATTTTTTTTGTAAATATATTTAAATATTTATCTTAATTTAATTAGAGATCTACTATAAATCTAACCAAATTGTAACCTAGAGAAAAATTCAAATGCACAAAAAGCCTTGTCCTATGTATTAAGATAAATTGGAGCAGATGAATGGTACACTAATATCTTATTTGATTTTTATAAAGATTCTCAAAGTAGTCCTAAATTGGTGCAAAAATTACTTTAAATTTTTATTTCAAGATGGATAATATATATATATATATATATATATATATATATATATATATATATATATATATATATATATATATATATATAAGAGATAATTGTCTGTGTACCTCTGAAATCTAAAGAAATATCTGATTTATCCCTCTTATTTTTTTCTTTTTAATATACCCTTCATACGTTCCACCGTTATTAAAAATATCCCTACCGTTTCCTTTTGTTAAGTTAACTAGTATTAAAAATATTCCTATCGTTTCGTTTTGTTAAGTTAACTAGGGTTAAACTAGAGTTAAATAATAATCGGAGTTGAAAATTATTAGATATACCTATTTTGTCCCTATTTATCAAAACTATTGAAAATTTTAAGGGTACATAAGAAAAAGTTGGTTATGATAGAAGGGTATATTTGAAAGGGTAAAATAGTAATTTCACACAGATAACGGCTTAAAAAGAAGTTGGAACGTAAGAATGATAGTTTTAATATTAGCCTTCTAGGAGGAATAAATCTAAAAACAGAAAAAATTTTAGAAGTATATAGCAAATTGCCCATATATATATACTTGGTAAGGAAAAAAAAAATCATAATAATGACAATATATTTGAAAACATATCATGCAAATCGTATTGATTGGATTAATATATAATTTTATGAACTTCAGTAAAAAATAAAAAAATATATTCATATATACTTCTACTCCAAAATACTTTTGGCACAATAGCATCATTTCTTCATAAACCTAATGTGTGGGTATAGTTCATGCACCATGCTACTCTGTATTCAACAAGCAACATCTTAAAATTAAAATCTAAATCTATAGTATTGGGCCTATGATAAAATACTTAAAATTTTTGAAAATCTATACAATATTTAGATAGGTATAAAAAGGGATTTTTTTTTTTGAAATAATCTTATAAATTTTTAAAATTTACAAAATAATCTTGTGTAATTTTTTTTTTTGCCAGCTCGGCGCCAGGTTGGATAGATCACGTACCTAAAGGCGTTGAATAATTTGACGTTTTTAGTATAATACTAAAGGCGTCGAATGATGAATCATTCGACGCCTTTAGCATTATACTAAAAGCCCTGAGAACTTGATTAATTTTTACAAAAATCAACGTCTTTAATGTTTACACTAAAGGCGCCAAATTATTCTAAAAGCGTCGAATCATTCGGCGCCTTTAGTGTAATTCTAAGGCGTCAAATCATTCAACGTCTTTAGCGTTTACGCTAAAGTCGTTGAATCGTTCAGCGCTTTTACACTAAAGGCGCCGAACGGTTCGGTGCCTTTAGGTGGTCTGTCCGACATGGCGCCGAGTTGGCAAAAGTGCGATTAGATTTGTAAAATTTTTTTACACAAGGTTATTTTATAAATTTTAAAAATTTATAAAATTATTTCAAAAAAAAGGTCCTATAATAAGAGGAATTATTCAATTTATAAAAAACTAGAGTCCAAAGTTTATAATTATTTATAGAACACATCAAACGAATCAAATTCTATCTAATTTTGAGACCTTATATCATAGGTATGGTGCATGCATGAATTAATTTCATAAATAAAGCTGTTGTTGGGTATAGTACGAGCATAGAATTGTCACAGCACACGCCAAAGGGTTTAATTGAGTTGAAAACAATAGATATAGACCGTTGACTTTGACCTTATTGTGTGTGGAAGTATACCGAATTTTCTTTCCAAAAAAGTGTACCTAAATACACCAACACATTAGTCAATAATAACTCACACATTAGAGTTAGGAATGAAAACACAATGGCTGTGATTTTGCACCTCCACTTTTTTTTTTTTTTTTTTTTTTTTTTTTTTTTTTTTTAAATTTTTATTTTTTTTTTAATATCACGTTGAATTCAAGATAAATTAATTTTAGTTTTATTTTTGACTCTCGCTCATTATTCGATTTGAAATGAATTAGATTAGAAAAATATCACATTACAATAAAATTATATTATAAAAATATATTTTTGTGATACTTTTGTGCAAGTGTCATATCAATATTTTATCTATATTCAAAATTAAATTATAGAGACACATTTTTGGATTACATTACAATAATATGTCGCTATACACCATAGCGACGGTATATATAGCGACATTAATAATAAGTGTCGGTAATATTTAAAAATATCGTTATAGTTAAGTATATTTGTTATAGTATTTTTTTTTTTTTGAGAAAAATATAGCAAACTATCTACTTCATTTAGGGCGAACGTGAACTAAGCAACATAAGTGAGGCAACTGGGCATCCCAAGACAACAAAACCACGGTAAAAAAAAAAAAAAAAAAAAAAAAAAAAACCGTCACCACCAGCCAAACACCCTCACCTCACCGTCTCCCCCACAACTTCACCAAACTACCAACCACCTTACAGTGCTAAAAGGTTCAGTGTTGACTTGACGAAAAGTAGCTCTGTTCCTTATTGTCCACAGCACCGACCAAGTCGCCGATAAATACAATAAGCTTCTATTCCTAATATTGGGGCTCTCCAGATCCGTCCACTCATTCCGGACACTCTTAACATTTTTGTCTTGGCCCCCAGGCATAAATTTCCATCGCCCTTCTCCAAAATAAACTGTGCGAAGACACAGCTCATAAAAAGGTGGTTTACCGACTCTTTTTCACAACCGCAAAGTATACCGAGTGAATTTCCCACCCAACCCCTTCCGAGCAAATTATCCTTAACAAATTTTGTTATAGTATTAAATAAAAAATATTTTTGAAAAAAAAAATTCATATATAAAACTCACCAAATAACTCACCAAACTATCTTAACAAGATTTCATTGATTCTTTTTATATTTGGTCCCTGAAAAATGGACCCCAAACAAATTTGAATTGTGTAAATGACTCTACGCGTTGACAGTAGAGGGGGTCAACATAATATATTATGTAAATATGGTAAATGGTACTCTATTCTTCTGAACTTTGTCAAAATATTATTTTGTATTTGAACATGATATTTGTTTTACTATATTTAAATACGAGTAAGTAAATATAATAAATAATTTATCATATTTAATACTATAAAATTAATAGGATATATAATTTATCTCAATATAAATTTAATGGTAAAAAATTCACAAGTATGATTTAGCTTGTACTTTTTAAAATATATATATATATATATATATATATATATATATATATATATAGAGAGAGAGAGAGAGGAGAGAGGAGAGAGAGAGAGAGAGAGAGTTGGGCTGGAATGCTATTGATAGCGCCAATCCAATTTTGTCACCCATTTTGTAGCCATTGGATCGCATTGAGATCCGTGGAGGCTCTTTAATGAAAAAAAGAAAAAAGAAAAAGTGAAAAAAAAAGTAAAAAGTAAAAAGTTTTCTTTTTATTTAAAGGACTTGCACGAATCTCAATGCAATCCAATAGTTACAAAATGAATGGCAAAGTTGGGCTGGTGCTATCAATAGCATTCCAGCACAACTATATATATATATATATATATATATATATATATATATATATATATATATATATATATATATAGTCCGGCTGGAATACTATCGATAGTATCAAACAATTGGTGCTATCAAGTTTTTTCAACCGTTGGATGAAAGGATGTGCGATTGGAATTATAGTGGTCTCCTAAAATTTTTACTATTCAACCAACCACCCACTAAACCTTAGGGGACCATTATCATCGTAACCGCATATTTCTTCATTCATAAGTTTTCGGCACTTAAATAAAGAAAAGCGCAGTTAGGATTGTAGTGGTCCCCTAGGGTTTATACTATTTCACCAACAACCCACTAAATTCCAGGGGGACCACTGTCATCCTAACCGCACATCCCTACATCTAAGGGTGGAAAACTTATGAATACAAAAAAGTCTATACTCATAAAAATATAGTAGCCCTAGGCTATATATATATATATATATATATATATATATATATATATATATATATATATAAGAGCTAGGTTGGTGTGTTTTTCCAAGTATAGTCGTCTTCGTGCTTCTAAATCATTTTCGATATTGGGACTTCCGAATGGATGATCGGGTTCGTTATACTTGACCTAAAGTATTTAAAGGGTTTAGAAACAAAAGTTTACAATTTTTCGATATCATTTGCGAGTGATGGAAGAGGTTCAAAATCAATAATTTTAATGATCGTGGTGAGTCGTTTGCAAGCTTAACGGTATAGAAATATCCAAATCGTGTGAAATTTTGATAAATTTTTTTTTATATTATATAAAATATGATTAATATTTTTGATCTAAAATTATGAAATTTATTTTTTAGATCATTCAAATTTTTTAGATCAAGTCTAACGAAATCGACAGTCAATTTGAAAGTTTCTGCATCGAAAACAACTTGATAGCATGAAGATCTCCATGCTTCAAAAAAACACACAAGTCTATAAATATATATAGAGAGAGAATAGAGCTTATATGCTTTTAAAAACACAATTACATTCAAATTCGTGAATTTTTTACCATTGAATTTGTATTGGGATTTGTATTTTTTTTACTTTATCTTTCTCTATCTCTTTCTTTAGTTGACTTTACAAAAACACAAATCCTAAAATAAATTCAATGATAAAAAATTTACAAATATAAATATGTTTATGCTTTTAAAAATGTACAAGCTCTACTATATATATATATATATATATATATATATATATTGGTCCGGCTACTCTACTCTATAAGTAAAATTTTTTCATACTCATAAGTTTTCATTCTTGGATGAAGGAATGTGCGGTTATGATTATAGTAGTTCCTAAGATTTTTACTATTTTTTCAACAATCTAGAAAAACCCTAGAGGAACCACTATCATCCTAAAACCACACATTCTTTCATTCAAGAGTGAAAAAAGTTATTAGTACAAAAAAAATTTATACTCATAAAAATATAATAATCCTACGCTCTATATATATATATATATATATATATATATATATAATATAATATATATATATATATATATATATATATATATATATAGGGACAAAGCCAGAATTTAATTATGAGGGTGCCAAAATATATTCAAATAAAAATTTTAGTACAACATCAATTTTTTTTAAAAAAATTATTAATTAAATAATTAATATAAAAATATTAATTTTTTTAATTTAAAAATATTTAATATTTAATTATTTTATTTATATTATTTTATTCAAATAACTAAAATCTTTACTAAATATAACCGTAATTCAATTAGATCAATGACTGTAGCTAAAAGATCTATTAAATTTAGTATAATATTTTATTTAGTTAAATAAAATAGCTTACCAAAAATAGTTAGAAATTTAAAAAATATGACATAAAAAATTTGAAGTTAAGATATGTATTTCAAATAATTTGTAATTACGAGACTCATAATATATTTTCATCTATTTAAAAAAAAATTTTATGTTGGCACAAAAATAAATATTAAAAAGTTGAGAGAGGCCATTATTATCTAAAAGAGAAAAAGAGATAAATTAGTATCAAGGACTATTGTGCAATATTAAAATGTTGAGGGGTTCATGGCCTTGGGCCCTACTATAACTTCGTCCCTCTCTCTCTCTCTCTCTATATATATATATATATATATATATATATATATTGACTGGAATAATATGGATAGAAAACAATTGGTGTAATTAAATTTTCAACTCTTGGATAAAAGGATCAGCTCTTGGATAAAAGGATGTGCGGTTAAGATTATAGTGATCCCCTATAATTTTTACTATTCAGCCACCGCTAAACTCTAGAAAATTACTATTATTTTAACTGCATATCTCTTAATCTAATAACTCAAAAATTAATAGCACTAAAACTCGGATAAAAAATAATTTCAAATATTTTTATTTTGGTTTCCATAAATTTAATTATAAAGTGAGAGCGTGTACAATACCGAGCCAAACACGAAGGCGCGTCGCTCATTTGTGAGCCTTAGTACTCATATACAATGCGACCTTATCGATGAGATTTACGCTACTCGGATCCCTTTTGCTTTTCCAATGCCGTTCCGGTTCAAATCCTCTCCTCCGCCATTAATCTCCTCCTCCTCCTTCCCCAAACTAAACCCTCTCCACCACCTCCTCCGACGCCTCCCATGGACGCTCCCCTCCCCCTCCGCCCCAATCCACCGCATCTCCCTCCTCTCCCCCTCCCCTTCCCCCTCGCCCCCATCCCGCCCCCTCCTCTCCTACTCCATCGACCTACGCCCCGAACTCGGCGCCGACTCCTACGCTGAGACCTCCGAATCCGGCGCCGACTCCTCCTCCTTCTTCGTCCTCCGCGACGACCTCCTCCATCCCCTCGCCAATGGCAACAAGGCGCGCAAGCTCGACGCCCTCCTCCCCTTCCTCCTCCGCCGCCGCCGCCGCCGCGGCGCCTTCCCCACCTCCGACCTCGTACGCTCTCACCCACTTTGGTAAAGCAATCATGCATCAAAGTGAATTCAATGCCCTTCTAAACTTTTGTAGATATACCAAATTGCTCCATCGTTTCATCCGCCCTTAAGTTTATTAAATTTTATTGAGCGAAAGATGATAATTGCTGAACCTATGTTAAAAGACACAAATTGAATTTTATACGTCATTTTTTCAATTAGGCAAATTAACATTGATGATTAAAAGAATGGGAGCCAAAATAAGAATTTAGTAAAAGTTTGGGGGTTCGTTAAGCTAAAATTTTATCAAATTTAATGATTCTATTAGCTATTATCGAATAATTGGTCTAGGTTTTTGCTAAAATTAGATTAAAGTAGTTAAATTTGATAAAATTACTAATAAATTTTATAAAATCTCTAATTTAATTGATTAAAATCACTCAATTCCCCTAAAAAAATCATTCAAAACAAATTAAGGGTAGCTCAGGGGTTCTTCATACATTTTTACCTAAACCCTATTATGTGGCCTCATCCTTGTAGGTTACCTGTGGTGGGTGCCAGAGTTCTCATGCAGCAGCTGTTGGTAAGATTATTAGATTAGTAGTGTACTGGATTATTTGAATTCTTGTTGTTTTTGTGCATTTCTTGATTGTGGTTAGGGTTTCTTGTACTTGGTATAGATTTTAGGGGTGATTAATTGTGGTATGTTTTTTAGCTGTATATTGTGCAGAGAGGGGTATTAGGTCGCATTTGCTACTACGAGGGGAGCGGCCGGAGGTCCCGACTGGGTATAATTTGATATCGGAGATGTTTGGCAGCAGCACGGTGTATGTTGCCAGGTCGCAATATGCGCAGAGGGAGGAGATGCTACTTGAGCATGCCCATCGGGTGGCCGGTGCCAGTGGCGAGGTCGTGTGGATCGATGATATTGTTGGAGAGGGTTTGGATGGACGGAACTCGGAGCAGGTTAGAGGAGATGATGGCTCGAGGAGAGTAGTCATTGTGAATGAAGGGGCTGCTAGTAGTGTTGCTTTATTAGGTAAGTATCATATTCTCAATATCGATGATTGTTCTTGATATTGTCTTCCTCATAGTTACAATAGTCTCATGGTTGTTGTTTGTTTCAAATTGTATGATCCTCATTTCCTATCTGCATTACCTACTGATTGATTATGAACTCGGGGTTTATTGGTAACATATAAGTCTTTGATTGTCGCTCAGTGTTGTGAAATGTTTAAAAGCAATACTGGTGATAAAGTTTCGTGATAGACTTTTATTTTTTTTTAATCATAGATTGAAAATCGTTTTTCTACATAAACGTTTTGCAGGCTTTGTTAAGGTTCTTCATTATCAATGTCGAAATATTTTGTTGCGTCTTATGGACCCGCGGAATCTTGTAAACATAATACCTCATTTTCTGTCTTCTTTGATGTTTAACATATTAATTTCTTCGGGGCACACTTATTTCGCACATAGATTTTCTAGTTATGAAGGAACTACATTGCATTCTAAATATATATGCTTGTTGCTTTCGAGTGGCGCCATTTGAGCGTTTATTGGTTCTTTTCTCTAAATATCTTACACTGAATTTTCTATTTCTGACTTTATACATCTAATTTATCGGTCATGTCATATATGTTCGCAGAAAATCTATCGAACTTCTTATTCATGTGTGTTTGAATTTGATGGGCTTGTCTTTATTAAATTACAAAATGAGAAAGAAACATTGAAAACAAGTCTTTATGTGCTGCCAGTTTTTTTTTTCCAGTCATCATACTTTTCTATAGTTGTACACTTTGCTTTTGAAGATTTTCAAAATATTCAACATCATTTCTTTTTTTTTGAGAGAAGTTAGCATGCTACCGCTTCATTCATAAGGGAGATGAATTCGGCTACAGGAGTAGGCAACAGGCCTAAAAAAAAAAAAAAAAAAAAAAAAAAAAAAAAAAAAAAAAACTAGGTGAGCCCACCAACAGACACAATCGCGCGCCACCCTACAAAGAGCCCCCACCGTTCTTTTCTGATTGTCAAAGATCCGCCTGTTACGTTCGAGCCAGATATTCCACCAAACGGAAGCGATCCCCAGAAGCTCTCTGTCGCGCAATGAGCCGCATCTCAGGCTAGCAGTTTTCCAGAGAGAGGCAGCCGAAGTAGTGTGGTTGAGGGAGGCGACATTGAGGAGAGCAGTGTGCAGGATGCTTCTTGTAAATTGACAGCCCAGGAAGAGGTGACTGACCGTCTCAGCGTCATCTAGACAGAGGACACAAGTGCCGTCCCCAGACCATCCCCTTCGGAGAAGATTGTCTTTGGTGCAAACCTTGCTCCTTAGGACTAACCAGATAAAGATTTTGATCTTGAGAGGGAACTTGATCCTCCAGATTTCCTTAAATCGAGGTTCCGAGGTGCCGCCGTTCTGGAGGAAGAGATAAAGAGATTTGACCGAGAAGATCCCGGAATGGGACCAGCGCCAGCGCACCACATCCCTAGATGGTAGGATGGGGAAAGATTCAATGAGATCCTTGAGGAGGTTGACCTGATCGGTATCCGGAGAGGTACCGGGGGTGAACCCCCGGAGGATGTGACCCCACCTCCATCTGTTCATCCTCCAGCAGTCCCTCACCCGACAGTTCTTTCCCCTAACACAGTCATAGATGGCTGGGAAGAGAGTTCGAAGAGGTGCTTGGGCGGCCCAGATGTCCATCCAGAAGCAGATATCTCTCCCATTCCCCAGCGAGAACGACATACCGCATCTGAAGATGTCCCTAGTAGAGAGTACATTGCGCCACCATTGTGAGAACGGCCTGAAGGAATTTCCCTCTCTCAATGGTATCCTTCGTTCATAGTATAGCCCTTTGATGAGAGGACCCCACAGGAGGCTCTTGTCCGTAAAAAATCTCCACCACCATTTGGCTAGCAGCGCAATGTTCATATTCTCCAGATTCAGAACTCCTAGACCTCCCTCCGAGGTGCTCCTACAGACCGTTTTCCAATTCACGAGGCAATGTCCCCCTGCCACGGTTGCCGACCCCTTCCAAAAGAAGGCTCTGCGCAGCGCCTCCAGCCGTTTGACTACCCATTTGGGAGCACGGAACATGGATAGATAGTAGAGCGGGAGGTTCGACAACACAGAGTTCACCAGGATTAACCTGCCCCCCTGGGAGAGTAGTTTAGCTTGCCACCCCTCGATCCGATTTTCAAACTTTCCGATAACCCTCCACCAGTCTTCTTTTCTGAGTTGCTTGTCGGATAGTGGGAGGCCAAGGTAAGATACCGAGAGCACGCCCACCCTACATCCGAGAACATTCGCCAGATCTCTCCCTCTACCAGTCTGCCTGCCCAGGTAGAAGAGTTCAGTCTTCTTTCGGTTCACCTTCAGGCCCGAAGCCCATTCAAAGAGCTTCCAAATGAACTGTAAGTTGTCAATCTGACTCTTCTTGGCGCCGCAGAAAAAGAGGGTATCGTCCGCATATTGGATGATGGAGGTTTTAGGAGCCAAATTGGGTCCTACTCCCCTAAGAAGGCCGTTGTGAACCGCCCTCTCAGTCATTCTGGTTAGTCCTTCGGCCACCAGGATGAAGAGGTAGGGGGACAGGGGGTCCCCTTGCCTAAGCCCCCTGGACATCTTTAGCCATTTAGTGGGGACACCATTCACTATTATCGCCACCTTAGCGTTACAAACGCATTGCTTGATCCAGTCACACCACCTACCGTTCGCCCCGATTCCAGACAGGGCCGTGAATATAAAGTCCCACTGCACCATGTCGAAAGCTTTTTCGAAGTCCGCTTTGATCCCCACAGTTTCAAGCCCTGTTTTGGAGCTCCAGTTGACCAGCTCGGTAGCGGTTGCGAAAGAGTCAAGAATGGACCTGCCTTTTAGGAAGGCGGACTGGGCAGGTGAGATGACCTCCTTCATAACCCCTTCCAACCTGTTGGCTAAGACCTTGGAGATGAGTTTTTGTACAGCGTTGATGAGGCTGATAGGCCTGAAGTCATTAGCCGAAGTAGCCCCCTCCTTCTTAGGTGTCAAACAGATGAGGGAGTAATCTAACGGGGAAGTATTGAGAGTTCCGTTATATAGGTCCAGAAAAATGTTAAGCAGGTCAAACTTTACGACTTCCCAAAACTTTTGGAAAAAACCCAGGTTGAAGCCATCTGGACCAGGCGCTTTATCAGACCCCAATTGGAAGGTAGCTTTCCTGATCTCCTCTAGAGTGAAGGGGACAGTGAGGTCATCGGGTTGGCTTAATTTTCTGAGGCCGAAGAGCTCAGCCCAGTCCCCGACCGAGCCTCGGGTGCAGTCATTCGGGGAGAACCTATTTCTGAAGTGGTCGAAGAAATACCCCCTTTTATCTTCTTCCCTACGGATAGACCGACCGTTGACCAACAAATCGCCAATGGTATTTTGGCGTCTCCTGCTGTTCGCGATAGCATGAAAGAATTTGGTGTTGCCATCTCCTTCCTTCAGCCATCGGAGATTCGCACGAGATTTCCAAAGGATCTTTTCATCTACCACGACCCCTCTAACTTGGGATTTGAGCTGATCCCTTTTGTCCAGCTGTTGCGGGGAGAGATCCGCACGTTCCTCTAAAACATCGAGTTGATGGATCTCGCTAGCAAGGTATTTTTTGGATTGGGTAATGCAATAAAAATTCGCGGAGCACCATTCTTTGATGCGTTTCCGGCAGTGCCGCAGCTTGGCCACCAGCGTAAGAACGCCTGAGCCCTTTGGGGGTACCTCCATCCACCAGCCAGGTAAGCTGTTGCAGAAGCTTTCTCGAGTGAGCCAGACCATCTCGAATCTGAACCGCGGGGGGGAGGGTCTCTGACTAGTAGAAAGGACGATAGGCGAGTGATCGGAGGTGATCCTCGGGTCCACTACCACCTTCGAGAGGGGAAAGTGCTGATCCCACTCCGTGGAGATCAGGAAGCGGTCGAGTTTGGCCAGGGATGGGGAACTTTGCAAATTTGACCAGGTGAATTGCTGGTTGCTTAACGGCAAGTCTATCATTTCCAGCTCGTTAATAAGATCCGAGAGCAGAAACATAAGGCGACCGCTTGAATTTCTGCCTCTTCTTTCCTGAATGTTCTTGGTTAGATTGAAGTCCCCGCACATAACCCACATTCCCCTACAATCCTGTTTGAGTTCGGCCAGCTCCTGACAGAACGCGGACTTACCTACCCAGGTAGGGGGGCCATACACATTGGTGACAGAGAAGGAAACCCCGCTCGGGATGTGGGTTAGCTGTACCGTCAGCGAATGATTTCTCAGGAGGGCCCCCCTGCAAGAGAACACTTTGGAGCTCCAACATGTTAACAGACCGCCAGAAGCTCCAGATGATTGTACGACCAAACACTTATCGAAGTGGGGGCCCGCAAACGACCTAAGGAAAGAGCGGGAGACCGAATCCACCTTGGATTCCTGGAGGCAGAGGACGGAAGACTTGTACTTAGAAACCACCGACTTGACAAGAAAGCGCTTATTCAGGTCGTTCAGGCCCCGGACGTTCCAGCAGAAGATTTGAAACATAGAAAAAATTACAGGCGTCGACGCCCCACCCAAGAAGTCGCTACCCTAGGTAGTCGAAGATGCTCAATTCCGCTCCTCCCTCTTCCCCACCACTCGTGTCTGATCCTGGGAGGCAGGGAGGCGCCCCCAAAAGGTCGCCAGCCCCCAGAGTGGACAAGACAGTCCTCCGAAGCCCTGCCAAAGTCCTCCAGTCCCCCCTCCTTGTGGGGGTCTACCGCATACGACCCATTCAAAGGCAAAACGCAGCGAGAAAG